>WOVY01002105.1:0-37449 GCA_013436015.1 Rhipicephalus annulatus
ATATGTATTGCTTGAGCCAGGTGGCAATAAGTGCAGCGCTCCTCAGACAGCATCGACAGGTTGGTTCCAAAATTTCCAACAAGGAACTTACTTTTTGAACTGAGTCTGGTACAACAGCGCTACCTAAGGTTCTTGATTGGTGAAACCTTGATAGCAGGCAAAGACTTCAAGGTTTGCAAACACGGTCAATGACGCATTCAAACAAGGTTCACGATAGTCGATAATGTTCAAAAACATGGAGCACTCTTCTTTATGAATCACAGTCCACTTTGGAGGACACTGACTCCCCTTGCAGGCGAGCCCTTAGTTCTTCGAGGGACGAAAACCGGTCTCCGTTTTTGCTCCGCTTCATATGACGCCCAGCGACTTTTCTACAGCACGGGCGAGTTGGGAGGCTTCTTGTCGGCTCCTCTTGGCGTCAGGGGTTTCTCCTCGTGCTCTTGTCTCGTACTGAAAGGTAGGACGGACAGCCGGGAAATACCGTTGGGACAGATCCAGGACGCAACCGTGGTACTGGGAGTGCAAACTTCAATAACTCTCCCAGTCCTTGGATCCGTGTACAGATGTCGTCTTCTCGATGCATGAAGCGTCGAAATGATCCGCGCACACCTGCACAACGTTTCAAGAACGTCTGAGACGCCACTTCTCAAAAGGAAAAAAATGCGCTCCCGTTTGCATGACCGCGTTTACAGTCCGTGTAGCTAAAACAAAGTCTACCTACGTTTCGCAAGCATCTAAATAAAAGCGCTGCGCTAAGCGGTACAAGCAACATGAAAGGAAATGCGGAGCGTGATGTCACCGCACTCCACGAAGCGCTTCCACCGAGAGCTTGCAAGAATGGACGACACCACGGCACTGTTAGTGAACAAAGCGCAGCTGACCATCCTTGCTGCGAACGCTGCTGGCGTCAGCGCTTCGCGAGGCCCGGCGGCCACACGCTCAAGTATTTCCCATCATAGGTGATTCTACCCGAACAAGCAACGACAAAGCTAAGAACAGGAGCATCTCAAATTCTTACCTTAGTGCACGAAGTCGGCACGAAGTCCCTTCCTAGGAATGGCGCGTAGCCCATTGTTTGAGAGCGTCGGCGTCTTTAGGGAAGGAAAACACTTGTATCTTCTTTCCTGTTTTGTAGTTGCCGGTGCATCCGGGTACACAACACTTATTCGGCATTGTCGCATCACTCCCAGCATCACGCACGGAAACGAAATTGCCGCAAAACAACAACGGAAAGCAACAAACGCGAAACACCGTCAACACCACGCCGCCGAACCGTCACCACCGCCGCCCGCACTGCGCTCGCTGCCGCTGTGGCTTCCCCGAGAGTCGGCCGGCCGGAAATGACGTCAGATTGCTGGGCGCAGGCCTGAAAAGATTTTCCGGGGTGGGTGACGACCAAACGGACATGGACAACCGAATAGGATGTTGCAGTTTTGCATCCAAACAATGAAAGCGAGAGATTTAGCTGAGGTTAACTTCCGCATCACGAGAAGTTGACACGCCAACTTAAGTACAGGATAAAGAAGAGTCGGTGGCTTTTCGGTCTGATCGCCATCATGGCTGAACGCTCACGATTCGCCCGAATCGCGACGTTAAGTTGAATCCCATCTCTGCACCTTAATCTGCCTGATATTGTGATTACGCCATTCGGAGACGGTGAAGAACGCTTATGAGAACGGTTGGTCCGACTTACTTGCTTTTATTTTTCCCGCAAATTATGAGAGCTTATATTGAGAAGTGACGCTCGAATAATGGTAAAAGAAAACAGTTGGGGATGAGATTGGTAGAATGTAAGTTGATTGATATGTGGGGTTTAACGTCCCAAAACCACTATATGATTATGAGAGACGCCGTAGTGGAGGGCTCCGGAAATTTAGACCACCTGGGGTTCTTTAACGTGCACCCAAATCTGAGCACACGGGCCTACAACATTTCCGCCTCCATCGGAAATGCAGCCGCCGCAGCCGGGATTCGAACCCGCGCCCTGCGGGTCAGCAGCCGAGTACCTTAGCCACTAGACCACCGCGGCGGGGCGTAGAATGTAAGTTACTACATTCGTCGAGTACAATACATGCTACACACGAAAGCATGTACGTAGGACCAATTAAAACAATCTTTTGGCTTATGTACACTGAGGTATAAACAGTTGTTAGTCTTGTGTCCGCTAAAAAATCCAGCGTGTGCGTTCCTCACGAACTTCTTTCTTTCTCTTTCTTTCTTTCTTTCTTTCTTTCTTTCTTTCTTTCTTCTTTCTTTCTTTCTTTCTTTCTTTCTTCTTTCTTATTTCTTTCTTTCTTTTTTCTTTCTTGTTTTTCCTTGTTTCTGTCTTTCTTTCTCTTTTTCTTTTCTTCTTTTGTTTTTCTTTCTTTCTTTCTTTCTTCCTTTCTCTCCTTCTTTCTTTTTTTCTTTCTTTCTTCTTACACCTCGCCATGCTGGTCTAGTGGGTAAGGTACTTGGCTGCTGACCCGCAGATCGCGGGATTTAATCGCGGTGGTGGTGATATGTTTACTTCTCCAAGAAAAAAAGAAGATAGAGAAGACTAGTAGTACTATTTCAGATGAGGTCAGCCTGCGGCGGCTGCATTTTATTTAGATGGAGGCGAAAATACTGTAGGCCCGTGTACTCATATTTGGGTGCACGTTAAGAAGCCTCAGGAGGTCGTAATTTCCGGAGGCCTTCACTACGGCATCTCTCATAATAATATGGTGATTTGAGACGTTTAACTCCACAAATCAATCAATCAATCAATCAATCAATCAATCAATCAATCAATCAATCATTCAATCAATCTATAAATCGATATTGCCTTTTTTCATCTTTTCTTTTCTTCTTTATTTTTTCTTACCCTTTTACTTTTCTTCTTTTTTTCGTGCTTTCCTTCTTTCTTTAACTCTTTCGGTCTTTTCTTCTTTCTTTCTTTTTTTCTTACACATAGCGCAATGTTCTTTTTTCTCTGCTTCCCTCCGCCTCCGGATCTGCAGGACCTTGGGTCAAGAGTGCCAAGGACCAGGCATCAAAAACAATACACCTCATACGAAGGATTGCGAAGAAATCTGGTTGCGCTAACTCCAACATGGCTCACCTGCTTGTCTGTTGGACATTGCAGCCAAGGCTCGCTTGCCGTGCTCAGTTTCATCACCTCACGCTGGCAGAGTGGGCACGTCAAGAGGCGATCAACCACGGAGCCATGGGCGTCACAGCTGGACTGCCACGCATTACTCTACTGACAGTACTTCAACAGGAGTCTCAACTAAACACAATTGATGAATTGGTACATCACCGTCGCTGTGCGCGCAACATCAAGACATCAACGTTCTGTTCGGCTGCTGCACTAGCGTGGTAGAATGCCCAAGTTTATACCCCCCTTGTATAATACCGCCATTGTATGTCCAATATTACCAAAGGCTGGCCAGACAGGATCATATTTTGCGGATCCTGCACCACCTTGCTGAGCTGGCCGCCATGATGGACTGGCAGCGCTGCTATCTCTTCTACAACCAGGCAGATGCTCTCAGGTCATCCTTCGTACGAACTCAATGCAAGCTATTGACCATATACGACCAGTGTATCACTCTACGGTACTCTCAGATAGTATTCAAGTTCTTGCTTCCTCCACATCTGTGCAAATACGTGTTCAGTCGGTTACACGGGCCGCTTTGCCAGACCTTGTCAAAGCTGATTCGGTAACCCACACTGAAGTTACACCACACCCACTACCACATTTTTCTGAGGACAATCAAGGACAGATGCTCTGGGAAAAAGAAAGCCTTCCACGTACCACGCGAGTTCTTTTACCTCCGTGTGGATCACACTTCCCTGGTGGTTTAACCCACCGCGAGGAGTTTACGTTGCGGAGGTTGCGCTTACCGCATTCGTGACCACCCTTTGAGCGCCGCAAAAGTACCAAGGCCAGTATGGCACATCACGCTCATTTTGCGACGCCCCAATTCAGGATTTAACTTCCTTACACTCACTGTGCACCTCCACTGGTCTACAATTGATTCGTCGCCGTCACCTCCGTGCAACAGGTCTCAGGCCTGGCTGAACATCCGACTTCGACCGCTGGCTTCGTTTCGACCACACCACCGTTTTCTACTGTACTATATACATGAAGCAAACTTCTATGTCTATTTTTGAATAAAAATTATTATACCTAGGAGCATATTTTCGAATTAGAAAAAAAACCATTTCCTCCCTCTGTGCCTTTTCATCCGCCTGTTTCACGATGCCACGGCGCATGTGTCTGTAGCGTCTCAATGCACCGCTCGTCAAGGAAAAACAAGTTGGCATTTGGGCCGCACGGCGCGTGCAACGCGATAATAAAAAAATCAGTTCGAAAACTGAACGCTGTCAGGGCTGGATCTTTCCCGTGTTAGCTCCGACAGTTAATGGTGACCCGATAAAGAACACACAGCCCCGATGATCCCGCATGGATCCCGCCGGCTCTGCCACCAATCCTACCGGTCTTGACGCCCAAAAAGACGCCAGACCTAGCGGTTCTGCAGTCGCTGCGATTCAACATGTGAGCCTGCCGCCATTTTGGCCCGACAGCCCCAGCAGATGGTTTCTGCAGGTCGAGGCGCACTTCCGTCTACGGCAAATCACCAGCCAACAGACCAGGTACTGGAATCTGGTGTGCTGCTTACCTCCGGACGTAGCCGACGACTTAGCTGATATTTTAGCGTCGCCGCACCCGAGCCATCCCTACGACACGTTGAAGGCAGCTATCATTTCCCGCAAGTCTGAGTCCGAACACAGCAGACTCCGACAGCTCATCACGGCTACAGAGCTCGGTGACCGTCGCCCATCACAGCTCCTGCGACGCATGCGCCAGCTTCTTGGCGGCCCCTCCGCCCCTCAAGAGGAGAAGCTGTTACGTGAGTTTTTCCTCCAGCGCTTACCGCAGAGCATGGTCCCGGTCCTCGTAGATGCAGGAGATGTCCCACTAGACAAACTCGCTGAAATGGCTGACCGAGTGGCGGACTACTCGCGGGCACATAGCCTCAACGCCGTTACCACACCGCCACCGGCCACCGCTGCAGACCCGGCGCTCACGAGCATCGAGAACCGATTGGACGCCCTTGTCAGGCGCCTCAATGACTTTGTACCTGCGCATCGTCGACCGTCATCCAGGTTCCAGATACACAGTCGCTCCTCGACGCCCCCGCGTTCTCCGGAACTTCGGCCACCCGACGCGCCGCGGGACGTTTCATCCTCAACCGTGTGCTGGTACCACCGCCCATTCGGTGCCTCTGATCGCAAATGCACTCGCCCATGCTCCTGGTCGGGAAATGCGACGACCGGCCACTGACGGCGGCAAGTGGTACTGGTCGAAAGTCATGCCGCCTTTTCTATGTTTCTGATAAGATCACTGGCGCTTGCTTCCTAGTCGACACAGGAGCTCAGGTTAGCGTCATCCCGGCCTCGTGTGCAGATTGCCGTCGCAACGAACAGACCTGCCCACTCCAAGCGATCAACGATTCCACCATTCGCACATACGGCCAACGCTCTTACACTTGACCTTGGACTACGCCGTACGTTCCGCTGGATTTTCATCCTCGCTGACGTCTCGCAAGCTGTTATTGGAGCTGACTTCCTCAGTTTTTACAACCTTGCTGTGGACATGCATGCTCATCGCCTCATTGATCTCAACACCCACCTCTCCATCAACGGTGTACTCTGTACTTCCTCGCCAACGGGTCTGCGAGCTCTCACACCTGCTTCGTCGTATGCAAAAATACTCGACGATTTTCCCAGCATCACGAAGCCGCACACCAGAGAGTCACCGGTGAAGCCTTCCATCACTCACCACATTGTGACCACTGGACCTCCCGTTTTTCACACGACCCCGTCGAATATGTGGAGAACACCTCGCCATCGCCCGCCGTGAGTTTGAGCACATGCTTGAACTCGGCATTGTGCGGCCTTCCTCCAGCAACTGGGCGTCGCCACTCCACATGGTGCCGAAGAAAGATCCTGGCGACTGGAGACCATGTGGGGATTACCGCGCTCTCAATGCCCACACCGTACCAGACCGCTATCCACTTCCTCACATACAGGATTTCACATCAAATTTGGCTGGGTGCACAATTTTCTCGAAGATTGACTTAATGAAGGCTTACCATCAGATTCCTGTAGAACCCGCCGGCATTCCGAAGATGGCCATCACCACCCCATTCGGTCTGTTTGAATATGTGAGGATGCCTTTTGGATTGCGCAACTCTGCACAGACCTTTCAGCGCACTATCAACGAGGTCACGTGAGGTCTCGATTTCATATTTGCCTACCTTGATGACCTCCTTGTAGCAAGCTCATCCGGCCCTGAGCATGAATCCCACTTGCGCACCCTGTTCCACCGCCTGGATGATTACGGCTTCGTAATTAATCCCAATAAGTGCCTCTTCGGCGTCGCTACAATATTCCTAGGCCACCTTGTCACTCCAAAGGGTATCCAACCACTCGCCAGCAAAGTGAAGGCTATTCAAGACTTTCCACCCCCGACTTCACTGAAGAGACTCCGAGAATTTCTGGGCCTACTAAACTTCCATCGCCGCTTTCTTCCAAAGTGCGCCACATTCCTAAAGCCCTTGACTGACTTATTGGCTAAAAAGAAAGACCCGGCTGCGCCACTGGAGTGGCCCAAGGATGCTGCATCTGCCTTCGACACTGCCAAGAAGGCTCTGGCAGACGCTACCATGCCCATACATCCCGTCCCTGATGCCCCAATTCGTCTCATCACCGATGCATCAAGCGTGGCAGTTGGCGCTGTTCTCGAGCAGCCCGTATCCGGTTGGCAGCCACTTGGGTTTTTCTCGCAAAAACTGAAGCCACCAGAGACAAAATACAGTACAATTGCTCGAGAACTCCTCGCGGTATACCTCGCCATCAAACATTTTTGTCATTTATTGGAGGGCCGGGACTTTTACGTCGTCACAGACCACAAGCCCCTGACGTTTGCCTTCCATCACAATCACAGCAATTATACTGCACAGGAGATCCGTCAACTATGCTTTATTTCCGAGTTCACTGTGGATCTCAGACACGTACATGGGCCGGAAAATGCTGCTGATGATGCACTATCCCGCATCGATGCCTTGTCGACACAGCCACTACTAGACATGGAAGAGCTAGCAGCTGCCCAAAGCAACGATCCTGAGCTGCATCGTCTTCGCTCTTCATCCACGTCTCTATCGTTCACGGAGTACCCGCTTCCATTTTCTACCTCATTAATAACGTGCGAAACGTCTACTGGTGTCCCTCGGCCTTTCGTGCCTTCAGCTTTTCGTCGTGCAATTTTTGATCAATTGCACAACATGAGCCATCCTGGTATTCGTGCGACTCAGAAGCTAGTCACATCTCGTTTCCTTTGGCCAAGCATCAATGCTGATGTCCGACGCTGGGCGCGAACCTGCCTTGAGTGCCAGCGCGTTAAAGTTCATCGTCACACTGTCACGGCAACATCCCCGTTTCAGCCTCCAGACGCAAGGTTTTCTCACGTCCATCTCGACATCGTCGGTCCTCTTCCGTCATCGCAAGGAGCCTGTTACCTGCTGACATGTGTGGATCGCTTCACCAGATGGCTGGAAGCGTTTCCCATTTCCGACATTACAGCACCAACAGTTGCCAAGGCTTTCACAAACGGCTGGGTGTCGCGCTTTGGATGCCCTTCTGTCGTCACCACTGATCACGGTCGTCAGTTTCAATCGGCCCTTTTCACCGCACTTGCCAATATCCTGGGCATTCGACACATCCATACAACTGCCTACCATTCTTCCGCCAATGACATGGTCGAACGGCTTCATCGACAACTGAAAGCTGCCCTCACTGCTCACCAGCCAAGGGAACGTTGGCTCGACCACCTCCCTCTGTATAACTTACCCCTACGAAGCTTTATTATTCGCAATATGAGAAAATAACGTGAGTACCAATCCTCGAAGTCATCATACTTTATTCCGTCTGAAGCCCTACATATTACTGCTATAGTCCCCTTCGTACTTCTGGGCATCCGATCAGCATTGAAAGTGGATCTCGGCTGCTCATCAGCCGAACTAGTCTATGGCGTTTCCCTGCGTCTTCCAGGAGAATTCTTCGAGCCATCATCGCCACCTTCCACTCACGATGCCTCCACGTACATTCGAGAGCTGCGCACCACGTTTCGGGACCTTGCTCCTGTGATTCCTGCCGACCGACACCCCCAGTCTGTCTTCGTCAGCCAGGATCTGCATGACTGCAGTCACGTCTTTGTTCGGCGTGACCAAATACGGCCACCACTAACACCAGCCTATGATGGCCCATTGTGCGTACTCCATCGTACACCTGAGACGTTCACGCTGGACATCAATGGCCGTGAAGACGTCGTGGCTGCTGATCGACTGAAACCTGCGTATATCGCCGCTCTCGCGGCCACGGGGTTTCAATCTAAAGTCCAAATGCCAGCATCCAAGCATATCCACTGGGCGACTCCTACGGCTCTCGCTCTACGGGGGGGGGGGGGGGAGCCCTGTAGCGTCTCAATGCACCGCTCGTCAAGGAAGAAGAAGTTGGCATTTGGGCCGCGCGGCGCGTGCAACGCGATAATGAAAAAATCAGTTCGAAAACTGAGCGCTGTAAGGGCTGGATCTTTCCCGTGTTAGCTCCGACCTGTCCTTCCCTAGCGGCAAAGAAGCGTTACGACTCCTGGTCCCGGAGACCTTCGTTCAAGCAATGTCACTTCTCGTGGCTAGATTCACCTAGAATTGCGGCCCCTACCAAAATGCAGGGGGCGGCACTGGAAAATAAAAAAAAGGCGCATTTTTGGGCGCATTGGACCATCATCAACGTGCTTAGTGTCGCAACACTTCAGTTGCAATAATTGTGAGACGTTCCAGGCAGCAATAAAACTCGGGAACGTGAATTGACAAGTCATTTTAATAACGTCAATAAAAGGTCTGCTTGCCGTATCAGCAGCAGCTGATCGCTGATAAAACGACCATTTGGAAAACGCTAGTTGTCGAAAAACGGTGCACACAGTTATTTAGTTGACCAGTACGTTTAGGAGGGTCAAATTTTTTGGTGCTCGTGGCGTCGGTATTTTACGTTCGCACCTAGAAAAATCTACATAACCTTTGTGATACGCATTGAAGGCGAAGACGCCGAAGCTCGGCTAAAGCGCCGCAGGCAACCCCTAAAGCCAGCGAGCCGATCTGATAACACCTTCGCTTCGTTATAGACGGCAGTGCCGTGCGCGCCGGCGCCGCCGTTTACCCATAGAGAAAGAAGAAGACAAGAGAGGACACTCCGCGAAACCTGGCCTCAGGAAGTTCGTCACGATTACGTAACCAACTAGTGCTCTCATCAAACGTCAGAGGGCGCAAGCGCAAAAAACAGTTATAATCAATGCAACAGAATTGTTTTCACAAAATAATAATTATACGCCCAAATTAGGTATGTTCTTTATACATAAAAACAATTTATTCAACACACCTTACGCGATTATTTTTCTTCAGCCGTACTGTCATAAACACCATCTACCCAGCGACAAGCCCATGCATGATTGACAGCGAGAAGCTTTCGTCGCTTTCGTGAACGTCGGCTGCGTCGGCGTTTTCAAGCGTGAGATAACAGGTGAGGCACGTTTTCAAGCGAAGCTTGTTGAATGACATGTTGTTGGTCTTGTTCGGTCACTTTTTTCAGAAAACGGTTACACCTGTGCGAATAAGACACCATGCAACAAACATAGAAAGATGCACACACACACGTTGCGCTTCGTGTGTGCGAGTTTGTTTCTTACGTGGCGTCTCATTCACGCAGTTGTAACCTTTTTCTGAAGCTTGTAAGGACGGGGAGGTTCGCTAAAAAGAAAGTTTGCGGCTCCATGCGGTGGCTAGACGGGAACATTGTGCAACGTATGCAGTATAGCAAAGGCGGCACGGCGTCAAGCCGAGGCGACGCGTGCTGCGTCTGCCACGGACGCGAGCGTCTGTAGGCTGAGCATAGCTGGGCAGCTAGGTCATAGGCTCGGTGGCTCGGTGCAAAATATTGAGAAGCGTTCGCTGGGCCTCGCATGCTTCACGACACGTTTCCCGAAGGCTCGCAACACGAATAATTCTTGGTGTGCCGGAGGCAAATCTGCACTAGCCAAGTGGCCATCATCCTCGTTTCTTCGCTAGCCTTGTTCCACTAGTGCAAGCTGCCCACAATTTTTTTGACGTTTCCAATATAATTTTACCGCACAAACTTCAACTACGATTTTTCTTCCCAATGTACTGTGCTGATACTGCGTACGCACGAAGGTGTTCTAAAGTTCCCAGGCCGTGGTACCATTGCATTACAAGGGATAGCGGCCTGGAAACTTCTGAAGATCTTTGTACGTGGTCTTGACGTCTATCTTTGTAAGTCAGAGTTTTATGGGTCAGAGATGTATCACTGGTTTTGTATTGTGCATCGATTAGCTAATCATTCAAAGGGGTTTGTTGGTACACTTATGACGTACACATATCTTTTTCGTAATTTGACAGCGAAGCATCCACTTACTAACATTTTCAGACCGCGCTGATGCCATGCCGTCCGGCGGTCCAAGCTACGGCAGCTACTGCTGTGTATCGTGGTGCTTCAACAATGGCAGAACCCACAAGAAGCCTGGGACGAGTTTCTTCCGCATACCACGGGAAGGCAGGTGTGTTAAAGCTTTTGTATGGTTTGCATGTCTTTAGGCTTACTGTTCGTACTTGCTCAGTGAGGGTAACAATAAAAAATCACTATTCAAGCACTTCCCCTTTCAGCTGGTAGTTTATTGCCAATGCAGGATGAAAGCATGGATGCAGTATGCTGGACGCGATGATCTCCTTAGTAAGCCGGCCAGCCTATTGTACGCAACGTACAGGGTTTGTAGCGACCATTTTACTGCTCAAAGTTTCATGGACCCTGGGCACACAAGGCTTACAAGAATGTCTGTTCCCAGTGTGCAACCAGCTGCACCATGTAAGTGATTGACTGAAACTCAAATATGTGTAATAGCAGCCACTTGTATTGAATCAGTGGCGACAGTTAACCGCGAAGATTTTTGTAGCCGGTGGAGAAACCTCACTATAGAAGTAACACTTGGAAAGTCTTAAGTTTTGTGAACTATGGGCTATTACCTCCCTAACTGTCGTTTTTTGATGCTCTTGACCAGCGTAACTTGTTTTGAAAGACTTTCAAGGGCTATTTCACGTTATCTTCAAGCCTGAGTGCACATGTACATGTACCTTTCATCGGTGAAAGCTTGCACTGTTGATGATTCCAAAACTCACAAATTACTTGTTTCCTAGTTGGTGCCTTCTCTTTTCCTCTACGTTCGACCAATTTGCGCATTTGAAAGAGCTGTTTAAGTTTCGCCATGCTACAAGCTTTGTAACTTGTACCAACTGCACATATATGCACGTTCTCCGAGCGTCGCTTCAAATAGTGACTGTGACATGACTGCAGAAGCTGCACTGCAAGGTGCGGATGAGTTTCAGTTTGTGTTATTTTAAGCCTCTTACTGACACATTGTCGTAATTTCATTTCTTCAGGACCTGTGGTAGAGGCTTCAAAAAGCGGCTCCCACACATTGAGGTGCCCCGATGAACAGGGTGCGTTCAGTGTCGCGATTTCTTTTTTTTTACCCAAATTGACTGTTGACCAAACCTCTGCAGGTGGCAGCTCCCTTGTAGCTGGTGAAAGAATTTCTGCTGACTTCGTCTTGCCGGAGAAAACCTTAACCAGTCGTTCAGCTGTCACGAAAGGAACTTGTGTGACCGGTAAGTTGTATATTCACTTCAACACCAGAGTGGATTGATATTAAGACTTCCACAGGCCGCTCGCAAGATTGTTCCGACAGCACTGTCCGAGGCACTAAACAAGCTTCACAAGACCCTCCAGAAGATGTCTCCGCCAACAGCTCCACGTCTGAGTGCCCTAGAGAAAATGGTGACTATGCTTTTATTGCAGCAGTTTTTAATGTGCTATTTTATGTTTAGGACATTCTGAGGAAACTATCCTCAAAAGGACACTACGTGTGCACTTACAAAATGTAAGGGTGGGCTCTCAGTGATTTTCATTTTTTTGTGCATTGTCAACATTGTGAATGGTTTGTTCTTAGGTAGTGGAATCGAAAACTTTGCACCACAGAAAGTTGTGCACCTTGGGTCTGAAAGAGCGAGGAAAGTGCTCGTATGCGATTAGTTGTTCTTCGCTTTTACATCCATTTTTTTGTTTATTGCAGTGCGTTCCTGCGTGCCAGCGACAATGTCTCCATCAATGAAGTACAAGCAAACCATTAAACATCTGCAAGCCAAAGTAGCAGCATAGCGGAAAACTATCAAAAGACTGCGGAGACAGCCTCAACAAACTAACCACTCATTAGTTGCATACATTGTTTTGGTTACCCGCTATGAGGAGTAGGGACACTGTGTATTCGCTCGAAGTGATTTGCATAACCTTAAAAAGAATGTTGGGTGCCCTGTCTGTATTTTTGTAGCAAATGCGGGCGAACTGTACACTTTACTGTGGGTCGCTTGGTCACTGTGTATGCTTTACCTCTCCAGCTCAAGTAATATATCGATAACAAAACCGCTTGTTGAAATGCCTTCGAGCGGGTAAGGAACACAGTATGAAGTGGGCACAGTTCACGTTATCACGCTTATTGTATTTTAGCTTCTCATCAACCTCCTCATCTCGCCCATCAAAATTTTCAAAAGAATACCTAAACTTGTAGCGTTTGATGGGGCTGAGGACGCTGCCATTTTATTTTTATATAGCTTGTGAGTGATAACGTACGATGTAGAGCCTTTGTGAAAAATAATGAGCCAAAGTGGTTTCCTTCTGCTATTTATTAGCCCTGTAATACCGCTCTCGTAACACCAATTAAGGTCCACAATTCTGGATAAGTGATGACTACAATCTATTTTAGCTTGCAAGCGTCACAGCAACACCCAGACGCAAATCACTTGGGACCTTAAGTTTTTGATGATAAGAAGAGCCACAAGACCTGCCAGTGTTGTAGCATAAAGTTTGTCTTTCACGTAGTGAGCAAGCTGCAAAGCCCTACCTTTCTGAGGACAAGCAGGCATCAAGTCTGCTTTTTTTCATTTTGGGCTAGCTGTTCTTAAGCACAGCCAGCACACTGCAGCTTTGCCTTTCTGCTATATTGTGTCGTGTGGTTTCTGTGCACTCTTTTTTTCTATGCAATATTTCGGTTAACCCCAGGCGTGATTCGTGACTTCGTTGCTGTGTATATGTCACTTCTTCCTTCTTCATCAGCATTGTGCGCTGTGTTTTTGCCATAGATCCTTACTTACCCACTGGCCCGGTGTGTCATACTTCCCCAGCGTCTCGGCTTCTGCCAACTCTAGCGATGTGTGCGTTGTCTGTGTTCTCTCTGTATTTGTTACAATATTTGTTACAATTTATTTGTAAGGCGAGATGCATTTGTTGTCTACCTTTGTCATATTGTGCTTTTTATATTCTCAGACTCTACCTTGCCTTTGAATAAAACATTGCGGATACTCTGTCTCTTTGACTGATATATACATTGATCACTTGTTCCAAAAGAACAAGTGATCAACAAGTGAACAAAAGAACAAGAACAAGCGCGATAAATAAAATCGTAGTGAATTATCACTACCTGCATCTCTCTTTATTATAACTTAATCGAAATAAAAATAAAAATTCAAAATTTGCGCCAGTGAAACCGAAACAGGAAGCGCACGCCACTTGCTCTCACCAACCACCAGGTGTACTAGGGTCGATTGGGCCGCTGGGGTCTACGGGAGTGTCCACTCTTCACCCTTTTTTTTATTTCTCTATGGTTTACCCCTTCCTGTTTCACTCCCAAATGCGCTGCCTCCCTTTACCTCCACCCCTCCCTTCCACACACTCACGTACCCTCCTCGTTTCCACTCCACCATAGTGCGACTGATGGCTGACCGAATCCGTTTCGCCACTTGGAATGTTCGCGGTTTCCGCGACACGACGAAACAAACCGCGGTCGTTTCCTTTGCGAAAGCCCGCAGCATCGACTTGTTGTTCGTCCAGGAGACGAATTTCCGATCCCCCCTCGACGTCGCTCGCTTCCGCAGCCTCTGTCACGTCGAAGCCTTCTTCCCATTGACGAGGACCAGGTCATGCGGGGTTGGGGTTGTGTTCGTCACCGGGAGGTTTAGGCAAAAAGCCCATTGCGTGTTTGGCGCTGACGGCCACACATTAATGCTTGACAGCTTCATCGATGGGCAGAAAGTTCGGTTTGTGAACGTGTACGCGCCAGTAACTAGATCGGAGACGAACCCCTTTTCAGGGAGCTTGGCGAGTACCTGCTGACCCCCCTCCCGCACGTAGTCCTTGGAGACTTTAACTGTGTGGTTGACACTGCGAGGGATATCTGGGGACCAAGTTGCGGAGGCTCAGCCTACCGTGCAAAAAAACTGATCAAAGTTCTCGAACGCCTCCGACTTTCAGACGCATGGGTCCGCCTCCACGACGACGACTTCGGCCCCACCCGCGTGTCGAGGGTCACCGCTAGCCGGCTAGACCGCGCGTACTTACCGGAGCTCCTACTTCCATCCCTAACAGCGTGCGAGGTGGTCCCGTTGCCACCCCCTCTGGCCGCTCTGTCTGATCACGCGCCACTGCTAACAACCCTCCGTGCAAAGCCTGGCCCCAAACCAGCCGACGCATCGTAGCGCCTGGATTCTGCACTACTAAATGATCCGGTGTCTGCACCACAGATCGAGACGCTCATAGAGGACTCGATTAGAGCATTCCCCCGCGTAACATCGACTACCTGGGACGACCTCAAGGAGGTCTGGAAGGTGCTCCTCCAAGACGAAGGCGGTAAAAGGAAAAAGCGCTTGACGTCCCAGATGAACGAGTTACTGCGCAGAATGCGTATCATTCAGAGTGCTGACACCCTCACCTCCTGTACACGAGATTACCTAGCCTCGCTCAAGGTGCAGTACGAACGGCTTCTTCGGGCAGCTACTGGCGAAAAGCACGCGACTTGGGCCACCTCGAACGAGCGGCCAGAGGTAGTCTCGCGCGAAGTAAGGGGAAACGGCTCTGTGCGTATTGCAGAGGTAAAGCGCCCAGATGGTACCCTCGCGACAGACCCGGTCGAGATCGAGGCGACCTTCTTGCACCACTTCGAGACAGCCTTTCACGAGCCGGACACCACAATGATCGCCTCGGAGCCAGCGTCCCTGTCGGAGCTGTGTAAATTCCTTAAGCGTCTGGAAGAGGATGAATGCCTGACTATGTGCGGCGCAGCGACGTTACCGGAATTGAGGGCCGCTATCCAGTCAATGCCACCAAACTCGGCTCCCGGTGTGGACGGCCTCACAGCAGGCTTCTACGCCACATTTTTCGAGAGCCTATGTGAACCGCTCCTAGCCATAGTCAATACGGTCCTCGAGGGACACGTGAAACCTGCCTCCTTCGGCATGGGGCGCGTAGTCCTCATTCTTAAAAAAGGTGCACCGCCGAACGACCCTGCTTCTTGGCGCCCGATCACGTTGTTAAATGTAGAGTACAAGATCGTGGCGTCAATCTTGAACAGCCGACTAGAGATCTTTCTGCCGGATATTATTGCTCCACACCAGGCTTGCGCAGTCCCGGGCAGATCAATGTTCACCAACCTGTCCACGACAAGGGACGTGTTCCAGTACGCTTCGGAGAAAAGAGTCACTGGAGCCTTTTTATCACTTGATCAGGCCAAGGCTTTTGATAGGGTCAGGCACGCCTACCTGTTCGAAACCCTGCGAGAGTTTGGCCTACCGGCAAGCTTTGTACAAGTGAAAAGGCTCCTGTACTCAGACCTCAGGTGCCACGTAGTAGTAAATGGCTCCACGACGGACACCTTTCAGTACACGAGAGGGATCAGGCAGGGGTGCCCGCTTGGCCCAACCCTCTTTGTACTCGCGATAGAGCCGCTACTCACATCCCTGGCAAGCGACGCGCACATCCGGGGCCTTCCTCTCACAGGAACTGCGGACCTGAGAGTCCTCGCATACGCTGACGATATCTCCCTTTTTGTGCAATCCAAGCAGTCTCGAGCGCTCTCACCAGGTATTCGCGTCATACGCCCTAGCATCAGGTGCACAGCTAAATGAGAGGAAGTGTAAAGCCCTCCTATTCGGCCATTTCCCGGCGCACGTGATCGGAAACTTCGAGGTAGTCACCGCTGTTAAGGTCCTCGGTATATACTTTTCCCGCGAGGGATTTACGGCCTCTACGTGGTCCCGAGTCGTGGACAGGGCTGCACAAGTGTCAGAGAGCGCTAGCCTACAAGGCCTGACGCTATGCGAGAAAGCAGTAGCCGTCAAAACAAGCATTTGCGCCCTAGCTTCGCATGCGAGCCGAGTAGCGGTGATGCCCACAAGAACAGCAAGCCAGTTGACCAAACTCATCAACGCACACCTCTGGGATAGGAAACCGCCACCATTGAAGCAAAACTTGCTACAACTGGCAGTGTCAGAAGGGGGTCTCGGCCTACCACATGTGTTGACCACGAGCAGAGTCCTGGCCCTGAAAACCGCCCGCATGCTCGCGCACGCAAGTGATTACCTAGGGCGCAACCTACTCCTCTACTGGAGTGGAGTGAAGCACGACTGGCTGGATGCAGGCCGCCACACCAGGCCCTTTGCCGAGGCACCCGCGCCCTTCTATAAAACGGCGTCGGCTACCTGGCGCATGTTGAGGCAAGAAGTGCCCGAAGGCGATGTGGATGAGGACCCGCCAGCGCGCATCGTTGATGCCATTACGCGGAAGCAGCTGAGCGACACTGAACAGAAACGAGCTGAGCGCGCGAGGCATGAATTACTCTCGCTCCATTGCGGCACCCCCCGTGATGCACAGGGTTTCCTTCTGAAAAAGGCCTGGGCCGTCCTCCCCACCAATCAACGCCTGCATAAATTCGGAGTAGTCCCGGATGCACGTTGCCCGAACTGTCACGCAGTTGAATCGCAGGATCACGCGTTGTGCCAATGCGTGGCGGTGAAACCCGTGTGGCGGATGGTAGCCCATTCCTTTGGTATCCGCCCACATACCCACCACAAGTGCAACAAAGGTGCCTTCTGCCAACTTGTGCTGATCTTCACGATGCTAGCTATTTGGCAAAGGAGATCGCTAGCGGAGGCGCGTAGAAAGCCTGTGCGGAGCGCGTTTCCGGTAGTCTCGCGTATCCGGCGGTTGCTATGGGCCCACCTATCCGGTGAACTCGAGGCCAGCGGCGAGGAAAACTTCCTTCGTCGCTGGCATACCAAATTCTTTTTTTCTGAGGAATGGCAAGCTAGCCGCCCCAATCACTACCTGGTGACCCCCAATATATATTTATTTATTTTATTTATTTATTTAATACATACTGCAGACCATGGTTAGGTCCAAGCAGGGGGGCACAAGAAGATAAAATGCAAAAATACAAACAATACAAGCAAACAAGGCACTTATACATGGGGTAATTCATTCCACTCTTGTATCGTACGCGGAAAAAAAGAGTACTTGAAGGTGTCAGTAGCAGCAAAATATGGGGCGAAAGCATTCGGGTTGTGGTGCCTAGTAGGTCTTGTTTGTAACGGTGACAAGAACGGAGATGGGTCAATGGACAGTGCACCTTTATTTAGTGAAGAGAGGAAATCAAGACGGAAGCACTTTCTCCTGGATTGAAGGCTGGGGATTTTGTTAGCAAGCATTATTTGTGAGGGAGAATCAGTACGTGAGTATTTAGAGTAAATAAACCTTACAGCTTTTCTCTGAATTCTTTCTATTTTACGGATGTTGTGATTAGTGTAGGGGTCCCAGACTATACAGGCATATTCGAGCTTAGGTCTAATAAAAGTAAAGTAGCTGAGGAGCTTGACGTTGGAAGGGGAATTTCCGAGTTTGTGTTTTAAGAAGCATAGCTTACGAAAGGCAGATGAGCAAATATTGTCAATGTGTAAATTCCACGAGAGATTGCTGGTTAGTGTGACACCGAGGTATTTATGACTGGTGACTTGTTTCAATGGCGATGTTCCTAGTGTGTATTGATAGTCGTACGGAACTTTCTTTCGTGTTATGCGAAGATACAGTGTTTTGTCGGCGTTCAGCACCATTCCCCAGTTCTTGCACCATTCAAGTATATTAGTAAGATTGGTATTAAGTTCACACTGATCAGCACAGCACGAAACATCCCGAAACAAGACTGCATCATCCGCGAACAACCGAATTTGCACACCAGTTGTAATTACATTAACAATATCATTTATGTACAGTATGAAAAGCAATAGACCCAGCACACTTCTCTGAGGAACTCCCGAAGTGACATCAAGATAGCCGGACCCTATTCCATCTATTATGACCAGTTGTTTTCGGTTTGTTAAGTAATTTGCAACCCATGTGACCAGAATTTCGGGGAGGCCAATATTTCGCATCTTAAGAATTAATTTGTCATGTGGTACCTTATCGAATGCTTTACTGAAGTCTAGAAATATTGCATCTATTTGACCGGTGTTGTCTAAGGTGTGTGCAAACGAATGAAATACTGTAACTAACTGTGTGATGGTGGAGTACCCTTTCCTGAACCCGTGCTGGAAACCTGTTAGAATATTATGGTCGTTTAAGTATTCAAGAATGCGAGTGGCGACAATGTGTTCCATTAGTTTGCAACAAGAAGATGTTAGTGATATTGGACGGTAATTTTGAAAACATAGGCGGTCGCCCTTTTTAAAGATAGGTATAACCATAGCTATCTTCCAGTCTTCGGGGAGCTCGCCATACATTAAAGAAGTGCGAAATAAAACAACAAAAAATTTAGCCAGTGACTCAGCATAGCGACGAAGAAATATGTTTGGAATGCTGTCGGGACCACATGATTTTTTGTATTAAGGTTCAAAAGCATAGATAACACACCAGAGTAAGAAATAAAGCCAACATCACTAGGACGATACACTGCGGTATGCGCCAACATACATGCGCAAGAATCAGAGAATACACTTTGAAAGTACTGGTTAAAATGCTGAGCAATTGCCTGCGGGTCTGAAATAACAGAACCACCCACTACAATTTCCTTCACCGGCTTCTTTTTTTCAGAAATATAATTCCAAAATTTACTGGGGTCATTTTTAATAAAATTAGGCAACAATGTTTGAAAATAATAGTCTTTGGAGCCACGAACCTCACGTGCCAAAGTATTCTTTATCTCTTCTACAACGGGCGATTGTACATGTCTTTTTTTTAAGCGTTTAATTCTTCGCTTAAGGTGAATTATCTTCCGGGTTACCCAAGGCGTGTGTTTATAGACTCGTTTGCGCTTGTTTGGCACAAAATTTTGTACGCAGTGTTGGCACATTTTTTTAAATTTATTCCAAAGGGCGCATACGTCGTCCCCATCAAAATCATCAAGGGAAGATTCCAAATGCTCAATTATACATTCATCGTTAGCTTGTGAATAATCCTTGAAAGAGCGTGATGAACATTTATCAGTCATGACAGACCGACCCAATGGCAGAGAGGTACAAACAAGATGATGATCTGACAAGCCCTTTTCTACTGTTACTGTACTCTCTCTAAAGTCGCGGTGAACGAATATAAGATCTAGTACAGAACTGGATGTAGCGTTGACACGAGTGGGTTCTTTAACTAATTGGATCAAGTCGTGAGTAACCATTATATCAAACAAAATATGTATTTGTTTGTTGGATTCATAGTCTGTCTGGAACCGCTCCCAGTTGACTCCTGGGAAATTGAAGTCACCAATCAGTATTATTTTGCTATTTTGGAACTGGAGCATGTGATCCCGTGATTTGGCAACATATTCAATTCCGGCATCCGGCGGTCTATAAAGAGCATAAAGAATGAAACTGAAGCCCCAACAAGACAATCTAAGACATGCGCACTCAAGCCCAAAAGGATTATCAACAAAGACGGCTTCTATTGATCTCTTGATCAAAACGGCAACCCCGCCCCCCCTAGATTCCCTATCTTTCCGGTATATATTGTAACCAGGGGGGAAAACGTGGTCGTCACTTACATCACTGCGCAACCAGGTTTCAGTGACTACCGCAATGTGAGGGTCATGTTGAAGTAACAGAATTTCGAACTGTTCTGCTTTGTTATTGACACTTCGTGCATTTAAATTGATGATTCGCAGCTGTCGTTCCTCGCAAATATTTATGTTATTTTGTGCGCCGTGTTTGTTAAAGGGTATGGAATGGTTCGTTTGGTGTTTACTCTTGCCTAGTGTGATGACCCTATCGCCAATGCATGGAGTCGTGTCATTGGGCGGCTCCTGTTCATGGCGTCGTTTTTTTGTAGTGGTACTCGTTCATTTTTATCGCTGTCCCAGACATAGGCTTTGTCGTTTATGTACAATTTGGTAAATGCTAATGCAACTTTCTCCTTTTTATCGCGGTTCGGTTTGGCACTTTCCCACAGTTTCTTACGTACATTTCGTACTTTTTTTGAAAAATCCTCCCCAATTGAAAAATTAGTATTTTTCAGTTTATGACCGTTCTTTAGTATACTGCTCTTATCTCTCATGTCAAGCAGTTTGAAGATTACAGGTCGTGTCTTGTTTGGATCCGGCCTTCCTAAACGATGAATCCGTTCAATTGCAACCGGATTCAGTTTCAGAGTGCCCTCAATGATTTCACTGTTCACTACGTGCTCTAGCCTTTCGTTGGTCTCTGTTTCAACCTCAGGTATGCCGTAAACAATCAAATTTGATCTCCTGCTGTAGTTTTCTATTTCATCAATTCTATTTTCTAGAATCAGGATTTGAGCACTCATAGAGGCTACTTGTTCCTGGTACGCCTCGACCTTTTGTTCCAGTCACGTGAGGGTATCCATTTTGCTTTCTATGTTGACCAATCGGGTCTCTTTTATTTCCTTAATATCGCTAGCAATTGCTTCTAGCTGCTTACAGATTTGCGTCAATTCCGGGCCAGGGTTTGTTTCAATATCTCCACCGAGGAGTAACAACAATTTCTTTAGTACAGACGTGGTGGTACACATCATGACACACAATTGTGGGCACGGCAGCACAAGCAAAAAAGGGTCGCTAGTACGGATACACTTCTCATTTGGTAATCTCACCTGCGTAAAGAAGATCACCGGATTGTAAGACCACCGCATACTGCCAGTGCCGCCGTGCCCACTGAGCTTGAGGAACGGAGGCAGCTTATATGTAGTCCAGATGCACGATGGCGCCGCCTGCAGGCTGACATCCTCCGCTGTAAGCAACGACGTAGACGATCCGTGAGATAGTCCATCCAACGACGTTGGTAGCGGCAGGCAAGACACGTGCTGTCTTGAATGGTGGTCATGCGCAGATAGGCCTCCGTCAAACGATCCCGGGTGACTGGCATTCGCACGCCCGAACAAGCCGAGAAGCTGCGTAAAGAAGATCAGCGGATTGTAAGGCCACCGCATACTGCCAGTGCCGCCGTATATATATATATATATATATATATATATATATATATATATATATATATATATATATATATATATATATATATATCTGTATCACCCTTTTCATTTCATCACCCCATTGTCGTTGTTATTTGTAATCAATTCGGGCAAAGTGTGCTGGTCGACACTTGAGTTAAATTTTGTATAGCGCCTTCTTCATTCATTGGCGCCTTCAGTCAGTTTTTTACGCGCAGATTGTTGCTGATGCCTTATTTGGGGGGAGACAAGAGCCCCCCCCACACTCCCTTGTACCCCCCCTCCCGGCGCCCCCCAGCCTCAAGGCCTCTTTTATACCTCCGGGCATGCACTTACTGTGTACGAAAGCAGCATTGTTTCAGGCGACAAAAAAGAAATATTTCCTAGAGTTGTACAGCGCTAAGTCGCTACTTGTTCCCACCGCGTGTTGAGAAGACCTACCACAGCGCATGATTAAGCCTGCTGGAGCACCACGCGCTGTACAGTAAATAGAGGGGTACATTCCCCCACATACATTGTACCTCAGTAGTGGTGCTTTCCTGATTGTACATGCACCTTTTGTAGTCGTGAAGCACGATGTTTTTGTCATGTACTTTATCCGTGGTTGGAAGTCAATAAACTTCTCTTTGTTGCCAATTGAGATCCCAGTACTTCCACTGTAATGCGAGCATGGCAAGAGGAGCTCGTTGAATGGTACCAACGTATTATGCGCGCTTCTTCGCTCTCGGCTGCAGCTTGGCGCTGTAGACGTGCACCGTGTGCGCACCCTGAGGTGCTAAGGTATGTACGAAGAGCTCTGCTTTGTCCACCAGGCTCGCCTGCCCACTCGCTAACCTCTCACGCCCCAGCTGCTGCGGGTACGCGCGACTTTCAGGAATTCACTCAACACTTTCAGTCAATAGCTCAATCAAGTGCTAATGTCTGTTACCCAGGATCCGTTTCTTCGCATCCTCTGCTAAAAGATTTACCTCATGATTCCAACATGTCAAATGACGTCCTGCTATCACCGCCATCCGATGACGAAATCAAAGGCGCATTAGACGCAATGAAAAAGGGATCGGCCCCAGGGCCTGACGGACTCCCTGCAGAGTTTTGTGTACAGTTCTGGCCTCTCATTGGTCCAACTATGTCACGCGTCATTCGCAAGTGTTTCCAAGATATTACACTTCCAACCTCTCTCCATAAAGGCCGTATAACACTAGTTCCCAAGAAAGACCCAATGTCCGCGCGACCAGAAGATTGGCGCCCTATTACCCTGCTCAATGTAGATTACAAGCTCTTGGCCAACATTTTGGTGCACCGAATCAGTCCATTTCTTCCAACATTAATTGCTCCCCCCCAGGTCTGTTCTGTTCCGGGCCGAGAAATACACACCCATACGTGGTTAACGCGTGACATCATTCAATACACCACTAGCCAATGTGCGCAAGGGCTGTTGGTTTCATGAGATCAAAAGAAAGCTTTTGATTTTATAGAACATGGCTACATACTAAATGTTTTACATGCATACGGATTCCCGGATAAGTTTATTGACCTCATTCACGCGATGTACCCTAATTCAGAAAGTACCCTTTACTTAGAATCCCGTGAGAGTCACGCATTTAGAGTCACGCGTTGGGTCCGTCAAGGGTGTTCCCTCTCCCCAGTGTTATTTATCCTTGCATTAGAACCCTTCTTAAGGGCCGCTGAACATCACCCGCAGATTCGTGGCTTACCTCGACCCAGTAACACTCAAGTAAAGGTCACTGCATATGCAGATGATATTACTCTATATGTACATAATGAACAGTCGCTGCAGCATGCTCTTGATACATTCCATGATTTCGGTATATCTCCGGTATAAGGTTAAACTTTTCCAAAAGCCAGTATTTTTTCATTGGCAACCCCAGCGGTCGTATCAACATCACGTCGCCTTTACAGTGGTCTTCTGAGATTTCAATACTCGGAGTTACTTTCACTGCATTTGGTATACAGAATAGCATCTGGTCATCCGTTGTACAAACTCTTCTAAGCGATATCAAAGCAGCCAGGTACTTCGAATTCCCCTTCTTGGAACGCCGATACTTAACTAAAACGGTGTACCTAGGAAAATTTTGGTACCTTTGCCATTCTGTTAAACCACCGCTCCACGTCTGCAAGAAAGTGCAAAGCTGCATCAGTTCATTTTTTTGGTCTGGTAGCACAGAATTTTTATCGCGTCCAGCGTTAGCTCAACCGCGAGATCAAGGCGGTTTTGCATTCCCCGACGTTTCCGTCGCGGCTTCTACATTGTGCCTCCACACTCTATTGAGAATACTAAGCAATGATGGCATGCCCGCTCAGACACTGGCTCGCTACCATCTGGGGCCATTACTACGTGTCTTCTTGCTGGATAGCCAAATAAACCAAGGTCCCCAGTCAACTGAATTACCATCTTTGTATCGAGCCCTCCTGGCATTTCACCGACGTTTGGAAGCTACGAGCCCAGAGATAGCGGTGGCCGATTCTAAAGTGGTGGACACAATGGCCGCCCTTCTACGGCCCTTGGTGCCCCAGCATTGTCAATCTGTAATGAACCGCGCTTGGAAACCAATAACTGCCGCAGTGTTGCCAGGGCATCTCAGAGACTTTGTCTGGAGGTTGGGCTGGGGCTTGCTCCCCACGCGAGATCGGTTGCAGCGATGGCAGGTGGTTCGCACTTCCACTTGCCCCAACTGCGTCATGGTAGAGACCAATCGACATGCGACGTTTAAATGTATGGTTTCCCGCCTTTTTTGGCATGCGATTAAGGCTGGTTTTGGGGGACAGGGTGTGCGAACTTTCGTGTCCAACGGCCGATTTCCGCTTCTCCGCTCTGTTAATAGCTGCGGGGCTGTGCAGCCTTTGGAGAAACCGATGTGAGGCCGTAGCTGCCAATTGCCGCCGGCGTGCTTTGTGGCCAATACTGGGGAGAATGAGACGAGAGATCCTCGCGTTCCTCTCCGAGGAGCTTTTCTTCCTCGGGGAGCAAGAGTCTCTGCGGCATTGGTCGTGCCCTTTCGTCAAGGTGGAACCCGAAAGGATACAACTCGTTTTTCGACCGACTTGGTGCTAAGCAGCGCCCGTTGAGTTGTTTTATATGATTTCATTTGTTACATATCGTGTTTCATTTCATTTCATTTCATTTATTTATACTGTTAGCCCAGAAGTGGGCCGTTACAGGGTGGAAGTACAAACAATTATTTGCAAAACAGAAGTACCGTACAGGTCTCGAGATAATTTCTCGGTATTATTGTGACCAGCAACTCGAAGTTATACATAACATACATAAATGGAACACACATGCGATGCAATACATACGCGCAGAACAGCACATGACGCATTTGAGGCGGCACTTTTGCACCGCACTGAAGATTTGAAAGACAACTACTGCGGGATCATGCAACCAACAAAAAGTACACACACACGCAAAAAAAAAACATATGTCACTGTTATTCGGAAAATAAACGTTTTAGATTCTGTTCAAATGATGTAAGCGAGGAACAACCAATTATAGACTCTGGCAGCATATTCCAATCTTCAATAGCACGTGGAAAGTAACTGAACTTAAAGCAATCGTTACGTGGGACTAGGGGTGGTATATACATATTATGGCGATGTCTGGAGTGTTCTTGTGTGTTGACCTGGAAGTAATCTGAATAGTTTAGTTTAAATTGATTATGAATTAACTGGAAGAGGAATTTCAGACGCTCAATCCTCGTCCTAAGTTCAGGACTATCCAGTCCAGCTTTTTTACAGAGTTCAGTAGGAGAATGATGTCGGCTATATTTATTAAAAATAAATCTCGCACCAAGTCGCTGTATTGTTGTTATTTTATTGCAGTTTGTCTTTGTGTAAGGGTCCCAGACAATTTTAGAATATTCGATAATAGGTCTGACAAGAGTTTTGTAAGCAAGACACTTTATATCAGATGGGGCGGTATAAAGGTTACGTCTAAGGCTATACAATGCCTTCATTGCATCTATTGTATCGTTATACCATTTTATTATGATATCACATTGAGTTCTTGTTTACATATATGCCAACATTGTCATGTATATTAGAGCAAATGTGTTCACTGTAACGTAGCGATGTTAGTCGTGAAATATAGATGTGCCGAAGTGTATGTGCCCTGTTACTGGAATGGTATGAAGACTTTGTGTTCTGTACATGCTGTAAATAATTTTTTTCTGAACATTGCTCTCCATGGCCTCATCAAGTGGGAGCACCACGGGACGACTTTATACTCTGCCATAGTAAAGTAACAAGTACTCGAAGTCGTTCACAGCTTTTCTAAACACAAATTATTGCTCTCTAACACTAAGGTATACATACTCTAAATTGTCGAACATTCGATTAAACACAATCTTCACTTTACCAAAATTGTGGCGAGCACACAAGCCAAGCCTCTAGTCTTTCGGATCATGGCCGTGGCTCGAGTAGCTTGCTCGGTGGGAGAAGTCGCTGTCGACGGTGTTGAACCAGTCCTGGAGTCGCATATGCTGTTCTCCATGTTAGAGGCTATTCCTGAATATGCTTCACTTAGCGCCAGATTTAACATGAGACTACAGTGTTTGGACATGCTTCGTCTTGATGCGACAGAAAGTGTGAGGCGTGTATACATAGGCCTACGTATAAGCGCACACAATTTTGGTGTATTCCTCTCCATTCCTTCGTTTTCTTTCCTATCTACCACCGCAATGATGAAAAACAAAACAAAAAACTCCCTTTCGCCGCAAAGGTAGCAACGAATGCGACAGCAACGTATGGGGACGTCATGCGAAAAATGGCAAGGATATGGAAATTTGGAGCGCGCTGCCCAGCGCTGCCCAAGCAGAAAGGACGTAAGGAAGGAATGGACACCGGACAAGCGCGTACTACCAAAATTTACAGCTCGATACTTGACGTGCTTCTCAAACAGAAAGGACACATGAAACATACGCACAGGTATACACAGGACGAGCGCGAACAAGTGTCACAGTTGTTAATTCACCGTGTCTGAACAGCGCACTTTGTTTCTCGCTGCAGTAACACTGTAGCGAGCAAAGGGACCTTTGCGCGCTCTGTAGCCCAAATGCATCGCTTCCGGCGAAAGCACACAAAACGTATGCCAACTGTCCCCGCCAGACGATAAGCGCACGGGCACGGGCGACTACGTCCCGTTGAGCGAAGTGCAGGTTACGAGTCAACGCATCGCGACGAGTGGGGCTCCATGCGCGAATTTCGCGCCATCTCGCTGGTTCGCTGGTAAGACAGAGAACACGCTTATATTCCCTCGGGTTCGGCGCATCGCTAGCGGTAAATAGTGTACTTATACAGCTCGCCGTTTGTATGCTGCAGGACGTGTGCTGCTGTGGCTGAGCTTTGTGACCTGTTCAACAAAACAGGCGTCAGCTGATCGCGCTTGGGGCTCAGCATTTCGTATACCCATACGTAACTTCCATATGCCATGAAGACCTAAAGGCTCGAAGAGGTCATAGGGGACACTGTTTCCTTGAACAGGCAGAAAGCGAGTACTGTAGGCGTGAATTTGTAGTCCCTTTTTCAATGTTCTCTGTAGGACTTCCCGATAGAACACAAAATCCCAACAATCAAGAAAAAAAAACATGTGCCGCAGTTTTTGCTTTGTTACACAGAAGATAGTTCACTCCCCACGGCACAAACATACCTCGTTGTTCAAGCCATATTTTTACAGGTAGTTTGCCTGTGTGAAGTATAAAGAAAAGCACCGAGAGGCAAGCGATGGAATGCTTTGTATCTTAGACACATTTAATCTTTTAAACGTTCACAAGCACATGCAGCCAGCTTTACTCATGCTGGTGGGTGATGTGTAACACATGTATATGCGCATTAACATTGCAATAAATAAAAAAAAGCATAATGCTGTATGTAGGTAGGTAACAAACTTTATTAAGGATCCAACGAGGAATCACAGGCCCGGGCTTGGCCTCTAGGAGCTGTCGTCGGCGGAACATCGTGCGGTGTCTTCCGTGATAGACCTGGCTCGCTGGACAGTCCAGATTTGGTCCACTGCACGTGGGCTAAGGAGGGCGGCTCGCCACCGCCCAGCCAGTCGTCCTGGGGTACAACACTCACGATCGTCCGAGTAGTGGCGGTGAACGCTGCACTCACACTCCCAAAGTATATGTGCCATGTCGGCTGTCTCGTATAGAAATGTATAAGGTAAGTTTATATATATATATATATATATATATATATATATATATATATATATATATATATATATATATATATATATATATATATAGGGCACGACGGTGACAGCAAAAAGCAGGCGAAAGTGTCCATTTAATTGCTAACACAATAAAAGTAGAAAGGCAGGCTATCATGTTACTTAGTTTTACTGGAAGCGTCCCTCGCACGTCGACGTTAGTGTCCTCTTAAATTATTTGCAGGGTTAACTTGCTTTAGTGGTCGCGCAACCGAAGTCTTTATGAGAGGCCACGTAGGAAGAAGTGTGTGGTTGAGATCCGCAGTGCGAGATGCCGCAACAAACCCTTCTGCTCAGAATGATAGCGTCTGCTGTTTCAATAGACACCTTCAATTATTTTAGTTATTTGTACTTACACTTAATTGATCCTTATCTATAGTAAAGGTATGCTCCGATATTCTATAGATCTGATATAGCTCTTAACTTGAATGAATATCACTGATTTTGAGCCAGTTTACTTTTTTAAAACAAGTTTTCTCAATATTCGAAAACACCGGCAGGTGGTGTACCGAAAGTGCTTTAAAGAGAAACGAGATAGCCGTTTTGGTACTCGTGCCGCAAAAAGTATAAAAAAATCATGACAAATTTAAAAGAGAATGATGATAAGTGGGTGAAACAGTGGGATCGGTCATTGTTACCGTAAATCACCCATGACATTCACTACTCACGCACGTATATTATTGACAAATCAATGTGCAGTTATATGAAATGTTCAATGGTCATAAATGGTATGTTGATTTGAGTTGTGAATTTAGTTTTGCGTTCAATATTTGTGGTATAGGATATAGCCTGATGTCTGCAAGGACGAGTTGAGTTCACGTTCCCCTGAACCCGTACTTTGACATCGCGCGCCTGTAGCTCGTGTGGATATGCGCGTGGATGTGCACTCGCGGTCGCCTCAGTAGATCCGGGTCCAAGGTCAGCAGGCTTTCGACCATCTGCAAGTACGTGACGTATCGGCACACACATCTTCTGTTATCATCATCGTAGTCGTGACTAGCGCAATCGTCATTGTCAAGGCGTATAGTGTAGTAGTAGCACGGATAATTGGGCTAGTTGGTATGGGTACATCTTTTAAATGAGCGTGTATAGTGTGTATCTTGCGTGTGCTCGGCTGTGGCGCACAACAATTGCAACGTCATTAGATAAGCCTCGGCCTTAGGGAGCTTGAGCCTTACATGTGAGTAAGTGAGTGAACAACTTTATTCACTTCCTGCAGGTTAACGGGCCGGGTTCCCACCTAGGAGCTGGTTGAGAGACCATGTCTATCAGCAGCCTCTTTGGCCTGCTGGATCGCCCTTACAAGAACATGAAAGAATTGACGCCATTACCCGCAAGGCTGCAAAGAAAGCTATGGACCTACCGGTGGCTACCTCCAACACAAAACTCGGGGCGTTGGGTGGGTTCAACTTCTACCTAGAGTTGCGGGAGGCGCACCTCATAAATCCCTATACGTGGCTTACGCAGATGTCCCTCGGGTGCCGCCTGATCAATCACTTGCGAATTAAACACACTTGCACTCCAGAGGAAGCGGGGCGTATTCCAGAACTTCGGCGCTAAATGCTCTGGGTCTCTCCACTCTCCATTAACATGGACGCGCACTCGTATGAAAGCGCGGACTCGGGCACCTGAAATACAACATGGTTCCCGATCTGGTGTGTACTACGTAGACATAGCAGGGCTGACACCCAATGGATTTTACACGGCCGCTCTAGTTCACCAGGGAGTGCATGTCAACGGGCTCTCCTTCAGAGCGGGTTGAGGAAGTAGCTATTGAGCGCTTGCTGCCGCGGATCACAATTAGAAGGCAATAATAACGGATTAGAAAAAAAGCGTGTGCTTACTACCTCGCAGGGAAAATATCCTCCTTGGCCAGCCATATTCTAAGACGGACTGTCACTGATCCAACCTCGAAATGCTTAAATTGGGGTCTTGGTCATCAAGGTTTACGAGGTAATGAGGCATCGGATGCGGCCGCCCTACCCATCGGGCTCCTCAGCCCAGCTCTATAATGACTCGGAGGCCAATACACTGTTGCTGTGGTTCGAAAAAATTATTTCTTATTATCGCAACGCTCACTGTTTCTTCCCGGCTCCTGCTAAGGGGATGAGTAAAGTGCACAAGCGAACTTTCAGATGCCTGAAGGTGTCCTTGCAATTATCAAACACTTCGATCCGATCATGAATGGGTGGTGGCCACACTGCGTGGAGACCTGTGACATCTTCCGCATAGCGTGGGCAAGTGTAGAAAATCTACACCTGCCCTCTTCTTGTACCCCTTTTCGGGAAACATGGGACACTGCCCTCCTCAAGGGCTCCTCTCTGGAGTCTCAACGGACTCCGGTGAGACGGGTGCGAGTCGGGGCCTCGTCATGCGGTATCCCGGACTATAGGAACGCCGACCATGTAGTGGAGTCATGGTTTGTCCCCCAAACTCTCTCTCTCTCTCTCTCTCTTAAACACTAAATGCTTACATCTCATCGCTCCTAAAAGTAACGTATTCTCGCATGACATGCGAACCCTAGCTGCAGCCCTCACGCTTCTTTTGCGTTTGTCTCACTACTTTACGAGAAAGATTGTCCGCTTCGGTGGTGCATTAATTACGGTGCTCGGCTGCTGACCCAGAAGTCATGGGTTTGATCACAATCGGGAAGCTCGTACTTCGGTAGAGGTGAAACGCCAGAAGTCTATATACTGTGCGAAGTCGTTGAATGTTAAAGGACACCGCATAGTCAAAAATTACTGAAGACATCCACTACATGACGAGCCTCATAATTATATCGTTATTTCGGAACGTAAAACCCCGTATGCTATATTAAAGAGTCTGATTGTAGTAGTCTTAAGGAAAAGACGCTGCGATAGCGACTTAGCTCGCTTGCCGCCATTTTCGCGCTTGGCGGACATTCAAGTGTGGTGATAATGCATGCAAACACGTAATAATTAGATAATATGCCTTTCATGCTTCAATGGGAGCTTTGTAGGTGTATTTTTATATCCGCCTATACCAGCTAACAAAAATGACGTGCAGCCTCTTTTATGCGATGTGTGAAAGCATGTTGCTGGTCACTTCACGCAGTAAGAAAATGCTTGTACTATGAAACCTGTGTGCCGTAGTGAAATAGTTCAGTCGAAAGCTAACGCTCTCCTTGCCATTTTGTTTCCGTCGTTTCGCACTAAGGTATCATAATTTTATGGACCATATAAAATTTCAAAAATTTCAAATGACTAGCCAAACAGAAAGTAGTACTGCGCACGTAGGGCGGTTCCGTTGGTTGTGTACCACATCGTGCCCCCCCCCCCCCCCCCTATTCTTGAGCGCACAGTGATAGCAACCCACTGTGTTCCTACTACATAATGAAGCTGCAATTATGCACTGACCACGGTAATTTCGGTGCACAAAAGAAAAGGATGCCTTTTTTTCGGATTCCGAAAAACCCAAGTATTTAACGGCTGTAGCCGAGACAATACTTAATCCCACTGATAAAATTGCCAGCCGAGGTTTGTTACACTGCATCCACGGCAACGAACTGCTTGTAAGAGGCATGTGACCCATTATGACCGCTCCTTCGGTAGCTCCGGAAAGTACGCTTCCGGCAGTGAAAGTCGGGAAGGAAGGTGCTGCTGCTGTTACCGACTCGGATTCGGAACCGACTACCACACACTTGTTCCTAGTCACCAGTCCGTATAATTTCACCATCTGCGATGTCTCGCTTACGAGAAAGGCTACTTCCGGTGTTAAGGAGATTAACTTTTACCGTGACAGAGACAGTACGAAAGGCAGTTTTTGCTCTCGCTAATTCAACCCGATTCCTTAGTAAGTGCCCTTGATGCGTACTAAGCATTGATGAGCGTGTTTTCCAGGTTTTAGAAAGTTTAAGTATCGCATCCCCGAAATTACGACACTAGAAGGACCGAATTCACAAAATAACGCAATGCAGCCCGCTGAACAATGCGTGAGCTGCGTTGCATGACATGTAGCCTTCGGCAAATTTCCTGTCATGTATGAAAGAACACAAACTCGTCCCGCACAGTAACATTAGTCTGGTTTTTACCCGGACAGTGATTAATATTCTAGGAGCCTCACCTCTTTAGTGTTAACCTGGAATGACTGAAAAAAAAAACCGCTTCAACAGACGTATTATAATTGGTCGTCTTCCTCCTTTTTAGAAAGGAAAGAAAGAAAGCATTTATTGACAGAAAAGGGTTCGTGGTACGGACCAGCCGGGTCCGCATGTCTCACAAAACAGTGCTGGCTGTCCTCAGTTGAGGACAGTTGCCGCCCTGCGTGCCCTGTCGATCAAACTGATCTCATCATCAGGGCTATCGCTGGCCAGCAACTCTTCTCACCACTCACCACTCCCCACTCGCTTGCTCAATGACGCGCAGTATCCGAAGTCTGGTTCTTACGAGCCGAATGACGTTTCCTCCGACATTGTGTCATTCATCGGCACGCTCGTTTTGTCCACTTCCAATCTGTCCATCGTGCTGAAATTGTACGATGTTCGCTCTGGAGTACCCATGACAATGATTAGTTGATTAGCATGCTGTCGGAACCTCAGCTTCCCCAACAGCTTATCTTGCCGAGAAACTCGCTGACCGCCGACCTACTCAGTGTCTCCATCACACGTGAGCCTTGCTGAAATACAATGCAGCTTATTGAACGCGTCTCTCTCACACTGCGTACCGTTATGCGTAGCAGGAAGGCTGGTCCTCGATTGCACAGCTTAATCTATTACAAAGTCTACAGCAGGATTTCGTCTTGAAGCGTTAGAGAGAGTGCAATAACATTGTAACAACAAATGGAACATTATTATTATTATTATTATTATTATTATTATTATTATTATTATTATTATTATTATTATTTGGGGTTTTACAACTCAATTGATTGATTGATATGTGGGGTTTAACGTCCCAAAACCACCATATGATTATGAGAGACGCCGTAGTGGAGGGCTCCGGAAATTTCGACCACCTGGGGTTCTTTAACGTGCACCCAAATCTGAGCACACGGGCCTACAACATTTCCGCCTCCATGGGAAATGCAGCCGCCGCAGCCGGGAATCGAACCCGCGCCCTGCGGGTCAGCAGCCGAGTACCTTAGCCACCAGACCACCGCGGCGGGGCGTTTTACAACTCAAAACCACCATATAATTATCGGAGATGCCACAGTGGAGGGCTCCGGAAATTTTGACCATCTGGTGTCCTTTAACGTAGACTAACATCGCACAGTAAACGCGCCTCCACCATTCCGCCTCGCCCCGCCACGGTGGTCTTGTGGCTAAGGTACTCGGCTGCTGACCCGGAGGTCGCGAGTCAATTCCCGGTTGTGGCGGCTGCATTTCCGATGGATGCGGAAATGTTGTAGGCGCGGCTACTCAGATTTATGTGCACGTTAAAGAACCCCAAGGTGGTCGAAATTTCCGGAGTCCTTCATTACGGCGTCTCTCAAAATCGTATGGTGGTTTTGAGTCGTTAAACCTCACAAATCAATCAATAAACCATTTCGCCTCCATGAAAATAAGACGCCTCGGCCGGTATAAAACCCGCGACCTTTGAGTCAGCAGACGCGCATCGTAGCCACTGTCCCACCTAGGCGGACCATTGTAACAAGCTGCGAAGAACCCCCCCCCCCCCCCTCCACGCGCATGTATTCACCACTGTGTTTTAAGCAGTCAAGTGAGTTTATTGTCGTCTTGGAGAACTACGTGTTTATGCCAATCTCGCAAATATAATAATAATAATGATTCTTATAATAACAATAATAATAATAATAATAATAATAATAATAATAATAATAATAATAATAATAATAATAATAATAATAATAATAATAATAATAATAATAATAATAATAATAATAATAAGTAGTAGTAGCAGTGGCAGTATTTTTTTGGCTCTCTGTGTGTGGCAGCCTTCGCGACATTAGCGAATGCAAATGCTGCTGAGAACGACGTCCCAACCTGATAGCGAACAATGCAGACACGTTTACTATGCATTCTCAACGTCTTCGGAGGAAAGTGGAGCCGGGATACATCTTTTTTATGCCATTATTTTCACGAGTGAAGTGTGTGGGGGTGAAATGCTATACTGCTGCGACGAGCGGGTGTCGACGAAATGTTCAGGGGAGTCTCAGTAAAGGCACACCGTCGTGATGACGCGCTCTTCGATCGCAAGCACCGGGACTCAAAGGCGAAGACGCGAGCTTGCTCGACGAAGAAAGTGCCTGGTGGTGAAAAGGAAACGATGACGTTAAAGGGCGGTCATTGAAGCGGTGTCGGCGCTAACGCTTTCTGAGACTGCCGCGAGGCAAAAGGAAGCCACGCTGACGCCCCCAGAGGGAAGAAGTCGATGTGCGCTAGAAACGATCGTATCTTGCCCAATACTCGCCTTCACCGGCAGAATGGGGAGTCAGGTAGTTCACTCGACCGAAGAGCAGTCTTCCTATTGACGGCCAAGCGGCGATGGGCGCGAATGCAATAGCTGGACGCCGTACGTGATTCGCTCGTTTCCTTATCCGCACCTCCGCTTATAGCGTACTCGCATCGAGCGCTTCGAAAAAGCCAGGCGGCAGAAGCGTATTCACTGTCCACCTTGCATCTTTCTTACGGCGGGAAGATAAAAACCCGTTGTTTTACCTGTACTCCATACCGCCAATTCGCTCTCTCTGGCGCACATTAGATTGAAAAAAAGAAAATGGGCGCTAAAGGAAGGCAAGGGGAAGTCGAAAACTGTATATAATGCGGTAAGTTCGATAACTTTAGTGAGATTAAACTTCGCAGGACGGGGAGGGGGGAACAACAGACGAAAACATTCCGTGCAAGACGAGGGCAATTGCTTTCTGATGAGAGAGGCTTTGGTTCATAAATTGACTAATAATGACGATTATGACAATCAAGTGGATCCATTAAAGGACTCGCTATGCCCTTGGTATGTTTTGATGTGTTCCTGGCCGCGAGGTCTGACCAGAAGCTCCCAAAGATTCATCTACAACTATGAGTTAAGCCTAATGACTCGAGCTTAACAGATTTTCAATGGACTCGGCAGCATTACCCAATGAAAATGTGAGTTCAATAAGCATGCATGATGGTGGAATTTCAGCTGCTCAATGTCAAATCTCCATATCGAAGCAATAAACTACCAAGTGCCATCTGTGGGGCACTAAATGGCGCCCCTGCTTAATTAAATGAGTGATATGTGAGGTATAATGTTCCAAAACCACCGTGCTCAATTTAAAGCCGAGCGCTTATTGATCCGGACTCGTTTCGGGCTGTAAATTGTGGTCAGAGCAGGGGTGGCACCAGATTGTAATATAATACAACGTCCATTGACGAAGAATTAAAAAAAGCATTAAATTCTGCTGTCTTGCATCACAAGTAAAGAAAAGAAACAAAAAAGCAAGCGAGAATTTCGATTTCCGATTCATTTAATTGCAACAACGAGAAAGCTATAATCTATCAACGTATCCTCGTATAGTAACTGCAATTGAACGGCTCGATTAAACAGCGCTGTGGTCTTGAAGCCGCATTGTTAGCGTTTGGTGCCACAGCAGGTGCGACCAATGTCGATTACGGAGCAAGTAATTTGGAAGAACTCATAATATCGCAACGCGATTTGGAAAAGCATTGTTAAAGGAGCCTATAAATACGATTGCGCAAATTCCACGCACACGACAAGACAATTCAAAGCGAGTCTTCAGTGGGGCAAGTAATTAAATAAGAGACAGCCAGCTGATGGCAGTGAGTACAATTGTATTTACTTCCAATCTGTTGTAACGTGTGGTGCCTTTCAATGTACTACATGTTGATTTTGAAGAATGAGAAGCGAAGTGAAAATTTGCGGCCGTGTATGCCAGTATAAGCGGGAGCATGTGCAATGACAAAACGAAAAAAGAAACCCTTGGATGCGGAAATGCTGTAGACCCGTGTGATCAGATTTGGGTGCACGTTAAAGAACCCCAGGTGGTCAAAATTTCCGGAGTCCTCTACTACGGGGTCTCTCATAATCATACGGTGGTATTGGGACGTTAAACCCCACATATCAATCAATCAATGAATAAACGCCCGAACATAGTTTAACCACCACTCTCGAATGTGCTTCCGGAAAGAACAAGTTATCTGACGACGCCAAACTGCGTCAGGCTTTCAATTCTCTTCTTCACCATTACTAGTTCAACGTTACTAAGCAGACTTCCGAATAGTTTAACACCGCCGAAAGCGTAGGGACTGCGGCGCTATTGTAGTCGAGGCACGCAGAAAAGGGACGAGCCTCGGAAGAAGTTGTTGCAAGGATTGATAGGATTCACCAACATGCGCGCGGCTTCCTGGCCATTTTTCTTGCACAAAGAATACGTTGAAAAGTAGGGCAACTAATCGGAGTGTGCAGTATGCGCGTTTAGCGAAGGAAAAAAAAAGAGATGAAATTAAACCATTGTTCAAAGAAGTCACTTTCGTTGCCACGTGTCGATACGTCTTAAAGTCCGTGCTCCGGCCATTGTAGCAGGAACGCGGCACAGACTTTAATTATACACTCGAACATGTGCGGAGACGAGAACCTTTTTGAAGGGAACTCCTGAATGGCCTCTACTGAAAAAAAAAAAAGGTTTCCTGCGTGAACAATGAACGAGTCTGAAAGTTTCGAAGGCTGCGTTAGCGAGCGCAGCTATGCGTAGGTCTCGTTCGAGTGTTTTTTTATTATTATTTTGTGATCAAGCAGCTGCCACGTGTCAAAAGTTTCTGTTTGGGGTGGTGCTGCATTTACTATGGATTTTACTCTGTCCTTTTAGACGCGAAGCTTTCCAGCTCGATCCGGTGAGCGGCGTGACCACCCATACAGCGCATGTGCGTACCCTCCCCTGCTCTCTCGCCTCTCAGCGCCGATGCTGGCGGCATCTGTTAGCTAATGCTCTCTTCTGCTAGCCCCCCTCTCTCTTCTGGCATCCCTCCCCGCGGTGTTTACGCAACCATTTCGCATGCGCGCCTCCTCCCTCTCCACTCCTACGCTCGCCCCTTCCCCCTCTCGTCTCGCAACGCCGACGCAGGCAGCGACTGCTAGCGAGTTTCTTGGCTCAAAACACCGACTTCTCACCCTACACAACCGTTAACTGGTCACACTGGATCTTTACCTCCAAGGTAGTGGCGGTGGGAGATTTCCCCTGTGTGTTGTTGAACAATGAAAGTTATCGAAGCGTGCGCGTTAACTAAACGTGGACTGCAAGTCTCTGTGTCCAATTGGATCTTCTGCCTCTCGTTGCCCATTAGCAGCGAATCGCATGTTTGAGTAGCATCACTCCATCACTGTGTGATTTGCGCCTCTCCAGGTTTCCGTCTTGCGCAACGCCACGATGGGCGCCAGCGTCAACGCCATCGCCAGTGTAAGAGTTAGCGTTCGTTGCTTCACATCTCCACATAATTTCCCTTTTGTATGTTTAGGCGTGTCGATAACTTCCACCGTCCTCCTTCCTTCCTTTCCTTCCTTCCTCCTTCCTTCCTTCCTTTCTTCCTTCCTTCCTTCCTCCTTCCTTCCTTCCTTCCTTCCTTCCTTCCTTCCTTCCTTCCTTCCTTCCTGCCTTCCTTCCTTCCTTCCTTCCTTCCTTCCTCCTTTCCTTCCTTCCTTTCCCTTCCTTCCTTCCCTTCCCTTCCATTCCTTCCTTCCTTCCTTCCTTCCTTCCTTCCTTTCCATCCTTCCTTCCTTCCTTCCTTCCTTCCTTCCTTCCTTCCTCCTCCTTCCTTCCTTCCCTTCCTTCCTTCCTTCTCTTCCTTCCTTCCTTCCCTCCTTACTTCCTTCCTTCCTTCCTTCCTTCCT
>WOVY01002106.1:0-17867 GCA_013436015.1 Rhipicephalus annulatus
CCATACCTATATATATATATATATATATATATATATATATATATATATATATATATATACTATAGGAGTCTATATAATATTAGACTCCTTTGGCTGTTGGTGAACTCTGCCCTCTACTGAATTTCTGCCTGTATAATAGGTACTTCTCCTACAAAGAAACAATTTTCAGGCAGAACAGTGAAAACCACGATGTAAGCTTCTGTCTTCATCATGATTGCAAACCTGATCATGGAGCACATAGAAGAGAAAGCACTCAGCTCCTTCTCGTGACAACCCAAGCTCTGTCTTCATTATGTGGACGATTGCGTTATGGGACGATGAAGATGTCTGAAATTGAAAACCTCAGGGTAAATTCCGTGCACCCAGCCATACAATTCATGGTCGAGTGTGAAAGCGACCGAAGCCTGACCTTTCTTGACGTCCACGTGGCAAGAAGGCGCAATGGCTTGGAGTTTTTCGTTCACAGGAAGCCAACGCGCACCGGCCACTACCTTCAGTATGATTCATCTCATCCCGCCTACCACAAGGTCTTGGCTGTGACCACGTTACTCTAGAGAGCCAAGAAGATAATTTTACCAATAAATATAGTGCCTGGTACCATAAAAACTATTTATTTAGGGCGAACTGTTGCCCGTTAACTCAAAACTAAATAGTCGGCCAAAATGTCCCTTGCTCGCTGTCTCGAACTTCGTCAGTCTCTTCTTCTTCATCCCTCGAGTCCCATGCCGGTCCCGTGGCATAGCATCATGGCGCATAGAAGACAGCGTTCTATGGCACGTTTTTTTTTGCCACTTGTGTGGCAGGTTTTACGAACGTAAATTGTTTGCACGTGTTTTCTACGAATGTCAAACTGTGGCAATATGCTCCAATGACACGGAGCGAAACAAATAGAAGGGGCCTGCGCAATTATTTATTTATTTTTATTTATTTACATAACACTGCAGGCCCAGTGAAGGGCCCAAGCAGGAGGGACGTATTTACAAAGCTCGTAATAAGGACAACAGAAGATCAAGAACATAAAAAGCGCGAAGAATAAGGACATAACTCAAACAATGAATAAGAAAGATATTTAAGACTTTAACAATACAGGTCAAGATACAATATGTTCAATTGAGTCTATGCTATTTATGAATAATGCTGGTAATTGATTCCATTCGGTTACAGTGCGCGGGAAAAAGGAGAATTTGAAATGTTAGTTCTAGCATTGAAGGGCGTTAGAGAGTCGGCATGTGGGGTGTCTTGTTCTGCGAGCGGTGAGTGGTTGGATGTATTGTTCTGGTCTCATTGACAATTTGTATTCTTGAGAAGATAAAGAAATTTTAATATTTGGATTTTACATCTTAGTTCTAAGGTTGGTATGTTATGGTCTCTCATGAGTTGGGTTGGGGAATCGCTCGAACGGTATTTAGAGTAAACGAACCGAACCGCTTTATGCTGAATCATCTCGAGTGCATGAATGTTAGTTTTTGTGTAAGGGTCCCAGATTATACATGCATACTCCAATTTAGGTCTTACAATAGATGTATAGGCTAGCATTCTAACACTTGCAGGAGCATGTTTGAGCTTATGTCTTAAAAGGCTCAGTTTACGAAAGGAGGACGCACAAATGTCTGAAATGTGCTTGTTCCAACTTAAAGTGTTTCTTATGGTGAGACCCAGGTACTTATATTCTGTAACTTCGTTCAAAGGTTGTCCTGAAAGGTTGTAAGGGAAGGATAGAGAATTTTTCTTATTGGTTATTTTCATAAAAAACTGATTTGTCGGCATTTAGGTTTATATTCCACTTAGTACACCAGTCATATATATTACAAAGATTGGAATTCAATACTGATTGGTCTTCTCGGCATGTTATTTCATGAAATAATACACAATCATCTGCAAACAGCCTTAGTTGAACAGGGCCTGTAATCACATCCACAATATCATTAACATATATGAGAAACAACAAAGGATTTAAGACACTTCCTTTGCGGGACACCAGATGACACAAGGAGGGATTGTGAACAGTCAATATCAATGCGAACGAATTGCTTGCAGTTACTTAGGTACGAAGATATCCAGTTAACTATAAGTGCAGGAAGACCAGTAGATTGTAATTATTGATAAGGTGAACATGGGAAACAACATCAAAAGCTTTGGAGAAATCTAGAAAAATAGCATCTACTTGGCCCGACTTCTCAAGAATGGCGGCAAAACTGTGAACAACCGATGTTAATTGCGTTACTGTAGAGAAACCTTTTCTAAAACCATGTTGAACAGAGGAAAGCAAATTACGGTCATGTAAAAATTTGTGAATGTAGTTAGCTATGATATGCTCAAGAAGTTTGCAACACGATGATGTCATTGAAATTGGCCTGTAATTACAAGGGCATGTAGGGTCACCTTTTTTGAAGACGGGTACCAAGCGGACTTTTTTTCAGTCAGGAGGTACAATTGCCGTTGAAAGAGATGTGGCGAAAAATTATAACCAGAAATTGAGCCAACATCTCGGCATAACGACGAAGAAAAATATTGGGCAATTTGTCCGGCCTGGGAAAGCTTTTGTTTTAAGGTTAAGGAGCAATGAAACAACACCAGGTAAAGATATAAAGTCATTATCGGGGGCTGAAGGCACAAGGATTGTAGGCATAGGATCACTCGATTTAGAAAAAAACACTTTGGAAATAAGCATTAAAATGTTCAGCAATATGGAGAGGTTCAACAAGGAGCATGCCACCGCGGTTAAGTTGTTTTTATAGGCTTTTTTTACTGGACAGGAAACGCCAAAACTTCTATGGGGCATTTCTGATATAGTTTGGCAAAGTATTTTCAAAGTACAGACGCTTTGAGTTTGCGACTGCGGAGTTGAGAACAATTTGGTTGACACTAATAGTATTACGGTCAGCCGCTCCTCGTCTTAGCCTTTTGATTTTCCTTTTGATATGCAAAATTTCACGCGTTATCCATGGAGTTGTTTTTCGTACATGTCTTATTTTGTTTGGAATGAAGTTCTCGAGGCAATATAAGCAAATGTTTTTGAATTTATCCCATAATTTGACGGCATCAGAACCACAAAACAAGCTGAGGTAAAGGTCGAGATGGTCTAACACACTTCATCCTGGGCCATTGAAAAATTTTTGACAAATACAGATTTGGGCCGAGGCTCGGGGTAGCGTATATTTTCAAAAACACAGGAAAAACTCAACAATTAAATGGTCAGAAATACCACTACTAACATTCACGGTAACATTTTCAATTATACGGCTCAGAAAAACTAGATCAAGCATCGAGCTGCTTGACCCTGAAACACGTGTTGGTTGTGTTACGATTTGGTGCATGTCATGGCTTAACATTATATCAAAGACGCGTGAGTGCTTAATCCTGTACTGCAAATAGTATTTTCCCAATCAACGCCAGGCAAGTTAAAATCGCCTACCAGAAAAATTCTGTCATGCCGAAATGTCGCCATATGGTCATACAAAGCTTTTAAGTACTCCGGTGGGGAATCGGGTGGACGATAAACCGCAAAAATGAGAAAAACAACGCCCCCAACAAGATGCTTTTAAAGTAAGGCTCTCATGATTATTATCTGTTGCAAAGCAGTACAGTTAATTCCATGTTTTACCAGAACGGCAACACCGCCGCCCCTAGACGATCTATCACGGCGGAATACTTGATAAGAAGGGGGGAAAACAGTATCGTCCTCGATATCACCCCGTAACCAAGTCTCTGTAATAACTACAACATGTGGGTTATGGCCCAATATGATAGCTTCAAGTTGTTCCGATTTATTGCAACACTGCGAGTATTATGTTTAAAAGACGGAGCTGCTTATCCTCAGGGATCTTGGTCAAGCGCTGAATTTCTTGTTCGGAGAAGCGCCGAGTTTAATTCGAGAGTTTGTGATATCGTCCCATACGAATTTTTCTTTGTCTACTCGAAGGTTGTCGTGTACAAGGGCTACTTTCTTTCCCTGCAGTTTTCATTTTTCGCGCTCTCCCACAGTAGCTTGCGTTTGCGCAGTGTTTTTTTTTCGAGTAATCATTTTGGATAGATATCTCCGTACCCTTCAGTTTATTAGCGTTCATCAAAACTTGCTCTTTTTCATTGAAATCCTGAAAGACTATAATCACTGGTCTTTGGTTTCCTGGCTTCCGATCCTATGTATCCTACAAACTGACCTGCAAGGAACATGAAGCTTTTTTGTCAAAGATTTCGGTGAGTACTTTGCGTTTCAAATCGGGCTCGGTTTCCGCAGGATCCTCGTTCACTCCAAAAACGACCAAGTTGCGCGTCTGCTTCTATCTTCGAGGTCAGTTATTTTGGCCTGGAGGGAAGCGATTTTTTTTTCCAAATTATCTACCCTAGCTACCCGTTTTTCCATTTCCGCGAAACGCAAGGCCCACTCACTCATAAGTTTTTGCATGTCGTCCTGTTGAGCTCTAAGTGTTGCGATTTCCGAAGTTAGGCTATTTAGCCCGAAAGGAGTGTTTCAAACATTTCCTCTGCCGTAGGGCCCGGATTTACCTCGACATCCCCACACAATACCAACAGGCAAACACGTGGGCACGGCGGACCTTGCGTCTGCGCAAGGTCCGCCGTGCCCACTTGCGCCATGCCCGATTGCGGACCTCAGAAAAAACTGATTGTCCGCCGTGCCCAATTGGGGACCTCAGAAAAACTGATTGGCAAAAAACTTCATACGAGCCGTGATCCGCCGCGCAAAGCAACAGGGGATACGGAAACCCCAATCAGCATTGTTTGGCAGTCTTCCGAAACGCGTACCGGTTTCATACGTTCAAGGAACCAGCGAGATGTTGACGCGGGTCTTCAAAAAAGAAAGAGTTTCAATCCTACATGTGCCTTCATGTAGACTAGGCCGTCTCCTTCCCCTCCAAAAAGATTGGTCACCGGTGGATAGGACCCCTGGTGCCGTTTACAAAATCCCATGTGGCAAGTGCTCTTCTTCGTATATTAGTGAGACAAAAAAAAACCTACCAGAATGACTCAACAACAGGCCAACATCGTTAGAAAGCTTTACAAAGAGCGCAACGCTGTCGCCAAGCATTCTGAGACTTTTGACCACCGGATAAATTTTGACACAACGATCATCCTTGAAGCGAGACTACCTGGAGAAGATTACTACTCAAGTTGTGGCATACACAGCGATTGGCTCAAAACATCAACTGTTAACCCTTTCCCCGGTGTATGCACACAGACTACGCTGTGCGGCAAAATGTAAGAGGGGAGGGGGGCCATTAACCGCCTTGCAAGTGCCTTGAAGGGGCCGCTGCAACGTAGCTCCAATCCGCCTTGAGGAAGGGACCAAGTCAGATCCGAATCATCGAGTTCACGCATTTTCAAGTATTTTTTGGTTGGAGTTAAAATCATTTCCCAGTTTTACATAACCAGCCAGACTGACATCTGTCGAATGTTTAGATTCTAGTTCACTTGTGTCTCACGAAAAACCAAGCAACGTTTTTACCGCATGGCACGAGCAGTGAAGCAGCATCTCGGTTCCGATATTCCTCGTCTATGTGAACAGAAACTTTTGTACATTTATTATTTTTTTATACTACGGCTGGGTCATTTATCTTCAAAATGTATATTCTGAATTTTGTTTGTTTTGAATGGCAAATAAATGGCAAATCTGCTTGTATAGTAACGAATAGTCTCTAAAAGCTTCTACAGAGTGTTTTTATTTATTAGAAGGGCATGAGCACATACCATACTGGCCCACTATGAAGCCTTCAGTGTACCTAGGTGGTTTCACGGCAGTGCTGTGAAAAAAAGCTAGCTTCGTGGAAATGTGTGGGGATGATTTTCATAAAGACTTGACGACCAAAACAAGTTTTCGGTTCTAGGTCGACTTCCCAACATTGGATTTCAAATTGACAAAATCGATTGACCTGCAATCGTGTAAATATGTTCGTAGATGTGGTATTGCCCTACAAAGGTCAAGGTTGCAGGTTTGATTTTAATTGAGACAATCGTAACCGCAGGGGCGCCTGCGCAAGTAGGCGTTTGGTGTGTAGCAACACCACGAACCCGAGCTAACGGGGGAGTTTCGACTCCCTCCCACGCCTAGCCGTGCGTGGCTTTGCCATGTCCGAGGAAAAGGGGATCCGGGGGGTTGAGCCGACGCTGTGTGATTGGACCGTTAAGGCCCCCCGGCAGAGGCAACACACCCCTTTGGCCCCGGCTTCACGTAGACGGCACCCCTGAGCTGACCCACCCAGGGGAATCGGCAGTCGCCTTTTCCTATCTCTCTCCCTACATCTTCATCTTTATCTCTTACTATTTATCTGTCCTGTCTTCTACTCTCTTCCATTTACTTCCAAACTTCCTGGCGGCTAGGGTTAACCCTGTGTAAATGGCCTACCTTAGTCTAGGCGCATTGGGTTATAGTGGCGTTGTACGGCTGGCGTCTGCAGGTTTCAGCATTTGTAACCTTGTAGCGTCCCCTCGTTGGGCTCCGTGGTGGGTGGCCGCCAACGCTGCTGAACAACAATAAGGAAGACATGCATGGAGCATTCCCACTACTGTCTGATCGTACCGGCTTAAAGCCGGTACGCACCGATGATCTCACCAGAGAAGGATTGGCCACCCTGGTGCAGTATCTGGCCACCCCCTCCCGTAGGCATTTGTCAATTAACACACGGCCCTCAGTCCCCACCAGCTGCGGAGCAACTGACCACGGCGGCGGTCAGATCTGCAAAGCAGCAGAGGGTGCTAGGAATCTCTGGATACGGACAGGCCACCATTGGAACTTGAACTTAGCAACGTTTAACGTTAGAACGTTATCTAGTGAGGGAAGTCTAGCTGTATTATTCGAGGAGCTAGAAGGCATTAAATGGGATATAATAGGGCTGAGTGAGGTTAGGAGGACAGATGAGGCCTATACTGTGCTACAGAATGGGCACGTCATTGCTATCGGGGCTTGGCAGACAGAAGAGAACTGGGAGTAGGGGTTCCTAATTCACAGAAACATAGCTGGCAACATAGAGGATTACTATAGCATTAACAAAAGGGTGTTAGGCATTGTAATTAAACTGAATAAAAGATACAAAATGAAGGTAGTACAGGCTTACGCGCCTACATCCAGCCATGATGACGCTTCAGTTGAAAGCTTCTATGAAGAGGTGGAATCGGCAATGAGTAAGGTGAAAACACAGTATACTATAGTAATGGGCGACTTTAATGCAAAGGTAGGGAAGAAGCAGGCTGGAGACCAGGCAGTAGGAGATTATGGCATCGGCACTAGAAACGCCAGAGGAGAGCTACTAGTAGAATTCGCAGAAAGCAATAATCTGCGTATTTTGAATACCTTCTACCGAAAACGAGAAAACCGCAAGTGGACATGGAGGAGCCCTAATGGCGTAAATAAGAACGAAATAGACTTCATAATGACTGCACACACCCAGGAGTCATGCAGGATGTGGAAGTGGTTGGCAAGGTGACATGCAGTGACCATAGAATGGTACGGGCTCGAATCCGCCTAGACATGAAGAAGGAACGACAGAAACTGATACGCAAGAAGCAAATCAATGAGCTAGCACTGAGAGGGAAAGTACAGGAATTCAGAGTGTCACTGCAGAACAGGTACTCTGCTCTTAGCGAGGAAACCAACCTTAGCGTAGATACAATGAATGATAATCTGACGAGTATCATCACGGAGTGTGCAGTGGAAGTTGGAGGCAGGGTAGCTAGACAGGACACCGGCAAGCTTTCCCAGGAAACGAAGAACCTGATCAAGAAGCGTCAAATCATGAAAGTGTCAAGTACAACAGACAAAATAGAACTGGCAGAGCTTTCGAAGCTGAATAATAGACGTAAATTATGCGATGTAAGAAGGTATAACATGGAAAAAATTGAGCACGCTCTGAAAAACGGAGGAAAGCGTCAAAGCAGTGAAGAGGAAACTTGGGATAGGCAAAAGGCGGATGTATGCACTAAGGGACAAAGAAGGCAAATTAACTACCAATGTGGATGGGATAGTTAAAATAGCGGAGGAGTTTTACAGAGATCTGTACAGTAGCCGAGACAACCACGACCTTAATACTATAAGAACTAGCAGTAACCCAGACGACACCCCACCGGTAATGATAGAAGAAGTCAGAAAAGCTTTGGAGAGCATGCACAGAGGCAAAGCTGCTGGTGAGGATCAAGTAACATCAGATCTGCTGAAAGATGGAGGACAGATTGTGATAGAAAAACTAGCCACTCTATTTACGAGGTGTCTCCTGACGGGAAAAGTACCCGAGTCTTGGAAGAACGCTAACATCATCTTAATACATAAGAAAGGAGATTACAAGGACTTGAAGAATTACAGGCCGATCAGCTTGCTCTCTGTAGTATACAAGCTATTTACAAAGGTAATTGCTAGCAGAGTAAAGAAAACATTAGAATTCAATTAACCAAAGGAACAAGCAGGATTTAGAACAGGCTACTCAACAATAGACCGCATTCATACTATCAATCAGGTAATAGAGAAATGCTCAGAGTATAACCAACCACTATACATAGCCTTCATAGATTACGAGAAGGCGTTTGATTCAGTAGAAATATCAGCCGTCATGCAGACACTGCGGAATCAGGGCGTAGATGAAATATATATAATCATTCTGGAAGAAATCTACAGGGGAAAAACTGCTACCATAGTGCTTCATAAAAAAGCAACAGAATACCAATAAAGAAGGGTGTAAGGCAGGGGGACACAATCTTCCCAATGCTATTCACTGCGTGCTTACAGGACGTTTTCAGAAGCCTAGAATGGGAACAGTTAGGGATAAGAGTTAATGGAGAGTACCTCAGTAACCTGCGCTTCGCCGATGATATTGCATTGCTGAGTAACTCAGGGGACGAATCGCAACTCATGATTACGGAGTTAGACAAGGAGAGCAGAAAGGTGGGTCTTAAAATTAATCTGCAGAAAACGAAAGTAATGTACAACAACCTCGGAAAGGAGCAGCGCTTTGCGACAGGTAATAGTGCACTTCAAGTTGTAAAAGACTATGTCTACTTAGGGCAGGTAATAACCGCAGAGCCTAACCACGAGATTGAAGTACCTAGAAGAATAAGAATGGGGTGGAGCACATTCGGCAGGCACTCTCAAATTATGACAAGTAGATTGCCACTGTCCCTCAAAAGGAAGGTATATAACCGCTGTATCTTGCCGGTACTTAGCTACGGAGCAGAAACCTGGAGACTCACAAAGAGGGTTCAACTTAAATTGAGGACGACGCAGCGAGCAATGGAAAGAAAAATGGTAGGTGTAACCTTAAGAGACAAGAAGAGAGCAGAGTGGATTAGGGGACAAACGGGAGTTAAGGATATCATAGCTGCAATAAAGAAGAGGAAATGGACATGGGCCGGGCATGTAGCACGTAGACAGGATAACCGCTGGTCATTAAGGGTCACCAACTGGATTCCCAGAGAAGGGAAGCGGGGTAAGGGGAGACAGAAGGTTAGGTGGGCAGATGAGATTAAGAAGTTTGCGGGTATAAATTGGCAACAGCAAGCACAGGACCGGGTTAACTGGCGGAACATGGGAGAGGCCTTTGTCCGGCAGTGGACGTAGACAGGCTGATGATGATGATATATATATATATATATATATATATATATATATATATATATAGGCGAGAAATAAATCCAATGGTTCCGGTAGGAAATGCAGTCGAAAAAAGGAAGACGACAAACGTACGAAACGCAGTTTTTTCTAACGTTTCGGCAGGTGGGCCTGCCTTCGTCGGAGTAAATGATGAGAGGCCGCGCAGGGCCTATTTGGGCGGCTGGCTCCAGTATCACGAGCATGCGTCATTTTTCGATTTTCATGCTAAGTTGCAGATCAAGAATACAAGTGAATCGATAGATGTGATTGTATGAAATACTCGTGACATTTCACAATAGTCATATGGCATATCTTACATACATGGTAAATTGTGTGCATCGAAGCAGGTTTATAAGACAGCACTAAAAAATAAAAAATAAAATAAAATTGGATGAATAGAAACACGCGCTGCGCAGATTCATACAGGGTACCAAAGGACACATAATTCTTGCATGAGAACACAAATCTCTAAGGATAATCTATGAAATGAGCAAAATAAGAAATGAATAAACAGAAAATTGAAAAGGCAAAGTTGATAAAAAATTGATAAAAAATAAAAAATATATAATAACTCAATACAAGAATTTTCAAAGGTATGCATGACATAGACAGGAGACAATGTGTACGCAATAATACGAAAATAGCTGAACAAGCACGGCAGACATCCACCAGTCATTGTTAAGTGTATCAACGAACTAAGGCAACATGCTAGTAAGTGTTCCCGGGCTTTCGTTCAATCCGTTTGAGAGAGTTTGGAATTTATGAATAAGGAATGACTCTCTAATTTCGCGATCATGGTGTGTCTTGAAACCTGATTCAATTATTGTGGCTTGGATGTTACTGAAGGAATGACCTGTGTCGGTGACATGTCTTGAAATTGGTAAGTGAGGAAGGGCATGTACATGAGCTCTATGATTGTTGAATCGGTACCTAAAAGCAGTTTCAGTCTGACCGAGATACTGTAGATGACAAATTGAGCACTCCAGCAGATAAATGGCGTTCTGTGTGTCACAATCGAAATTGCCTCTGATATTTATTTTGAAATCAGTCGCTGTGCTGGTGACACAGGTTGTCGTAGTCATGTGAGCGCACACTTTGCAGCGAGGTTTTTTACAAGGATGGCAACCAACCAGTTGAGTGTTATCATCACATTTGGTTTTAGACGAAGTTAACAAATCGCGTAGATTTTTGCCTCGTCTGTATACAACTCGTGGTGGTTGTGGAAAGGCTCTTGTAAGGCGTTCACTCTGCTGAAGGATGTTGTGGTGTTTTCGGAGAATACTTGTGACATTAGGCGCCGATGCATTGTGTGTTAAAACTAGGTTTACTTCTGAATGACTATTAAGATTTTTCTTGGTTTTGCAGAGCGCTGTGCGTTCTAATGCGTCGGCCCGCCTCACCGCATCATCGATTAACATAGCTGGAATATTTCTGTTTAAGTAGAGCACTGCGTAGTTCTGTACAGTTGGCGTTAAAGTCGGACTGTTCGGAGCAAATTCGCTTAAAGCGTAACGCCTGGCTATATGGTATGCTCAATTTGCAATCCCTCTTGTGGCTACTTTCAAAATGTAAGTACCGGTGCCTGTCAGTGGGCTTGCGGTACAGTTTTGTGGTCAATTGCGTACCATGGATACATACTGTAACATCGAGGAAGTCAATGGTGCTTGGTGAGTAGAAGTGTGAAAAGGATATGGAGGGATGCACATTGTTAAAAGCGGAAATAAAAGACAAAAGTGTCGCTTCTCCGTGTGGCCAAATTATGAAAATGTCGTCAATGAATCTCTTGTAGTAAAAGGGCTTCAACGAACGACTCGACAGGAAGTTGTTCTCGAGGATTCCCATGAAAATATTTGCGTAATTGGGCCCTATTTTTGTACCCATAGACGTACCGCTGACTTGGACATAATGCACTCCATTAAACTCAAAGTTATTGTATTGTAAAATCATTTGCAACAGTATAGCCAAAGTGGAGCTATCAATTGGCTTATCAAGAGTGGAGTGATCATAAGCCTCAGTCACGGCGCGTATCCCATCCAGGTGAGGTATGTTCGTGTAAAGAGATGCAACATCGAGAGTAACAAGAAGAGCGTTGATAGGTACAGTAAGGTTGTTGATGTCTGACAGAAAGTGGGTCGTATCACGTAAAAATGATTGGAACGTGGGAGGTATCTGGCTGATCAGGCTATCAACGTAACGCGATAAGCTTTCTGTTACGGTGCCTATGCCGGAAACAATTGGGCGACCAGGGTTATTTTGTTTATGAATTTTTGGTAACAGGTAGAATCTACCCGCGACTGGATCAAGAGGAATCAGGGAAGTTGCCTTATCACTTATTTTTTTATCCTTTATCAGTGCTTTGATTGTGCTACCTAACGTTTCTTTATATTGCGCGGTCGGATCAGCATCGAGTCGTTTGTAAAACGAACTGTTATTTAACTGGTTGTCAGCTTCAGCGATATATTTAATTGTGTCCATAACCACGACGGCGCCACCCTTGTCCGCAGGTTTGATTGTGATATCAGTCCGTTCACATAGATCTGCCATAGCTTTCAGTTCTAGATTCGATAGGTTTTTCCGAAAAGAACGTCGCTTGTTATAAGCTTCAATGATATCTCGCGTGACCGCTTTAATAAATATGTCAAGGTGTTTGTCTCGTTGAGACGCAGGTGTCCAGCGTTTAAGCGACGGTAAAGCTGTTGGATTATCGGCCGGAGTCACTTGATCGAAGAAGTATTCATGCAATCTCATATTCCGTGCGAAGTTATCTAAATCTTTATACAACTGGAATTCATTGTAGCTGCCACTTGCAGGACAGAAACTTAAACCACGAGATAAAAGGCTTACTTGTTCTTTGGATAAAGTGGCGCTTGAAATATTGACAATGTTATCGGGAACAGGGGTGCGCGTGATTTCCCGGATTGGGGGTAGGGGCGTTGAAATGGGGCGTGTTACACCGTCTCTAAGCAACTTCTTGCTTTTATGTGTATCGAGTACGTAGCGTTTCTTTTGTTCATACGTGTTTAAAGACGATGATTCCTCGGGAGATAGGCTATACTGATTGAGCAATTGTTGCTCCCTGTTTATCAAGGATTTCAGCGAAGACCGGTAGTGGTTTAACACAATGCCTACTAGCTGAAGTGAAGCATTCTTTAGTGTTTCACGCCATTTCTTTGCATTGCACTCAGATAACTCTGATGTGGCAGGCTGCAGACAGAGACTTAAACCCCTAGGTGGAATAGACGCCACTAAATACGCTTCTAGAGTGGACACATGTAGCTCATAACGTATACGTTTTTCTACAGATTTTCTAATTTTTTGAAATTCTTTAGAACACTTCCAAGGCGCATCGTTGGACAACGAGCGCTGTAGTCAATTATTAGGTTTTCTCTTTAAAACGTCCGAGTATTGCTTTCGAAGAGGGTACCTGAATCCCGTAGAAGGAGTGGCCGCTTTTCCTGGGGCTTGCAGGGTAGACTCAGCTGGCGCCGTGTTTTTTTGGGCAGCGGAGGAGTGGTCTTTCTTGTTGCGGGACGCGCAAGCACGACCAGAAGCTTGCTGCTTGGTAGAAGTTGTAGACTTCAAATCGGCGAGCATGGTGCTGGTTCTTGACTCTGCCATAGACGGCTTGATGCCAGAAGAGCGAGTATTGGTACTCAGATTGTTATTCTTTGATTGCCTTGTGTCACGTTGCGTTTTTCGTGTATTCACGGCCTTCGATGTGGTCTGGTGGCTGATTCGCGTAGTCTGCCCACGAACGCACTCGGGCGAAGAAACACAGTCACTCCAACTCGTTGAACTCGCCTCACCCGGGGAGTCGAAGCACAGCTGCCTGATGTGACTTGACATCAACGCGACGCCCTCAAAGCTCACGTGCAGTCCATCAGCGGCCAGTACTCGCCCGGGTGGTAGCCACTCGAACATGTGGTCCAAAATAGACAAATGACTAAAGCCTTTGCAGAAACTTCGCAATAGGCTGTTGAAGTGGCTTGCCTCTCGGTTGAAACAGTGAACGAACACTGTGTTGTTGTTTCTTCGACGTCGATTCGTGGCTCGTGGCAGGACAAGCGTGGCGTATACATGGCTTATTTCTGGACGCTCTTCGTGAATTACGTCAAGGAGGTGTCGATAACAACGGAACGTTGCTAGCCCACTTTTTCTTGTCAGGTCGTTGCTCCCGACATGAAGAACCAGAGTTCTTGTCGAGGAAGGAACTAGGTCGAGCAGTGACTCAACATCACTTATAAATGCACCCGGCTGTGTTACGAATGCCGGAGTTCCTTGCAGCAGAGGGTCGAAGTACTGGAACAAGTACTTGGTCTGTGAATCGCCCAACACCGTTGTAGATATTGGGACCTTCGGATATTTCCAGATAGTGCGTTTCGACGTTGTCTGCCGGATTTCCATAGCAGGGTAATAGGCGAGAAATAAATCCAATGGTTCCGGTAGGAAATGCAGTCGAAAAAAGGAAGACGACAAACGTACGAAACGCAGTTTTTTCTAACGTTTCGGCAGGTGGGCCTGCCTTCGTCGGAGTAAATGATGAGAGGCCGCGCAGGGCCTATTTGGGCGGCTGGCTCCAGTATCACGAGCATGCGTCATTTTTCGATTTTCATGCTAAGTTGCAGATCAAGAATACAAGTGAATCGATAGATGTGATTGTATGAAATACTCGTGACATTTCACAATAGTCATATGGCATATCTTACATACATGGTAAATTGTGTGCATCGAAGCAGGTTTATAAGACAGCACTAAAAAATAAAAAATAAAATAAAATTGGATGAATAGAAACACGCGCTGCGCAGATTCATACAGGGTACCAAAGGACACATAATTCTTGCATGAGAACACAAATCTCTAAGGATAATCTATGAAATGAGCAAAATAAGAAATGAATAAACAGAAAATTGAAAAGGCAAAGTTGATAAAAAATTGATAAAAAATAAAAAATATATAATAACTCAATACAAGAATTTTCAAAGGTATGCATGACATAGACAGGAGACAATGTGTACGCAATAATACGAAAATAGCTGAACAAGCACGGCAGACATCCACCAGTCATTGTTAAGTGTATCAACGAACTAAGGCAACATGCTAGTAAGTGTTCCCGGGCTTTCGTTCAATCCGTTTGAGAGAGTTTGGAATTTATGAATAAGGAATGACTCTCTAATTTCGCGATCATGGTGTGTCTTGAAACCTGATTCAATTATTGTGGCTTGGATGTTACTGAAGGAATGACCTGTGTCGGTGACATGTCTTGAAATTGGTAAGTGAGGAAGGGCATGTACATGAGCTCTATGATTGTTGAATCGGTACCTAAAAGCAGTTTCAGTCTGACCGAGATACTGTAGATGACAAATTGAGCACTCCAGCAGATAAATGGCGTTCTGTGTGTCACAATCGAAATTGCCTCTGATATTTATTTTGAAATCAGTCGCTGTGCTGGTGACACAGGTTGTCGTAGTCATGTGAGCGCACACTTTGCAGCGAGGTTTTTTACAAGGATGGCAACCAACCAGTTGAGTGTTATCATCACATTGGTTTTAGACGAAGTTAACAAATCGCGTAGATTTTTGCCTCGTCTGTATACAACTCGTGGTGGTTGTGGAAAGGCTCTTGTAAGGCGTTCACTCTGCTGAAGGATGTTGTGGTGTTTTCGGAGAATACTTGTGACATTAGGCGCCGATGCATTGTGTGTTAAAACTAGGTTTACTTCTGAATGACTATTAAGATTTTTCTTGGTTTTGCAGAGCGCTGTGCGTTCTAATGCGTCGGCCCGCCTCACCGCATCATCGATTAACATAGCTGGATATTTCTGTTTAAGTAGAGCACTGCGTAGTTCTGTACAGTTGGCGTTAAAGTCGGGACTGTTCGGAGCAAATTCGCTTAAAGCGTAACGCCTGGCTATATGGTATGCTCAATTTGCAATCCCTCTTGTGGCTACTTTCAAAATGTAAGTACCGGTGCCTGTCAGTGGGCTTGCGGTACAGTTTTGTGGTCAATTGCGTACCATGGATACATACTGTAACATCGAGGAAGTCAATGGTGCTTGGTGAGTAGAAGTGTGAAAAGGATATGGAGGGATGCACATTGTTAAAAGCGGAAATAAAAGACAAAAGTGTCGCTTCTCCGTGTGGCCAAATTATGAAAATGTCGTCAATGAATCTCTTGTAGTAAAAGGGCTTCAACGAACGACTCGACAGGAAGTTGTTCTCGAGGATTCCCATGAAAATATTTGCGTAATTGGGCCCTATTTTTGTACCCATAGACGTACCGCTGACTTGGACATAATGCACTCCATTAAACTCAAAGTTATTGTATTGTAAAATCATTTGCAACAGTATAGCCAAAGTGGAGCTATCAATTGGCTTATCAAGAGTGGAGTGATCATAAGCCTCAGTCACGGCGCGTATCCCATCCAGGTGAGGTATGTTCGTGTAAAGAGATGCAACATCGAGAGTAACAAGAAGAGCGTTGATAGGTACAGTAAGGTTGTGATGTCTGACAGAAAGTGGGTCGTATCACGTAAAAATGATTGGAACGTGGGAGGTATCTGGCTGATCAGGCTATCAACGTAACGCGATAAGCTTTCTGTTACGGTGCCTATGCCGGAAACAATTGGGCGACCAGGGTTATTTTGTTTATGAATTTTTGGTAACAGGTAGAATCTACCCGCGACTGGATCAAGAGGAATCAGGGAAGTTGCCTTATCACTTATTTTTTTATCCTTTATCAGTGCTTTGATTGTGCTACCTAACGTTTCTTTATATTGCGCGGTCGGATCAGCATCGAGTCCGTTTGTAAAACGAACTGTTATTTAACTGGTTGTCAGCTTCAGCGATATATTTAATTGTGTCCATAACCACGACGGCGCCACCCTTGTCCGCAGGTTTGATTGTGATATCAGTCCGTTCACATAGATCTGCCATAGCTTTCAGTTCTAGATTCGATAGGTTTTTCCGAAAAGAACGTCGCTTGTTATAAGCTTCAATGATATCTCGCGTGACCGCTTTAATAAATATGTCAAGGTGTTTGTCTCGTTGAGACGCAGGTGTCCAGCGTTTAAGCGACGGTAAAGCTGTTGGATTATCGGCCGGAGTCACTTGATCGAAGAAGTATTCATGCAATCTCATATTCCGTGCGAAGTTATCTAAATCTTTATACAACTGGAATTCATTGTAGCTGCCACTTGCAGGACAGAAACTTAAACCACGAGATAAAAGGCTTACTTGTTCTTTGGATAAAGTGGCGCTTGAAATATTGACAATGTTATCGGGAACAGGGGTGCGCGTGATTTCCCGGATTGGGGGGTAGGGGCGTTGAAATGGGGCGTGTTACACCGTCTCTAAGCAACTTCTTGCTTTTATGTGTATCGAGTACGTAGCGTTTCTTTTGTTTCATACGTGTTTAAAGACGATGATTCCTCGGGAGATAGGCTATACTGATTGAGCAATTGTTTGCTCCCTGTTTATCAAGGATTTCAGCGAAGACCGGTAGTGGTTTAACACAATGCCTACTAGCTGAAGTGAAGCATTCTTTAGTGTTTCACGCCATTTCTTTGCATTGCACTCAGATAACTCTGATGTGGCAGGCTGCAGACAGAGACTTAAACCCCTAGGTGGAATAGACGCCACTAAATACGCTTCTAGAGTGGACACATGTAGCTCATAACGTATACGTTTTTCTACAGATTTTCTAATTTTTTGAAATTCTTTAGAACACTTCCAAGGCGCATCGTTGGACAACGAGCGCTGTAGTCAATTATTAGGTTTTCTCTTTAAAAAACGTCCGAGTATTGCTTTCGAAGAGGGTACCTGAATCCCGTAGAAGGAGTGGCCGCTTTTCCTGGGGCTTGCAGGGTAGACTCAGCTGGCACCGTGTTTTTTTTGGGCAGCGGAGGAGTGGTCTTTCTTGTTGCGGGACGCGCAAGCACGACCAGAAGCTTGCTGCCTTGGTAGAAGTTGTAGACTTCAAATCGGCGAGCATGGTGCTGGTTCTTGACTCTGCCATAGACGGCGGAATGCCAGAAGAGCGAGTATTTGGTACTCAGATTGTTATTCTTTGATTGCCTTGTGTCACGTTGCGTTTTTCGTGTATTCACGGCCTTCGATGTGGTCTGGTGGCTGATTCCGCGTAGTCCGCCCCACGAACGCACTCGGGCGAAGAACACAGTCACTCCAACTCGTTGAAACTCGCCTCACCCGGGGAGTCGAAGCACAGCTGCCTGATGTGACTTGACATCAACGCGACGCCCTCAAAGCTCACGTGCAGT
>WOVY01002107.1:0-179900 GCA_013436015.1 Rhipicephalus annulatus
TGATTATGGGGTAGAGAATAAAAAAGGTCCTCTACGTCAATGCTCACAGCGTCACAATCAACGGGGTTGTCATCACGTAGGAACTGGACAATCGTTTCCGAGTTGGTGCAATGTAGGGTCGTCTATATATAGAGACGTTAGGCATGTTTGCAAGAAACCCAGACACACAATACTGCCACGTGTCGCGTTCCGTGATTATTGCGCGAAAAGGCATCCCAATCTTATGCGTTTTTGCAGTGTAAAATACTTCAAGCTGCAATTTATTCGCCTTTTTTACAGACTGCGCAAGTTTCTGCAAGTTCATATCGAGCAACAAGGCTACAGCTTGTTTTTTTCCTTTCCGCTGGCTTACTGCGTGGGTCCGGAAATTCTTTTTTGCACAGCTTGTAATGCCTTCTCGCAATACATGCTTCCGGCAAAACAACGAACTGACCTTCTTTGTCAGAAACAAGTAATCTAAGTTCATTGTTAGCTATAAAATCACCAACACAGGCAGGTTCTTGAGCTAGGTCCCAAGTTTGCTTTCGAGCCTCGTCGAGAATGTTTGAAAGGTCAGTCTGTTGCAACGATATTTCCGCCATGTACGGAGTATGAAAAACAACGTTGTATTGGAGACTGCATGGATGCTATGGGGTGCCGCCAGGCAGGCCTATAGGGCCGACTTTCAACTGGAAAGGAATGGTTGATTTTATAGCTAAACAATGAACTTAGATTACTTGTTTCTGACAAAGAAGGTCAGTTCGTTGTTTTGGCCGGAAGGCATGTATTGCGAGAAGGCATTACAAGCTGTGCAAAAGAATTTCCGGACCACGTCAGTCAAGCCAGCGGAAAGGAAAAAACAAGCTGTAGCCTTGTTGCTCGATATGAACTTGCAGAAACTTGCGCAGTCTGTAAAAAAGGCGAATAAAATTGCAGCTTGAAGTATTTTCACTGCAAAAACGCATAAGATTGGGATGCCTTTTCGCGCAATAATCACGGAACGCGACACGTGGCAGTATTGTGTGTCTGGTTTCTTGCAAACATGCCTAACGTCTCTATATATAGACGACCCCATTGCACCTAACTCGGAAACGATTGTCCAGTTCCTACGTGATGACAACCCCGTTGATTGTGACGCTGTGAGCATTGACGTAGAGGACCTTTTTTATTCTCTACCCCATAATCACCTTTTGACCGCAGTGAAAGAATGCATTACGTATCACAATGATGAACCTGCCTTCATAGGTTTAAGTGGTATGTCAGTTGAATCTTTCACGGAACTTTTGTTCTTTTACCTGGGGTCTTTATTCATTTCTTTCCAAAGTGAGGTGTACCTGCAGAAGAAAGGTGTCTGTATAGGGTCTAGGGTGGCACCGGTTCTAAGTGATATTTTTCTAAGTAGAGTTGATCGGGCGCTCCAACCGGTCTTGCAGCTTCTGTAATCAGAGTTTTTCGTTATATGTCGATGACTACATTGTGTTTTTCCGTAAGGGAAACTGAAGATATGTCGGCAGGTATCTAAAGAGGTTTGAGCAGTGTGGTCTTGGCCTGAAGTTTACTTCGGAATACCTAAAGGACCAGTGTATCCAATTTTTGGATCTACAGCTGCAGTTCTCGCCCACGCATGTGTGTTGGTGCTATGCCCCTAGGTCCGTAAAACCTGTGCTGAACTACAAATCCGGCCATACGAAACTGGTTAAAAATGCCATTGCACTCTCATGTTTTAGCTCTGCACTGAAGAAATCCTGCACTCATTTAGTCGAAAACAGTTTTTTCTGGCAGGTGCAAAAACTGAGACAGGCAGGCTATCCACGGGACTTATTGGTAAGGTCTGCGAGAAGTTGATTAAGAAGTATAAAGGAGGTCCCGGTAATGGTTGTGACCTGGATGAGAAGGCGCAGCATAAATTATTTGCTGTTCTTCCTTATATTCATGGTTTTACCCACCGCCTGAAAAAGGTTGCATCAAGATATGATGTCCAAGTGGTTATTTCTGCCAGGAACAAGTTATCCACTTTATGTGCCAAAGTAGATAGACGAGTCGCGAATCAGCGAAATGTCCAGCAACACACATGCAATGTTAGTCATATTCATAATTATGTATCCTGTATCACCGTGTTGTCTACTCCATACCCTTGTCATGCGGTCGTGTGTACGTGGGCCAAACAGGTCGCTGTCTAAATGTTAGACTTCGAGAACATTTTAATTCTTTGAAAGGCCACTCCGGCCTTCATCTAGCAGCCCACTGTAAGAAATGCGGCTGCGCTCCGCTGTTCGGTGATACTTCTGTGTTGTTCCGGCATAAGAACCAAAGAGTGCGCGAACTTATTGAGGCTGCGCATATTCACAAGAAATCTGTGTCTTGTGTCAGTGTCCCTCTGTGGCCATACATGATAAAGAGTTAAGCTATCTTGGTTTTGTATGACGGGTGTGCTATGCTTGATGTGCCTAAGTTTGGTGATTTGGTCCCTCGTGTGTTTTTCTCCTCCCCCTTTGCCCCCTCTTGCCTTTTATTCTGCCTATTATATATATTGCCTCGTTCTTGCAATAAAGCTTCAGTTGATAGTCTGCGCTTGTCTGTCCTTTTTCTCTCCTTCTTGTTTCCGTCAGTTTTTTGCGCAGTTACATACCTTATGGATCATTACCAACTAGCCCAACTTACCATTCTTCTGCCTGCCTGCCTGCCTGCCTGCCTGCCTGCCTGCCTGCCTGCCTGCCTGCCTGCCTGCCTGCCTGCCTGCCTGCCTGCCTGCCTGCCTGCCTGCCTGCCTGCCTGCTGCCTGCCTGCCTGCCTGCCTGCCTGCCTGCCTGCCTGCCTGCCTGCCTGCCTGCCTGCCTGCCTGCCTGCCTGCCTGCCTGCCTGCCTGCCTGCCTGCCTGCCTGCCTGCCTGCCTGCCTGCCTGCCTGCCTGCCTGCCTGCCTGCCTGCCTGCCTGCCTGCCTGCCTGCCTGCCTGCCTGCCTGCCTGCCCTGCCTGCCTGCCTGCCTGCCTGCCTGCCTGCCTGCCTGCCTGCCTGCCTGCCTGCCTGCCTGCCTGCCTGCCTGCCTGCCTGCCTGCCTGCCTGCCTGCCTGCCTGCCTGCCTGCCTGCCTGCCTGCCTGCCTGCCTGCCTGCCTGCCTGCCTGCCTGCCTGCCTGCCTGCCTGCCTGCCTGCCTGCCTGCCTGCCTGCCTGCCTGCCTGCCTGCCTGCCTGCCTGCCTGCCTGCCTGCCTGCCTGCCTGCCTGCCTGCCTGCCTGCCTGCCTGCCTGCCTGCCTGCCTGCCTGCCTGCCTGCCTGCCTGCCTGCCTGCCTGCCTGCCTGCCTGCCTGCCTGCCTGCCTGCCTGCCTGCCTGCCTGCCTGCCTGCCTGCCTGCCTGCCTGCCTGCCTGCCTGCCTGCCTGCCTGCCTGCCTGCCTGCCTGCCTGCCTGCCTGCCTGCCTGCCTGCCTGCCTGCCTGCCTGCCTGCCTGCCTGCCTGCCTGCCTGCCTGCCTGCCTGCCTGCCTGCCTGCCTGCCTGCCTGCCTGCCTGCCTGCCTGCCTGCCTGCCTGCCTGCCTGCCTGCCTGCCTGCCTGCCTGCCTGCCTGCCTGCCTGCCTGCCTGCCTGCCTGCCTGCCCCTGCCTGCCTGCCCCTGCCTGCCTGCCTGCCTGCCTGCCTGCCTGCCTGCCTGCCTGCCTGCCTGCCTGCCTGCCTGCCTGCCTGCCTGCCTGCCTGCCTGCCTGCCTGCCTGCCTGCCTGCCTGCCTGCCTGCCTGCCTGCCTGCCTGCCTGCCTGCCTGCCTGCCTGCCTGCCTGCCTGCCTGCCTGCCCTGCCTGCCTGCCTGCCTGCCTGCCTGCCTGCCTGCCTGCCTGCCTGCCTGCCTGCCTGCCTGCCTGCCTGCCTGCCTGCCTGCCTGCCTGCCTGCCTGCCTGCCTGCCTGCCTGCCTGCCTGCCTGCCTGCCTGCCTGCCTGCCTGCCTGCCTGCCTGCCTGCCTGCCTGCCTGCCTGCCTGCCTGCCTGCCTGCCCCTGCCTGCCTGCCTGCCTGCCTGCCTGCCTGCCTGCCTGCCTGCCTGCCTGCCTGCCTGCCTGCCTGCCTGCCTGCCTGCCTGCCTGCCTGCCTGCCTGCCTGCCTGCCTGCCTGCCTGCCTGCCTGCCTGCCTGCCTGCCTGCCTGCCTGCCTGCCTGCCTGCCTGCCTGCCTGCCTGCCTGCCTGCCTGCCTGCCTGCCTGCCTGCCTGCCTGCCTGCCTGCCTGCCTGCCTGCCTGCCTGCCTGCCTGCCTGCCTGCCTGCCTGCCTGCCTGCCTGCCTGCCTGCCTGCCTGCCTGCCTGCCTGCCTGCCTGCCTGCCTGCCTGCCTGCCTGCCTGCCTGCCTGCCTGCCTGCCTGCCTGCCTGCCTGCCTGCCTGCCTGCCTGCCTGCCTGCCTGCCTGCCTGCCTGCCTGCCTGCCTGCCTGCCTGCCTGCCTGCCTGCCTGCCTGCCTGCCTGCCTGCCTGCCTGCCTGCCTGCCTGCCTGCCTGCCTGCCTGCCTGCCTGCCTGCCTGCCTGCCTGCCTGCCTGCCTGCCTGCCTGCCTGCCTGCCTGCCTGCCTGCCTGCCTGCCTGCCTGCCTGCCTGCCTGCCTGCCTGCCTGCCTGCCTGCCTGCCTGCCTGCCTGCCTGCCTGCCTGCCTGCCTGCCTGCCTGCCTGCCTGCCCTGCCTGCCTGCCTGCCTGCCTGCCTGCCTGCCTGCCTGCCTGCCTGCCTGCCTGCCTGCCTGCCTGCCTGCCTGCCTGCCTGCCTGCCTGCCTGCCTGCCTGCCTGCCTGCCTGCCTGCCTGCCTGCCTGCCTGCCTGCCTGCCTGCCTGCCTGCCTGCCTGCCTGCCTGCCTGCCTGCCTGCCTGCTGCCTGCCTGCCTGCCTGCCTGCCTGCCTGCCTGCCTGCCTGCCCTGCCTGCCTGCCTGCCTGCCTGCCTGCCTGCCTGCCTGCCTGCCTGCCTGCCTGCCTGCCTGCCTGCCTGCCTGCCTGCCTGCCTGCCTGCCTGCCTGCCTGCCTGCCTGCCTGCCTGCCTGCCTGCCTGCCTGCCTGCCTGCCTGCCTGCCTGCCTGCCTGCCTGCCTGCCTGCCTGCCTGCCTGCCTGCCTGCCTGCCTGCCTGCCTGCCTGCCTGCCTGCCTGCCTGCCTGCCTGCCTGCCTGCCCCTGCCTGCCTGCCTGCCTGCCTGCCTGCCTGCCTGCCTGCCTGCCTGCCTGCCTGCCCTGCCTGCCTGCCTGCCTGCCTGCCTGCCTGCCTGCCTGCCTGCCTGCCTGCCTGCCTGCCTGCCTGCCTGCCTGCCTGCCTGCCTGCCTGCCTGCCTGCCTGCCTGCCTGCCTGCTGCCTGCCTGCCTGCCTGCCTGCCTGCCTGCCTGCCTGCCTGCCTGCCTGCCTGCCTGCCTGCCTGCCTGCCTGCCTGCCTGCCTGCCTGCCTGCCTGCCTGCCTGCCTGCCTGCCTGCCTGCCTGCCTGCCTGCCTGCCTGCCTGCCTGCCTGCCTGCCTGCCTGCCTGCCTGCCTGCCTGCCTGCCTGCCTGCCTGCCTGCCTGCCTGCCTGCCTGCCTGCCTGCCTGCCTGCCTGCCTGCCTGCCTGCCTGCCTGCCTGCCTGCCTGCCTGCCTGCCTGCCTGCCTGCCTGCCTGCCTGCCTGCCTGCCTGCCTGCCTGCTGCCTGCCTGCCTGCCTGCCTGCCTGCCTGCCTGCCTGCCTGCCTGCCTGCCTGCCTGCCTGCCTGCCTGCCTGCCTGCCTGCCTGCCTGCCTGCCTGCCTGCCTGCCTGCCTGCCTGCCTGCCTGCCTGCCTGCCTGCCTGCCTGCCTGCCTGCCTGCCTGCCTGCCTGCCTGCCTGCCTGCCTGCCTGCCTGCCTGCCTGCCTGCCTGCTGCCTGCCTGCCTGCCTGCCTGCCTGCCTGCCTGCCTGCCTGCCTGCCTGCCTGCCTGCCTGCCTGCCTGCCTGCCTGCCTGCCTGCCTGCCTGCCTGCCTGCCTGCCTGCCTGCCTGCCTGCCTGCCTGCCTGCCTGCCTGCCTGCCTGCCTGCCTGCCTGCCTGCCTGCCTGCCTGCCTGCCTGCCTGCCTGCCTGCCTGCCTGCCTGCCTGCCTGCCTGCCTGCCTGCCTGCCTGCCTGCCTGCCTGCCTGCCTGCCTGCCTGCCTGCCTGCCTGCCTGCCTGCCTGCCTGCCTGCCTGCCTGCCTGCCTGCCTGCCTGCCTGCCTGCCTGCCTGCCTGCCTGCCTGCCTGCCTGCCTGCCTGCCTGCCTGCCTGCCTGCCTGCCTGCCTGCCTGCCTGCCTGCCTGCCTGCCTGCCTGCCTGCCTGCCTGCCTGCCTGCTGCCTGCCTGCCTGCCTGCCTGCCTGCCTGCCTGCCTGCCTGCCCTGCCTGCCTGCCTGCCTGCCTGCCTGCCTGCCTGCCTGCCTGCCTGCCTGCCTGCCTGCCTGCCTGCCTGCCTGCCTGCCTGCCTGCCTGCCTGCCTGCCTGCCTGCCTGCCTGCCTGCCTGCCTGCCTGCCTGCCTGCCTGCCTGCCTGCCTGCCTGCCTGCCTGCCTGCCTGCCTGCCTGCCTGCCTGCCTGCCTGCCTGCCTGCCTGCCTGCCTGCCTGCCTGCCTGCCTGCCTGCCTGCCTGCCTGCCTGCCTGCCTGCCTGCCTGCCTGCCTGCCTGCCTGCCTGCCTGCCTGCCCTGCCTGCCTGCCTGCCTGCCTGCCTGCCTGCCTGCCTGCCTGCCTGCCTGCCTGCCTGCCTGCCTGCCTGCCTGCCTGCCTGCCTGCCTGCCTGCCTGCCTGCCTGCCTGCCTGCCTGCCTGCCTGCCTGCCTGCCTGCCTGCCTGCCTGCCTGCCTGCCTGCCTGCCTGCCTGCCTGCCTGCCTGCCTGCCTGCCTGCCTGCCTGCCTGCCTGCCTGCCTGCCTGCCTGCCTGCCTGCCTGCCTGCCTGCCTGCCTGCCTGCCTGCCTGCCTGCCTGCCTGCCTGCCTGCCTGCCTGCCTGCCTGCCTGCCTGCCTGCCTGTGCCTGTCTGTCTGTCTGTCTGTCTGTCTGTCTGTCTGTCTGTCTGTCTGTCTAGCCGCTCACGTCTGGGTGCTCTCGTGATCACCTCCTTAACTTGGCGTGAACCAAAATTAGTATGGGAGACTTCCATAGTTTGACGAATACGACGCGCCGGTGAAGACATGAATAAGATCACAATCCTGTTACGCGCGTCGTCAAACGCTTCCTGCTGAACAGTGACACATACCCGCGGGCTGCTATGTGCCCCAAGTAATTGACACTTCATTTTTGCATCTACCCAGGAATGACGAGAACACACGAGGAAAATTTTGACGCGTGAGCATTGAGAAATTATGAACAATTTCCCCGAAGAGAACCCTGCTGGAATGCGAAGCAGCAGTGGTGCTCACGTCGTTGAGCCAGTTGAAACGGGCGTCGACGCGGATGCTGGAAGAACGGCTGGAAGCGAACTCGGTGTAATGTTTACTCGAGTAAACGTTTGTTTGGAACGCAAAGACATGGGAGGCGGGTTGGGTTTCGTGTAAGTTTCATCGCAGATAACGAGCTAAAAAAGTGTTTCCACTCGACGTGCGGTCGAGTGTTGCGGGTGGTGGAGAGGGTGAAGTGGGAGAGATGTGTGTTATGAGTGGGTGGAGGAGCCGGCAGCTGCTGCGGGTGAGACGTCAACACGCAGCTGCGACTTGACCTACTTGGCAGTGCTCCAATACCTGCGGTGAGAGAAACGCGCTGCGGTTCGTTCGCACGGACGTACGTACGGCGTTAAACACGTGAGTCAGAGATGCTTCGCATCTAAAAAGCCTTACATCGGCAGCGCTGACCCGACGAATGCAAAGAATAAATGTCGCGGTCCCATCAGAAATCGAACCCAAGCATTCTGCGCGGCACTCAAGCATATTCTACAACAAAGCCACGCCAGATCTCGGACCTACTTTTCAAATAGCTTAATACCTTAATATGGTTATGAAACGTTAATAGTGGTTGCAGTGGTGGCAATCCAGCTTTATAAACATAAACAAAAGAACTATTATGCTCTCTAATCAACACATCTTCACAACTAGAATCATTATGGGTAATATGCCGTGCCCCTCCCGAAGCAATAATACTTGGCGTATGCTACAGGCCCCCTCGAACTGACCCAGACTTCCCCGGCAAACTTAACGAAACCTTATCCCAGCTATCTAATAAACACCCTAACGCACGTGTTCTGCTTTATGGGGATTTTAACTTTCCCTCCATTAATTGGCTCAATCAGGTTTCACCAACCTCGGGAAATACTGAAGCAAGAGAATTCATCGATGTTTGCCTCAACTTTAACCTCATCCAACAGGTAACCGAACTAACGCAGGTCACTAGTGAATCCTCAAACATTTTAGACCTGGTATTAACAAATCGCCCCGAAAGCTTAAAATCTATTGCATACTTACGTGAAATCAGCGATCACAAATCATCCATATCATATTTAACTTCACCCCAAAAATACGCTCCATTTTCCGCAAAAACGATTCACTTGTATGATAAGGGTAATTATGAATTAATTAATCGTGAACTACGAGATTTCCTACCATACTTCAAACTCAATCTCGGTTCCTGTTCTCTCAATGACAGCTGGCTAATGCTTAAGGACAAGATAACTGACTTGACCAATAAATTCATCCCCACAGTGAGCTTTACTGCCAATAAAGATAAACCATGGTTTTCCAAAAGTTTGAAAACACTTGAAAATAAAAAAAGCGCCTCTTCCGAGCTGCGAAGTTTAATGGTAATGCATGCGCATGGGGCAAGTACTATGCTGCGGAAGATGCTTATTATGCTGAAATTAGAAAAGCGAAACAGACATTCTATCACAATGATTTATCTAAAATTCTGAAATCTAACCCTAGAAATTTCTCGGAAATCATAAACCTGCAACTAACACGAGACATCACGCTTACAAGCGATAAAAATGAAGACGTAAGCGACACTGTTTGTGCCAATATTTTTAACACCGCGTTCTCATCAGTGTTCACTAAAGAAGCCAACGTACCGTTTCTTACGCCACTTACTACGACATTACCAGCGATGGCCCCTGTTGTGTTATCCGTTAGTGGCATTTCATCACTCATTGACAAATTAAAACTTTCATCATCAGCTGGCATAGACAATATTAACTCTAAGTTGTTAAAAAATACTAAGGAAATTATTGCAGTGTACTTTTCGATGATGTCCTCATTGTCACTCGAAACAGGAATTTTACCAGAGGACTGGAAGGAGAGAAAGGTCATTCAAGTCCACAAATCAGGTAACAGACAGTCCCCCCCTAAATTATAGACCCATCTCTCTAACAAGTGTCCCCTGCAAAATCATGGAACATATCACATATTCACACATCATGAACTTCCTTGACACCAACAATTTTTTTCATTCTTCCCAGCACGGATTTCGTAAATCATTATCCTGTGAATCCCAACTTGCTATATTTATTCATGATATACACTCTTCTCTCGACCATCACTTTCAGACTGATTCAATCTTTCTCGACTTCGCAAAAGCCTTTGATAAGGTACCGCACAAACACCTACTGTTAAAACTTTCCCAGCTGAACCTGCCCCCAACATTCTTGCATGGACCACACAATTTCTTACTAACCGCTCTTAGTTCATCTCCATTAAAAATACCCGTTCTAGCTCCCTCCCAGTAACATCCGGCGTCCCCCAAGGATTTGTACTCGCACCCCTCTTGTTCCTAATATATATTAATGATCTTCCTGTTCATGTATCTTCCCATATCCGTTTATTTGCCGACGACTGTGTCATCTATCGCACAGTTACTAACATTTCTGATCAAACTACACTCCAACAGGATCTGGATCTCGTGCAACAGTGGTGTGATCTTTAGTTAATGAAGCTTAACCCTACTAAATGCAAACTCGCCTCATTTCAATGCCAGCGTAATCCTTTATTATTCTCATACCTAATCTCTAATTCCGCTATCGAACAAGTTCAGTCATAAATACCAAGGCGTCACCTTAACATCTGACCTTTCCTGGAACACTCACATAAACAACATCATATCATCCGCGAACAGACCCCTCGGTTTCCTAAAGCGTCATTTGCGTCACGCACCACTAGACATAAAACTTCTGGCTTACAAATCACTCATCAGACCTAAACTAGAATATGCAGCGCCCATCTGGAGCCCGCACCAGATATACCTAATAAACGAAATAGAATATGTACAAAATCGTGCCACTAGGTTCATTCACTCTTCATATTCATACGAAATAAGCATATTATCCCTAAAACATGACATTGATATTGATAATCTTTCTGTGCATCACCGCATCACCAGCCTCTGTTTGTTTCACAAGTTCTTTCACAGTTTCCTCAATCAAGCACCTTACATTATCCCACCAACGCGCATACCTCACCGCACAACCCATTCTTATTCAATCGCATGCGCACGCGCTGGCACTACTACTTTTGCTGCCTCATTTTTTGTTCGCACAGCAGTGGACTGGAATGGCCTTCCCCGTGACATTACAGCCATCACGTGTTCATCAACGTTTGTGCAAAACATAAATACATATTGCTTGTCAGAAGATCACTCTCTGTAACCTCCATTTGTTAACCTACCCCTTATGTAATACCCCCTCACCGGGGTCTTTAAGATAATAAAGTGAAGTGAAGTGAAAGTTAGCAATGCTAACCGCATGCTTGGCTGGCGCGAGAAATGTCGCACCACTCCTTCCTTTCTTTATGTTAACGTACAATCAAACCAAAACATGTGCACGCATGTGCCTTTAACACATTTTGTAAACAGATTTGTCCAATGCCTATGAACAAGCCTTACCAATGCTTTTTGGCCTGTTTGACACTTCAGGGCCTTCGATGCACTGTAAGGGCACAAGAAAACTTGTGGGTCTTAAAAGTGACTTGTTTCAAGACTTTGCAATATGATGGTTAATTGAAAGTGATAAAATAGTGAAGTTGATAAATGAGTTAGTTGTGGTGTCTTGTATAATAATGTGCATACTCTTAAAAAAAGAAGCAAGCACGCAAATTACTAAATTCATAATGAAAACATAATGACATCAGTGGAAGATTGGTTGTTGTGGTAACTCACCTGCAGTTTGATTGTAATTATGGAATATGAATGTTTAACTATCTTGAGTTTTAATGAACTGGCATTTAGTTTGTGAATAACAGTATGCTAAAGAGCATGTACATATTCTTGTTTGGTTGTACAACAACAGCGTTAGGAAATATTTTTAAAGAATGAGTGGTAAAAAATTTGTGGCACAAGCCAAGAACATTATTAGCATTGCTCATTTTGTAGCCAGCCTGGACATTCGAGAATAATTTAACAGACATCTGCCCAGCCAAGTATTTAAAATTACCAAGGATGTTTCAAGGGATGACTACATAATAATTGCACCTGCATGCATGAGCTTTTGTCTCTCAAGTTTCATGTATGTGCTTCGTCATGGCAGAGCATGGTGCAAATACACCCAATGGTTGTCAGCCACTGTTTGGTACACAAGTTGCACAGCAAAACGAATTTGAAATAAAATTTAACACAAAATGTTTCATTGCTATTTCCCAGTTGATGTATTATTTCCATTGCAATATAAAAACAAGTACATCAAATACTGGCTGTATCTCCCTTTGCAGCTATGATAAGGACTCCTAGAAATCTTAAAAGTAGGAATCGAGTATCTGGCGAAAACATCAACCCCTAAAATCTACAGAAGTTTTAAGAAAGGGTGACAATTGTATAGGTAGCAAAATTACTTTCCTAGAGCGAAGCAGCCAGCTGCACTAGATAAGCTGTCATGTTTAATGCGTATAACCTGCCAGGAATGAAACTTATGATACTTTTACACGTTTTCACTTTATTTCAGTGCACTTAACATTTTAAACTTTATTAAACTAGTAAAAAATGCTTAGTTCTACAAATAATGGCGACTGAATCAAATAGAACAGTATTCAACTTGGTATGTGAAATCGTAGAATATTTTGCACACTCTTCGAATTTGGCAGTTGCAGAATTTCCCTGGGACGCATACTTCTCCATATGGGCTTTACATGTTTTCTAGAGAAAGCTTCTGGGCCATCATTGTGAAATAATTTTTTTAATTAAGCCATCATAGCAAGTGTGGTACTTCATTTGTTTTTTGCAAAGCAGTTGTAGGGTTCACATATCTCTATTTTCAAGAAATATGAAGTGAATGAATGAAAGTATAGTTAGGCAGCTAACTGAATGATATAATGACCCGTATGAAGGGTGGAGCGTGTGTTGTTACACGTGAACTTACAGGCTGTTAAGGGTAGATAGACAAATATGGCTGATTGTGTGTTAGTATTAGGGCATGTCAGTTCAGATTAAATACCAGACAAAGATTACAGGCAGCAGTCCTGATAGATGTGAACTGTTGGAAGCAGTTCAAGCTGGAAAAGAAGTGGTGTATTTAATTGTGACACATTTGTTGAAACTTTGAAAACCAGGAAAATTTCTCGAGCAGGCAATGTTAAGTGATGTTTTTGATGACTGTGACATTGCACACTGTCACTCTTCACATGTGTCTGTTTCCTTATATATTTTCTACCAAAGCCACAAACAAAGATAGATGGCAGTTAACTCGCGTCCTGTTCCCTGTCTTATGCAAGTGTCATTCTGCACTTTATTACCTTAAAGTACTTGTTGCTAGGCAGGTTGGTATAACAATATTAGGGAAAATTCTAGACGATACGAATGTGTGGTGCAGTGTAAATATTTTCTGTAGTTCAGCTGCGACCGATGCTCTTTTTCTGTGCTTTTTCATTTTTCCAGTGGTGCTTAGGCATCTATAATTTTCCCCCTTAGCTTAATTACCTCCCTGAAGCTATGCATCATCTTGCCCATTAACAACCATTGTTAAACTATTGTATGTGGCATTGTTGATGCAAAATGACCTTAGAGTATATGCTAAAGCTCCTGCAGGATCACCGGCTGAATGCGACAATCAGTTCACCATTTATAGGACCCGAAGTATTGACATTTTCAATATATCTGTTCGCACAGTGCTTCATTGGAGTCATGCAAGCTTAAAATATGGTGCTCCCACAGAGAAATTTTTCTTCCTGTGCTGTGACCAACGGGAAAACTATGTAGACAATAATGAAAAGAGATCACAACTAGGCTTAGCTGTGTGATGTCTGCCTCAATAAAAATGTAATAAATTAATGCAAGTGTGCTTATATCACCATGGTGTTGCCAGTTTATTACTACATTTGATATGAATCTCTGCTCGCTCCACCATGGTGTTCCTAAGGGCGTACACAGTCTTACCTCTGAGACAGCATTGCCAGAACTAATTTCACTGTCACAATCTTGAACAGGTGTGCAACAAGCATGCGCCAGTGCAGAGAACACAAGAGAAGTGGTCACTGCTTGCATGTTCAAGGTCGTATGCACGCACACCGGACTATCATTTTGCAGTGTCTTACATTTTGAGTGGAGTATACATCGTGATGGCGATGGCGGGAGCCATCTCTGAGGTCACCAGCTAGACTGTCACAATGTGCATATTGTTGCTTCAGACAACTGTTTAGGACAAAAAAAGGGCACCGTAGAAAAAAATATTTTTAGACTAATGTAAGGGCTTGTGGTGAGGAGACACTCAAAAGGTATATGGTGTGTCATCTTGCAATAGAGAAGCAACATTTATACCTAGTTTATGTTAGTAGGAGTCTGCTAAACATTGGCCATACAAGCTTGTGGCTAGAGAAGGATGATGTCCAGAAGATGCCCTCCTGAAATGTTAACCTGCACCGTCCTCCCTTGCCCTTCTTGGTGCACTGGAATTTTTGCCCTATAGGTACTAGTTCCTTTAGTGGGTACTCTCGAAGGGCTTAGGAATGAGCTTACTCTTACCACCTGTTTTGTCCAAGGGCCAATCCTGCTGTTGGAACTTGTATGCTTGGCAGAAATTTTTAACAGGAAAAGAAGCTTCACTCGTTACACAAATAAAGCTGCAGCATTGCAAGATTACTATGATGTTATGTACACAGACCTCCCACATACAACTAACTAAAATCTCACCACTTACCTCTATGGTGAGCCTGATTATGCCTTAAGACAGCATGTAAGTTTCTTGATCCTATACTTTTTAATCAGTACATGAACCTTGAAAAAACAAATCATCACGTGCAGTCCGTAAAACCAGTGCTTATGAACTGCAATGATGCCATCGAAAGCATCAGCGAAAGTAAATGCACCCTACTGGAAAGCAAATTCTGCATGAAGCCTGTAAATATACTGTTAACAAAGTCTTCTCGACAACTTCATTATGTCTATTTCTGCAATTTGCATAATCCTGTTTCATACGTACCTTGATGTTCACCCTATAATTATTGACCTCTGAGTGTTACTCAAGTGACCATGCTCATTTAACATACCTGCAAGCCTCAGTGCTAACCTAATGAAATTGGAGACTCTAATAAAGTAATGCTCTCTAATGCTCAACCCTTCAAAAAAAGTTTTTAGCATCCCCTGAAAACCTATTCTATAAAAATTTGATCATCAGAGATGCGATGTATCTCCACACCTGATGACAGACATTTGTCCAATTACAGCCACATTATAACAACAAACAGCCTTTGTAAGATGCGTGAACACGTGCCATCATCTCAGGTCAACATGTTTCCTGAAACCAGCTTGCTCTTAGTTATGCGACAGGATGGTTTTCATAAATCATTTTCTTGCTAAGCTCAACTTGCCCCATGACAAACTGTGTGTTTAATTTTAGACCATTCTTGGGGAGCTATTTTTCTTAATAACTAAAGAAAGCCCGATAAAGTGAAGCATGAGCTTTTAAAAGGAAATTTGGAAAACATGCACAATCGTCTTCAATACCTAGCCTGAGTATATATTTCACTAATAATGATCATTTTCATTTTAGATGGCACAAAATCTGGAGTACCAAAGAGTCTGTCACAGGTATCTTTCACTTCTTTATTAGGGGTCATGCAACAATTTTAAATTATTCATGCGATATACTAGAAGTTTACCGCAGTGTGAATCACTTGCCACAATTAAAAAAAAATAATTATGGGGGGAACATATGGCCTCTTTACAAAGGTTGAAGTTGGTGCTGATGCCGTCTGTCGCATGACCAGTAATGAGACAAAGCACGGCGCATCGCATTAGGCCTAATAGCAGTGCTACGCTTCCATTTCACACACACACGCGCGCGCATAATGTATGCTTTACTGCAATACATTGCAAGCACTTCACTCCATGACACTGGTGTATTGCGGCAATGTTAACATTTAAAAAGACCTTTACGGGTTAGCAATTGAAGCTCGACAATGCTCCCAGCAATGAAATTTCTATTTTATTACATTTTTTTCATTGTTATACACTTGCCTAAACTAGTGTTACCAGCCGTTCCGAATTTCGCTGGACTGTCCAAGACTTTGCCCGCGCTGTCCCAGTCGGGACAAATGTCCCCGATTTTTTCCGGACTGTTCAGTAAATGAAAAAAAAAAAGAAACGTTTTGCGTTATAAAAGGCATGCCAAGTAACGAGCGTCCGTCTGATCACATAAACAAAGAAATGTTTGCTGTGGTTAGCTGCAAGGAACTTTAAACACTTCAGCTCAACTTTAGCGTCAACTTTTACTAGAGCATTCTAGAGCGAGAGGAAGTGTCACGAAGAGCACATATCAAAATTTAGTGCCACATCAAGAGACCGACGCAATGAAGAGAAGAAATAACGGATTTGTTTGGAAGGCACCGCAACAAAGAAAACTAATTTCCTCACCCACACACAACTACCTTCACTGTTGGTTACCCCAATCTAAACACACACTGCTAAGCAAACAAATTGCCATCATCTGCGACTGCTTAATAAAGCCACTCAGACAAGAACGTTCTCTAATTCCAACTTGTGCATTCCGTATCTATCTCGCGCACTTACGCAAGAACAAGCTTCAAATTGTAAGCGTTGGCACAGTATATACTTCCTCCCAAGTGACACCAGCTGTTTGATCGGTCCTCAAGCAACACGCATGTACCTACCATACATCCGCGTAGTACATGCATCAGACCAATATTCACAAATCGCGTTCCAAAGGCCTTTATTTTATGCTCGTTGTCATTTCTTGTAGATTTGGTGGCAAACACTTCGGGCTGGTAGGTGTTAATTCTGTGCTTCGGGCGAATGACGTTAACTACTCGATAAGCACGGCGACATCACAGGAATTAAGAAAAGCGGCAGCGACTTGCGTATGAATCACTTCTAACAACAGAAAGCGACCATGACCCCACGGGCAGAGGCGGTTCTCGCCGTTTCAAACAGATTACAGTCCAATCCAACACCAACATCGGAGAAAAAAACATCACGGCTAGAATACGATGAACCCGCCACAGACTGTGTGTCACAAGCTAGTGAGGAACTCTACCTGAACCACAGAATAAAGAACGCCCAAATCGCCTGAAAAGTGTTTTTTAACACACCGATTCTAACGCTATCTATTCATACACTTTAAGCCAAGTCAAGCCGGTTTTAAGCGGCTATTGGGTGAACCGAACCGTTTTGCCTCGAAATGGTTCGTGCCACCGGGGGAACCGAAACACTTCCAACGGCGGATCGCCTTTCGCGCCGTGCTCACGCCACCTCCCCATCTAGCCACCATATTTCAGATTGGCAGCGTCTCCTGCGCCGCGTGGCGCAGCAGCCATCCCTACACAGAAGTGGCTCCTGCGCCGCACAGAAGTGACGTCACTTTTAAAAAAAGTTAACGTAAAGCTATTTAAATGTGCAAATTATTACTTTATAATGCAATAAACTTACAAAAATGTCATTAAACAAGTGTGCAATGTGTTTTTAATGTGCATAAATTAATTATTAACGCATTGCATAAAATTGTTTGTTTTGTATAGTGTTTTTGTAATATTAGTATATATTGCTCAGTTTAACAACCGAATAAGTTAATTGTTGGTTTATAAGTATTATTAAAAGGAAAATAGGTTGATTGTTTGTTCTGTGCTCGAGGGTGCAGCGGGTTTGCCCCTGGTTTCGGTTTGGAGCATATTTTGATCCTACGACAACCCAAATTATTGTACAGTACATGTGTACGTTCTACATCGCAATGTGCCATGTCAACAGCATTCGCCGAACACCGTGTGATAAATCTGCATCGCAACGTCAACAGAGTGTTTTTTTGATAGACCGAGAGGAAATCGGTGGTCTGGTGTCAAACTAATGTGCATCCTTGCCTGTCAACAGAGTGTTTCTTTGGTAGACCGAGAGGAAATCGGTGGTCTGGTGTCAAATTAATGGGCATTCTTGCCTTTTGTTCGCAAAATCTATGCGTCCAGTGATGCTTTTCTGGTACCACGTCTACTGCGGCGCGTTTTTCTGTCATCAGAGCCTCAATGAATAGCGCGAACAGCATTGCTTACCCAGTGGCGGAGGAAACGATGCAGTCAGCTGCATCGTTTTCGCTTACGGGCCTGGAGTTTTGTGTGTCCTTGTACGTCTCGGCAAGAAAGAGCATCGATTGTTGAACAAGCGTATAAATGTCCAATTCTGCGAGGATAATCAAACATTCGAAATCAAAGGAGGCGGCATTCAGGAAGATCAGTCCAATATGTGCTTAGGAGAAACTTGTTAACTTGTGTCGCAGGCAGCACATTATTGTTATTGATTTTAGCAGTGCTCTGAGAGACGAGGATCTTTCAGTGCGCTGCTAAAATCAAGAATGCGTTCCAACATGTGTATGCAATTTTCAGTTTTCATGCAGCACATTATTGATCGCCTTATATGAAATAGTTAACAGAAAAGTCATTTATGTACGTGCTATGCATGCCACGTTAAGCTTCTGTGCTAACTATACCCTTGCACGGGATATTAAAATGTTTACATGCTTGCCCTCTGAGGAAGAGATGGTCCGCTTTCTTCTTTTAAACAAATCTGGAATGTTGGCCATGTTGTCGCTTGTGCCTCTAGACCAGGTAGTCGTGTCTGGACCACCAAGCAAACCAGCTTGACCTCCCTCATGCCCAGGGTCACACATCTTAATTCATGCGGCTACGATGTGCTGCTGCACTTCCACTAAGTATGAGTTGAATATGTTCGCAAGTAGACTGCCATATAAAGCACTTGCAGATGCTCTTCGGTTTTCTTTTCTTTTTTAGCACATTATAGTGCAGCGATTGGTTCGCAGGTAGGACTTTGTACGGACTGCAGGTAGGACCTTGTAGGACTGCAGGTAGGACCTTGTACGGCTATGGACAGGGCTGACTATTGTAGCTACGTGTGCATGTCGAAACCTTTTCCAAGTAGAAAGGTCATTATCATTAACATAAGAGAAAGGTATACAAGCTGTTTTCATCCAACCTTTCTTCACAAATGTGATAAAAATGACTAACCCATTGCTACTTGAATTACTAGCCATACTGAACAGGTTGCCATCAATTTATTCAATGCAACACCCAACATAAAACCACTCTAATTCATTAATTTCACCTGTGACGGTAATGTTAGTACAGTCAGCATTAGGCTGGCAATCCTGGCACTGCACGAGAGCCTCTTTCAATGTTGCCTATAGCAGCTAGATTACAAAAGCACTACAATTTTGTCGAAAAACTCACATGATCTACGAACTCTTCACGTCTCGCTATTGAGGTGACCAGGGCATGGTTGGAAGTTCTGGGATCATATGTATTACTAAGGAGCCGAAGTGCTTGCTTCATGTGTGATGCCTGTATTGCGTTGATTTGCTTGCATCCGATCCAAGCATTCATTGTGCACGATGACCTAAACTGATACAACACATGCACCTTAATCTTTCATAACATAAGCAGATTAAGAGATGCCCTTCTTGGCTACTTAGTTCATAACTGAAGCTCAACAGTAGCAGGACAAAAACATGTGGGTCTAAAGGACCGGGCAAAATCCTCCTGACCTTATATGATGGACTACTGACAAATTTTGTCGCCTCCTCACCTACGCCAAATTTAGTGTTAGTTATAAACGTTCGGCGATTTTAAACTTCCAGGTATCAGTTTTGTCACTTTACCTATCTCGGCTAGTGATAAGGTAGCACATGCCTTACTATAAAAGCTTCTTCAGATTTTCGCCTAACTCAGTTTTTATGAAGCCTATACAAATTGTAGGTTCTGATTTTGATTAGATAAACCTTGAAACTTCTTTTTCTGAGAGCCTTTTAGCTGTATGTTCTCCCCATTTCATTGAACAAAATTAGACGCCGCTCAAAACTACCCGAACTCTTAATACGACACATACCTGTTACAAAAGTACGGTGTAGTAAATGTGCATTTTTGCCTCAAAGAGCCAATAAAGAGAAGAAACAAAATTGTCTGTGTAGGTCTACACTGTACCCTATTATTCCTTGGGAATTCAACAGCAAGTGATATGGATTACAGAAAAGTGCTCAAAGCCTCAAGTCGTCAGTTGAGGTGCTGTCCACTATCATCATCATGATCAGCCTGACTACGTCCACTGCAGGACAAAGGCCTCTCCCATGTTCCGCCAGTTAACTCGGTCCTGTGCTTGCTGCTGCCACTTTACACCCACAAACTTCTTAATCTCATCTGCCCACCTAACCTTCTGTCTCCCCCTAACTCTCATGCCTTCTCTGGTAATCCAATTAGTTATCCTTAACGACCAGCAAGTGTCCTGTCTATGCACTACATGCCCAGCCCATTTCCTCTTCTTGATTTCAACTATATGCTTAACCCCGTTTTGTTCCCTGATCCACTCTGCTCTCTTCTTGTCTCTTAAAGTTACACCTACCATTTTTCTTTCCATTGCTCGCTGCGTTATCCTCTATTCAAGCTGAACCCTCTTTGTGAGTTTTCAGGTTTCTGCTCCATAGCTAAGTACCGGCAAGATACAGCTGTTATATACCTTCCTCTTGAGGGATAGTGGCAATCTACCTGTCATAATTTGAGAGTGCTTGCCAAATGTGCTCCACCCCATTCTTATTCTTCTAGTTACACTAGACTCGCGATAATTCGAACTTTCGGTTAATTCATACAAAATTCAAAATTTTGGTTGGCTCGCTATGCTTTCAATGTATTTGAAAGCCGCTTAATTCAAACTTCGTCATTCGGTTAATTCGTACTTTCTGCCTGTCCATACCGGAAAATTTCTGCTGATTTGCCGGCAATATTTGAAAATTTACGGGCTTATGATTATCATAATAGTCTGATATTGAAAAATAAGCGCCTTAAAACTTCAAGGGAAAAGGTTTTGCCACACAATCATTTCTCAGCATTCCGCGCCGCGGTGGAAAAAAAACGAAAAACAAAAACGGCCCGGTGGTTACGAAGCTGGCTCGCGGCTTATCTCTGCTTTTCCGGCGTGCCGGTGGCGCCGGCCGACTCCGAAGCGTGTGACCTGCCCACAGAATGCGTACAGGTCTGCCCGTCTTTCTTACGTGCTGCGCATTTTTCGATCGACCATGTCACCGCGAGGAAAATATCGGACACTACCCCTAAAAGAGAAATTGGCCGCTATCCAAGAAGTCGACGCTGGGGTAAAGAAGACCGAAGTGGCACTGAAGTATGGAATAACCAAAAGTACTCTCACAACCATTCTGAAAGCCAAAGACAAGCTGCAGAATAACGCGAGCCGCTTCGCTCCCGATCGGAAAAGGCTTAGGGAAGCTGCGTACCCGGATCTCGAAAACGCCGTGCTTCTTTGGCTCAAGCGCGCACGGAGCTCCAATTTACCGATAAATGGGCCAATCCTACGAGAGAAAGCTGAAGAACTTTCCTTGCGCTTGGGAATTGAAGATTTCAAGTGCAGCGATGGCTGGATTTCTCGGTTCAAGGAACGCCACGGTCTCTCCTTCAAAACAGTGAGTGGTGAAGCAGCAGTGGTCGATGAAGCTGTTTCTTCTGACTGGCGGCAGACTAGACTTCAAAGCCTGCTGCTTGAATACTCCCCGGCTGATGTATATAATGCCGACGAATTGGGGCTGTTTTTTAAGTGCCTGCCCGATCAAACCTTGTGTCGCAAGGGAGAGCGTTGCACTGGCGGAAAGCTGAGCAAAGAACGGTTAACCGTCATGGTTTGCGCCAATATGGACGGAAGTCACAAGCCAGAACTCTTCGTTGTGGGCAAGTCAAAGCGTCCCAGGTGCTTTAAAGGTGTCCGAACGCTCCCAGTTGCATATGACGGAAACACGCGAGCCTGGATGACGCAAGCTTTGTTCGAGGGTTGGCTCCGCAAACTGGATGGGCAAATGAAGCGAGCGAAAAGGAAAATTTTGCTCATTGTTGATAACTGCCCTGCGCACGGCGACGTGGAGGGGCTGGAAGCAATTCGCCTTGAATTTCTGCCTCCTAACACTACAGCTGTCCTCCAGCCCCTGGATCAAGGGGTAATCAAATGCTTGAAGCTTAATTACCGGAAAACACTGCTAAAGAGAATGCTGATATGTATGGACAATTCCATGCCTTACAGTGTCACACTACTCTCATCGTTGGGCATGCTCGCCGACGCATGGAATGCTGTCACATCAGCAACAATAAGGAACTGCTTCGAGCATGCCTTCCGCATACCTGGCTGCAGCATTGCCACTTCATCTGACTGCTTGCAGACTGAGGGCGACGATGAAAGCCAAGTGCTGTCTGCTCTAAAAGCGCACAACATAGCTGCTGACCTCGACAGTTATGCAGCTACTGATAACCTGTGCGTGTGCAGGGAGGACACACTCGATGACTTGGTGGCAGAGGTGCTGCCAGCACAACACAGCAGTGAAAGTGAAGAAGAACCGGAAGTGGAAAATGTGACAACTGCACAGGCTTTCCAGTACATTGCTAAAGCGAGAAAATTTCTGACAACAACAGAAAACTCTCAGAATCAACTGGCAGCACTTACTGGCATCGAGAGCTTTGTGCTAAATGCGCATGTGGCAAATAAGCAGTTGACCATCCATGATTTTTTTAAAAGGTCTAGTCAGCAGTAGATAGTCAATAAACTTGTTGACCATACATGCACCGCTCTCTGTTTTTGTGTAGTTAGGATCTAGAGATGCTTAAAAGTGTGAATATAGATGTCTGATCATAATTTGTGCTGTCACCTTACCCAGAGTCGCATATATGAAAACTTCTGATAATTCAAACAGCCTGATAATTCAAACAAAATCCAGGGGTCCCTTCGAGTTTGAATTAATGAGAGTCCACTGTACTTCAATCTCTTAGTTCGGCTCCGTGGTTATTACCTGCACTAAGCAGACATAGTCTTTTACTAAAAACTCACGCTCAGCTTGACGACTTAACTCATCGCCCCAGAACTGCCCGCCTTTCGCTTCTCCATAAACTCTATCATCACCCATACCTTCACCGCATTTTCGAAGCACCAACAGTCATCTTTCCACACACAGACCATATCTTCAAGATAAAACGTATAAGTTGTCGCTCAGCTCATTACGCTAATTCCTTTATTCCCCGAACAATAGTTGCATGGAATAACTTGCCATTTCACATTGCCACTCAAGCAGATTTCACAACATTTCACGAACCTTTACTCAACATTTCCGACTACATATACTCCGTGCGTACTCTCATTAAGCTTCTTCATATGTACATCAGTGCTTAATTTTCTTGTTATCATGTGGCAATGTTTTTCACGACCATTGTACACGCTTGATTTGTATTATTTATGTGTTAATTGCGAACTTTTGTATCTTAAGATCATGCCATCATTTTAGTTTTTTTTCTTTGTATACTGTATTTGTTAGTGCCCTTAATTTATATTTCTAGTATTCAATATTCTATCTCTACTTATTTTTCTTTTTTTCATAGTATCTGATTTTGGTTGTTGTTGCTTTTTGTGCTTAGCTCGCTTTCATTATTTTGTATAATCTTGTTTTTAGATTGTATAAGCGTACAAAGATTTGTTTCATGTGTCCGTTCCCCTATGTAATACCCCTTCGGGGGCCTTTAGGGGTATTATGAAATAAAAATAAATAAACAACTTGAAGTGAGCTATTACCTATCTCGAAGCACTGCTCTCTTCCGAGGTTGTTGTACATTACTTTCGTTTTCTGCAGATTAATTCTAAGACCCACCTTTCTGCTCTCCTTGTCTAATTCTTTAATCATGAGTTGGAATTAGTCGCCTGAGTTACTCAGCAATCAAATGTCATCGGCGAAGCGCAGGTTACTAAGGTATTCTCTATTAACTCTTATCCCTAACTCACTGTTCCCATTCTAGGCCTCTGAAAACCTCCTGTAAGCACGCGGTAAATAGCATTGGGGAGATTGTATTCCCCTGCCTTACACCCTTCTTGATTGGTATTCTGTTGCTTTCTTTATGAAGCATTATGGCAGCAGTTGATCCCCTGTAGATTTCTTCCAGGATGTTTATATATACCTCATTGATGCCCTGATTTTGCAGTGTCTGCATGACTGCTGATATTTCTACTGAATCTAATGCCTTCTCGTAATCTATGAAGGCTATGTATAGTGGTTGACTATATTCTGAGAATTTGTCTATCACCTGATTGATAGTATAAATGTGGTCGATTGTTGAGTAGCCTGCTCGAAATCCTGCTGTTCCTTTGGTTGATTGAAATCTAACGTATTCTTTACTCTGTTAGTAATTACATTTGTAAACAGCTTGTATACTACAGAGTGCAAGCTGATCGGCCTGTAATTCTTTTAGTCCTTGTCATCTCCTTTCTTATGTAATAAGATGATGTTAGCATTCTTCCAAGACTCCAATACTCTTCCCATCAGGAGACACCTCGCAAATAGCGTGGCTAGTTTTTCTAACACAATTTGTTCTCCATCTTTCAGCAGATCTGATGTTACCTGATCCTCACCAGCAGCTTTGCCTCTTTGCATGCTCTCCAAAGCTTTTCTGACTCCTTCTATCATTACTGGTGGGGTGTCATCTGGGTCTGCAAATTCTTAAGGTCGTGGTTGTCCTGGCTACTGTACAGATCTCTGTAAAACTCCTCTGTTATTTTAACTATTCTATCCATATTGGTAGTTATTTTGCCTTCTTTGTCCCTTAGTGCATGTATCCAATTTTTCCCTATTCCAAGTTTCCTCTTCACTGTTTTGACGCTTCCTTCATTTTTCAGAGCATGTTCAATTCCCTCCATGTTATACCTTCTTACATAGAATACCGTACGCCTATTAATCAACTTCAAAAGTTCTGCCAGTTCTATTTTGTCTGTTTTACTTGAGACTTTCATGCTTTGACGCTCTTTAATGAGGTTATTTGTCTCCTAGGACAGCTTGGCAGTGTCCTGTCTAAGTACCGTACCTCCAACTTCCACTGCACACTCTATAATGATACTCTTCAGATTATTATTCATTGCGTCAACGCTAAGGCTGGTTTCCTCTATAAGAGCCGAGCACCTGTTCTGAAGGGAGACTCTCAATTCCTCTACTTTCCCTCACAGTGCTAGCTAATTGATTGGCTTCTTGCGTATCAGTTTCTGTCGTTCCTTCTTCAAGTCTAGATGAATTCGAGACCGTACCATTCTATGGTTACTGCATCATACCCTGCCAACCACTTCCACATCCTGCACGATGCCTGGGTGTGCACTCATTATAAAGTCTATTCCGTTCTTACTTTCCCCATTAGGGATCCTCCATGTCCACTTACGGTTTCCTCGTTTTCGGTAGAAGGTATTCAAAATCCGTAAACATGCGTTCTGCAAATTCTACTAGTAGCTCTCCTTTGGCATTTCTAGTACCAATGCCATAATCTCCTACTGCCTGGTCTCCAGCCTGCCTTTTCCCTATCTTTGCATTAAAGTCTGCCATCAGTATAGTATAGTGTGTTTTTACCTTACTCATTGCTGATTTCACGTCCGTCTTCATAGAAGCTTTCAACTGATGCCTTATCGTGGCTGGATGTAGGCGCGTAAGGTTGTATCACCTTCATCTTGTATCTCTTATTGAGTTTAGTTACGATACCTACCACCCTTTCATTATTGCTATAGTATTCCTATATGCTGCCAGCTATGTTTGTGTGAATTAGGAACCCCACTCCCAGTTCTCTTCTGTCAGTCAAGCCTCGATAGCAAAGGACGTGCCCATTCTATAGCACCGTATAGGCCTCATCTGTCCTCCTAACCTCACTGAGTTCTATTATATCCCATTTAACACCCTCTAGCTCCTCGAGTAGTACAGCTAGGCTTCCCTCACTAGATAAGGTTCTAGTGTTAAATGATGCCAAGTTCAGGTTCCAATGGCGGCCTGTCTGGATCCAGAGATTCTTAGCACCCTCTGCTGCGATGCAGATCTGACCGCCGCCGTGGTCAGTTGCTTCGCAGCTGCTGGGGACTGATGGCCGTGAGTTATTTGACGTATGCATGTGGGAGGTAGTGGCCAGATACTGCACCAGGATGGCCAATCCATCTCTGGTGAGAAACCCCCCCCCCCTTAGCTCGAGTCCGCTACACACCAAACACCTGCTTACGCAGACGCCCCTGCGTATCCACTATGCTATGTAATAAACCCTGGAGATTTCGGAATGTATTATGAGCAAAATTTATGTCCTGATGCATCTGAACATTGACTAGCTAAATGGCGTCTGTTCTGCCTATTTTATTATAAAAGCGTTCTCATCTGTTCTCACTCTTGAAATGGTTACTCCTTTTCTAATTTTTAGTTCATTTCATGATTTCTCTATTCTATGCAATAAATTTGTAGTCATCAGTAAAGATGGTATTTTTTCTTTATTTACAAACAATAAAAATGCTGCAAGCATAGTTCTCCTTGTTTTTAGCCATGATATATTAAAAATATATTTGGGAGTATTTTTGAAGCCTTTACTGCACTTTTTTATTGATCATTATCCTTTTGCTGCATTCCTCATGACTGGTGTGAAGCCAAGTTATGCAATGTTCTAATCAGGCACCTGCCCTGATTCTCTAAACTACAGACCCAGTCCTTTCACTTACACCTTTTCCAAGCTCCTCGAAGGCATCATTCAAACTCAAATGAATAATTATTTCAAAGATTGTATCATGTTTAAATAGCACAGTTTCTGTAAGGAATTTTCTTGTGATCATCAGCTGACATAATTTACTCATGGCTTATTAATAGACACTGGCTTTTAAGTTGAAACCTTGTTTCCCAGTTTTTTCGATGCACTGATTGGGTCTCCGACCATTGGCCTATATTCACTAACCATCCTCGGTGTTACCTCAAGTTTTTGTTATCGGTTGTAAGCCTTTATTGCGCTTGATGTACAAAGTTGGCCAGTATTTGTGAACCAGTCTTCTTGTAGTTTTTTACCTCCTTACCATTTTTGTGCTTTTATAACACAAGTAGAGGGTACAGAAGCGTGAGGAGAACTCGAGGAAAGGCCAAGGTTGGTTTGTGAATACGGGCCATAGACTCTGTAGTTAACACAACTGAACATTCACACACACATCTTAGTATACAAGGGTTCCTCTGATATCGCAGTCAATTCACCTCTGTTAATGGCTCTAACTCTTCGACGGCTCAAGTAACATCCGGCACTCCGCAGGGAAGTTTCTTTGGTCCCCTGTTCTTTTCTAATATTTGTTAATGATTTGCCTAAATGTATTTTTTCTCAAACTAGACTTTTTCACTGATGACCACATTTGTAGTGTACTGAGCCATGAAAAATAACTGTGGCTATCAGTTATTATAAAGCAACCTCTGTTCAATAACAACTTGGTGCTCATCATGGCTACAATTCTAAATAAGTGTAAGGCTAAACTTGTCACGTTTACAAAAAGTTTCATGCTACTTTCTGAACTTCACATACTCCTAATGACATAAATGTTGATTCAGCTTCCACTGACAACCATTTAAATGTTCATTCTATGTTTGACCTGACATGGAACCGTCATACCTATTTCGCTTTGTAGTTGCCACTGCCTCTCTGCCTTTCAAATTGTAATCTACAACATGCTCCTGCGCAGGTGCATAAACTCATCCACTTTACTTCAATTCATCCTAAAATATAGAGTATAATTCATAGATGTGGCACCTGGATTAGGCCTGCATTATAGGTAACATCGATCTCCAGAAAAATGCAACAGATTTTATTTTATTTTTTCTGATTACTACCATTTCATTGGTGTGTCAGTCCTAAAGGCTTGTGCTGGTCTTGATAATCTTTACTATCATTGTACACTAGTTTGTTTACCTCTTTTTTGTAAAATATACTGCCACTCATTACTTCATTTTTTTTTTCCAATCATATTTCCACTACACCATCTTTCAAAATTAAACACATAGCTTGCTGTACTTCCAACTTTGCTAAATCATTCATCCCTAAAATCATTATCGAGTTGAACTGGCTGCCTCCTTATATTGCAACTGAAATGAATACACTTAAACTTAATAAACTTATTAAAAATATTACCCATTTGTATACTGTCTCACTGAAATGAATACACTTAAACTTAATAAACTTATTAAAAATATTACCCATTTGTATACTGTCTCACTAGAGCTTTTCTATTTTCAGAATTGCATTTTTTGTATATTTTGTTTGTTATGTCACACTTTTTTAGGTGTTTGTTTGATGAGTATTGTTGTTCTCCTTTTTATTAATGTTACAGCTTATCTGTTTTTCCCTCCTCCTTATGTAATATATCCCTACAAGTAAGGGCCTTGAGGCGTTTCTTGCAATAAAATCAGTAAATGACAATTCTAATGTACCAAAGTCTCCTTCCCTTTTAAATGAAACTGCTTTATCAATTTTTAGGCTTGTTAGTCATTATCAATAAAGTTTCTGAATGTATTTTTTATGCCATTTCTAAGCCTAAAGAAAAAAAATAGCAAAAAATACTTTAGCCACAAAAAAATCATTTTTCATTCAAGAGAAGCTCTTGCATGTATAGGCTGGTGCACATGTATGCACTTATATTTTCAGAGGTGGTGCCGCTTCAGTGACTCATACAGTACTCGCCTACTCGCCCAATAGATGCAGCTTTGATTAATCCAGGCACCACGGTTGCATTTCTGTAGAAGTTAAATCCTAGAGAACCATGTTAGGTGGAATACTAGGGCACAATAAAGAACCCAATGAGGTTCAAATTGTCTGGAGCCTTCCAATACACTGTCTCGAAAAGGTCGTACTACTTCGTTAAAGTCTGTAAACTTAAATTTAGAGGCAAAACTCTAAAGTAAATCATAACAGTGCACTGATGAAGTCATGCAATAAAAGTTTGGACACAGCATGGTAGAGTTTACGTGTCAGAATTAATGGTGTGAAAGTATTTGAAAAGTGCAAGTGATATTGTGCAGTACCATTCTATTTGGTCTTTTGTTTGAATAACTCTAGGGGAATATTTTTTGATTGTTTAAAATTACAGCAAAATCTCAATAGTATCAAACAAACACGAGATAAAGGTATGATAAATATAATCCGAAATGCCAGAATTTGTTAGATATAGACAGCAATCACTTATACTTTTTAAGGAGAGTCACCAGATATTTTAGGCACATGGCAAAGTAGCTCCAGTGCGTTACATGCCACAAAAGTGCTACTGACATTCTTTTGGGCCCAAAATCTGAATGAAACAACGTAAATAGTGTAGTGCACGTGTGTGAGTGCATGTGTTATGTATTTATCACTGCATATATCATAGTCATCACCCAGTATCTGGAGTAACATGTCAGGCAAAAAGCCAGACAAACATCTCCAACTCTCCTCTAAAATGATTCTCACTCTCCAACAGCTTTTTGCAAAATCTGGCTTAAAAATCACCACATTTTTCTTTGTGTTTAAAACTTGCTCTGCTTGCTTTCCTGCCTGTTCGTGCTAGTTTATAGCTTTTCGCCGACTCAGCTAGGGAGTATCAAACAACAGTTTTCATTCAAAGGATGTCTATAGGATGCACTCGATAAAATGGTGTTTATGGTAAGCTAATGAGATAATGTAACTATAAATAAATTACTTTTTTATGTATATAAACTCATTAAGGGTTTTTGGCACGAGCCAAATTGAATAAATTTGTGAAATTCGATATTCACTGTGGAAGCATGTCAAAATAAAATGGCACAAATAATATGTCATAGCAGCCTGTTCAACATGCTATGAAGTAAAAACGATTAAGGTGCTCAAGATATATCGTCTGAAAAATAAATTCCGATTTCGCTTTTTTTTTTTGGAAAAAAGCTTAGTGTTCATTGAAAACCAACTTTTCTGGTCACTTAGTGGACTAAAAGTATTCATAAAGTTATATATATTAGCTAAATATATGTGAAGTTACAGGGAAGTATTGTTTTTTGAACTCGAGAAATACTTTATTTTTTTCATTTTTGTAACACTGTGAACTTTTTGACGATGTAATGCAAGTGGCAACTCTCGTTCGCAACAGCAGCCTTCAGCCCAAGCTCACTGATCTGGGATGTAGGCAGTAAACTTGGCCCTGTCTATGAATGAAATGGGGTTATCATTGGCATTTTATTGCCAACAGAGGCAATACAAGCAATGTGGTCAGAGAGTGACAACATCCTAATAAAACATCCAGCCATTACAGATTTACGATCATAACATGCTACTTTCTTCAGAGGGTTCTGGAAATGAAATAGGTGTGTTTTGTATATTTATATATCAATAAGTTAAATAATATGCATTTAATAAGCCAGATAGAGCACTGGTGCCATTCACGCAATATACTAATAAAAGCTGACCTTTTACAATTGTTTAACTTCAAATGCAATGCATTTCTTAGTGAACTTCTGTGACTTTGAATCAATCAATCATACAATCAAACAATCTCTCTCTCTCTCTCTCTCTCTCTCTATATAGATATATATATATATATATATATATATATATATATATATATATATATATATATATATAGCCGCCTACGACCTTGTGCACTCCTTAGCATATCATTAAAGGAATGTACACCCCAATATTGGTATACATACCGTTATACATTGATTAGTACACTCGCAGCCGTTTCATTATATAGGATTGCCAAATATGATATGACGAGATCTTTTTGTACAAATAACATAAATTAAGGGTGTGGTAATGGGAAAACCATGACATGCATGTCACGAATGGGCCCACGTGCATGTCACGCTCATGGTCTGCTTGCGGTTATTTTGGTATAGCTTGGTTTATACCAAAATTAATATGACGTGACCATAGGTCAGCAAAACTTATGGAGATCATTCAGACTGAGGCTCACGGCTTGATCTGAGTTTGATTGAGTCGACTCGTGGGTGAGTTCGTCAACCTATGGACGTGACTGCATGATGAACATAAAGAGCAAATGGTAACATGTAAATTATGACATACAATCATGCACCACGTGATTTACATGCCGGGCTCTTGGTGTGCTTGCGGCAATTTCGCTAGCTTAATATACAGCGAAATTTGCATTGCATACCACTGTATGATGACCATAAATGACATTTCCTAATATGCAAATCATAATATCCACGTCTTCATTGTACAGCATGGTTTCCTTCTTCCTGGCTGCTTCCCATTATGCATCGATTCCTGTATACTGTGCATGGGATGTGCCTTTCCTTTTTCTTTTCAAGAAGAGCATCCTGCTCCTTGAGAGCCAAAGAATGTCATAAAACTAAAATATAGTCTAGCCTTATGACACTGTTGTTTATGTTACAGTAACATGATGCACTGCGAGTGTCAACGAAAGCTACTGTGCATGCTCCTCACAGCAGCCAACCCATGAGTGTGGCCATGTGTATGTGTCAGGTTGTTAGAATGGCGTGTATGAATTGCTGTGTGAATATATATATAACAACTATATATATATATATATATATATGCACCTGCAGCAATGTTTTTCAGTGTTCTGCTGTAACAATGCTTCAGAAACAGGCGGGAACTCTAGATTAGTGTCCACCGTGCAAATTTACAGGTGATTTTGCGGGCACATTCATAAAGTACATGTAGCTATAGTTCGTAGTATGCTCCATGTAAATTAACTGCTATTTTTAATGCGCTGAACCGAATGGCAGCCGGTAATAAGATCTAGAGTCTGCAGTCTACGGTTCTTTGGCGGAAAATCTTCGACTGCAGATCCAGCAATTTTCTCTCTGTGGGCAACTGTGGGCACAGGTTAGCCAGATGAGGACAGAGGACGTTCGAGGACAACGAGAGACATTTATATACAGGAAGACGGACAAATGGATACACACAACATAAACTCACACATATATACACGCGTTCACGGTCCTACGCGAAAGGGATTAATGTTCTTGTTCGTCCACTCACATTCTACTCTTGGGGCGTGAACGTTGCGCTTCACCTTGAGCTCTCTGGTAGTCAGGAGGCGGTGTGCCTTGTGCTTGCGGAGTTCGTACCGAGGCGGGGCCCGGTCTAGAAGATAACCGCCAGGGGCATCCCAGTACGGTGGTCAACGCCTGGGCTTGCCTGTACACCACCGAGAACAGCGTACCGCCGACTGCCGCAAACAGACCTGGGACAGCGTCTCGCTCCGAGACCAGAACAGCAGCTGGCCCTGACGAACGTTGCTTCAGACCCCAGTCCAAGACGCACCCGAGGACTTCAACGCCGAGACGAGGCCCGAACACGGAGGGTCAGAACGAGCAGCCGGGGCGTGGCCCGAACTTGTCCTTGCTCTCTGCTCTCTGGGGTGAGGTGGGGCGATGCCCAGTCCAGGAGGCACCCGAGGACTTCAACTCCGAGACGAGGCCCGGACACGGAGGGTCAGAACGAGCAGCCGGGGCGTGGCCCGAACTTGTCCTTGCTCTCTGCTCTCTGGGGTTAGCCGAGCTGTCCCCGTGGCTCGGGAGCTTTTCACATGGTACGCGCACGAACACGCGCATAGGCGAGCTTATAGTTTTACCACTATCACCATCATGATGATTCCCGCGCACCCTGAAATACTAAAGCGGCCCCGCACACCGATTTTCTACGTCAAAGCATGACGTACACTCTCCAGGGCAGCGTTTTTTTACCACCTCTTCCCCCCAGTTCAAGAGCAGCGAAACGGTGGGATAAGAAGGGTAGGCATGTTCATAGAGTAGACAACGTATTACCCGCGTCATGAGTTCTTTGTGTGTCTATACGAGTAATCGGACAGCCTAGTCAGTAGTAAGAGATGTGCGGCTAAGATGGTCGGCACCGACATTATCTGAGCCCTTAATGTATTCTACGTGGAAGTCGTAGTTCATCAAGAGTAGACTCCAGCGTAGCACTCGTGTGTTGATTTGTCGGGCAGAGTTGATGTATTTCAGTGGCTGGTGGTCTGATTGCAAAACGAATGGCCTGCCGTAGAGGTACACATGAAATTTCTGGACACCCCACACGATGGCGAGGCATTCTCTCTCAATTGTAGAATATGCCACTTCACGCGGTAGCAGCTTTCTACTGGCATAGGACACTGGATGCAAGAGACCATTGTGTTCTTGTAGGAGGACAGCTCCCAAACTCCGTGATGATGCGTCAGTGCGCAATACGAAAGGCTTCTCGAGGTTAGATGCTTTCAGTATGGGTCGCCTTGACATCATTGCCTTGAGCTTTTGGAATGCATCTTGATGCTTGTCACGCCAGTCCAGCTTATTAGGACTTCCTTTCTTCGTGAGCTCGGTAAGTGGATGTGAAAACTCGGCATAGTTGGGCACAAACTCTCGGTAGTAGCCGGTAAGTCCGAGAAAGGCTCGAAGCTCTTTCTTACTTTCCGGCCGTTTCGCTGACACAATTTTGTCTGATGTGTCCTTCTGAGGTTGTAGCAGCCCTTGTCCCACAATGTGACCAAGGAAGCTAGTCGTCGGGGAACCTATCTCGCTTTTCTTCGGCTTGATAGTTAAACGCGCCTCGCGCACACGTTGAAATACATGGCGTAATGTGACCATGTGTTCGTCCCATGTTGCGGTCGCAACAAGAACGTCATCAAAGTAGTAATAGACATTGGAAATGTCGCCGACGACTTCTCGCATCAATCGGTTGAACACGGCAGGTGCAGTCTTTATGCCAAAAGGCATAACCCGGAATTGGTATAGGCCCAAGTCACAGGAAAATGCTGTAGCTTCTTTTGACGTACTGGCCATGGGTACCTGCCAATATCCTTTTGTGAAGTCAAACTTCTAAAAGTATTGACGCCCAGTAAGTCGTGCAAACATTATGTTAGCGCGTGGAATTGGTTCCGCATCCGGAACGACCACATTGTTAAGTTGACGAAAATCAATGCAGAGGCGCATCGTGCCATCCTTCTTCTTGACAACCACAATCGGCGCTTGATAAGCAGATGTAGACTTCTCTATTATGCCCAGCCGTAACATTTCCTGGATCTCTTTCTCAATAGCTTCCTTAACAGCGAAAGGTATGGGGTATTGTCGGACATGTATGGGCTGAGCGGTGGTCAATTTCAGCTGGCACTCCACAACATCAGTCTTTCCCGGTAAATCAGAAAATATGTCGTGGTAGGCGGAAAGGAGCTCGTTGACTTGGTTTCTTTGTTCTCTACTAAGGCTAGGTGCTACAGCCACATCCTTCCAATTCTGCGTTTGTGCAAGTGGGGCATGTAATAAATTTTCTGTGCCTTCGATTTCCACTTGATGGATTGACGTTACAGCAGCAGCTGTCGTCGTTGACGTGTCCGAGGCATTCCGCAGCTCGTACTTTTTGAGCATGTTGATGTGGAAGACAGTTGTTCTGTGACCGAGGTCCACAGCATAATCCAATGGGCTTTTCTTGTCTGTCACAGAAAAGGGGCCCTTCCATGTTAGTATCAGTTTGTTGTTATCGGCGGGTAGCAGCACGAGAACTTTGTCACCCACGCTTAAGTCCCGCTTCTTCGCCTTGCGATCATAGTAAGTCTTCTGACGAACATGTGCCTTCGCAAGTACCTGAGATGCTACTTCACAGGTTCGTTGCAGACGTTCCCACAGTTCTACGATGTATTCATAGGTTGACTTGGTCGCGTCATCCAACTTTGGGTTAGTCCACAAGTCTCTCAAAATCGTCATTGGGCCGCGAACGTATCGGCCATAGAGCAACTCAAACGGCGAGTATCCGGTACTCTTTTGTGGCATCTCCCGATACGCGAAAAGGAGGGGGCCGAGGTAGCGGTCCCAATTTTTCGGGCTTTCTCGACTCATTCGGCGGAGCATTTGCTTCAACGTGCCGTTAAATCGTTCCACTAACCCGTTTGCCATCGGATGGTCAGGGGTTGTCGGTAATTGCCTGATAGATAGTAGCCGGCTGAACTCCTTCATAACCGACGACATGAAGCTTGTCCCGCGGTCGCTTACAATTTCGCGTGGTAGACCAACTCGCGACAGCATTTCCATTAGTCCCTCTGCCACGACCTTGCTTTCACTCGAAGGAAGTGTGATGGCGTCTGGATATCTCGTTGCAAAATCCACCATGGTTAGAATGTACCTGTTGCCCTTGGAAGATGTCGGTGACAAAGGACCGATGATGTCGATGCCCACACCTGAAAACGGGGTCTCAATGATTGGCATGGTACATAGCGGAGCCCGACCAACCAAATGGCGCGGGACAGTCCGCTGACAGATATCGCAGGACTTCACAAACCTCTTGGTTTCTGATTGAACACCTGGCCAGAAGAATTCGGCAAGAATACGGTCAGTTGTTCGGGATATCCCTTGGTGTCCCGCGAGGATATCTTTATGGGCTAGTTTGAGCACAGTCTCTCGCAGTTGTCTCGGTACGACCAGTTGTTCGAGTTCCTTCTCCGAGAGTAGCTTGTGCTTCCGATACAAGATACCATCTACAAGAAAGAAGCAGGTTTCACGATTTTTTACTATTAACTTTTTACCAAGACTCTCATAACAATGCCGTAACGATGGGTAATTTCTTTGGTATTCCTCAAGCGTCACTTTATCTATGATTGGGGTAGTGGCTTTCAGAACAGGTAGCCTGGTTGTGGCGCGTGTTTCTTTCACTGCTGCAGCACTATCACTTAGTGGTACTTGATCTGCGGGTCTTTGAGGTGTGCAAGTTGTCTCTACTGTCATTGGTAAGTAGCCTGAATCGTTTCCGACATCACTTTGCGTGTCGTCCGCGATGATCGGCACGGGCGAGTTAGCGAGTTTTCTGACTACCTTCCCTCCGCTGTAATCACGATGCCTCTCACGATGCTGTTGAGGCTTGTGCGAATATTCTAGCTCTGTAGATCGGGAACCTTCGATGTTGCCAAGCACGACATCGTATAGAGGGTTCTTCATGCATTTAACTCGCACGACACCAGTGAAGAACGGTGTGTCAATAGAAACAATTGCCTCCGGAAAGTGGTGCACTGTTCTGTCGAGCAGAAAAACCGAACTTGTAGTGCCCGTAAACTTCTCTTCCGGGACAAGCCTTTCTCGTACCACTACTGTGTTGCGTCCCGTATTTCGAAGTACAGATGCAGTTTTGCCCTCAAGCAATCCTCTCACTACAGGCAGAGTTTCGACATCAGCCACAGTTGGGGTACGCGTCGACGTCATATTCACGACCGGGATAGTCTCCCCAGTCTGGAGTACGACGTACCCTTCATCCGGTTTCTCCGGTGTGTCAGCGTTGTCTCCTTCTTTGGGTGACAGCGTGCACGACGCCAACTGTTTTTCCTGGGTACGAGTTGTTTCCACAGACGAACCGTTTCTGCCACTCGACCAGCCTGTTGCTGACTGGTTATTTCTTGTCCGAGACCAACATGCAGACGCACGGTGCCCTGTCTTATTGCACAAGAAACAGAGACTTTGGCCCTTAAACTGGTGCTTAGCAGTTTCTGCTTTACGAGCATCTGCTGAGCTCTCCTTATACAGCTTGTCCTTGCCCAAATTGAACAAATCTTGGGCTTCCAGAAAGCAGTCTGGGTTTTGCGCTAAAGAGTGCAATTTCTTACAGTTCCTCTCCTTCAGAAATACCCTCAGGGTGGGTGAGCATCCCTTCATGAACTGTTCTGAAATCATTACGTCGTGAAGAGCGTCATATGTTTTCCCGAAATTTTCCAGCTCCATCCAACGATCGAAATGACCTGCTATGCGAGAAGCATATTGGAGCTCCGTCTCCTTGTCCTCTGGTCTCTCCTTGCGAAATTTCTCGCGGTATCCTTCAGCCGTATACCGGAATCGTAACAGCAATGTTGCCTTCACCTTATTATAGTCGGTGGCGGAAACAGAGTCAAGTCGACTAATCACGGATAACGCCTCTCTCGTCAGGCACAAGCTGAGAGAAAAGGCCCATTTGCTCCGAGGCCACTTCTGAGACACCGCGACGCGCTCAAAACGCTGCAGATATGCATCGAGGTCATCTCGCATCTCGTTGAACGGTGGCAATAGCTTGTGCGGGCCACAGCTATCCATTACAGCTGGGGACGCTGCGTCATCGCTTACCGGTCTCCCTATCTCTCCCGCGTTCGAACCAGTCTTCTGCTCTTGCAACTTTAGCTTCAACAGTAAAACGCGCTCCTCGGCTTGCAGCCGTCTTTCCTCCAGCGCTATCTTTTCTCGCTGCTCTTCGCGAACTTGCGCACGAAGGTCCTTTTCGATAACGCGCTCCACGTCAACCCATTCTTGCAGTGCCGATCCTGTTAGACCCATGTCCGTTCCGATCGCGTGCAATTTCTCTAAATCCATCGGTTCGTCCCGCCCGTCTGGCTCTCGGCAAGAAGGTAAGGCCGATCTATCCTGGCAGGCTCGCCAAAATTTGTGGGCAACTGTGGGCACAGGTTAGCCAGATGAGGACAGAGGACGTTCGATGACAACGAGAGACATTTATATACAGGAAGACGGACAAATGGATACACACAACATAAACTCACACATATATACACGCGTTCACGGTCCTACGCGAAAGGGATTAATGTTCTTGTTCGTCCACTCACATTCTACTCTTGAGGCGTGAACGTTGCGCTTGACCTTGAGCTCTCTGGTAGTCAGGAGGCGGTGTGCCTTGTGCTTGCGAAGTTCGTACCGAGCCGGGCCCGGTCTAGAAGATAACCGCCAGGGGCATCCCAGTACGGTGGTCAACGCCTGGGCTTGCCTGTACACCACCGAGAACAGCGTACCGCCGACTGCGGCGAACAGACCTGGGACAGCGTCTCGCTCCGAGACCAGAACAGCAGCTGGCCGTGACGAACGTTGCTTCAGACCAACGTGGGGGTGAGGTGGGGCGATGCCCAGTCCAGGACGCACCCGAGGACTTCAACGCCGAGACGAGGCCCGGACACGCAGGGTCAGAACGAGAAGCCGGGGCGTGGCCCGAACTTGTCCTTGCTCTCTGGGGTTAGCCGAGCTGTCCCCATGGCTCGGGAGCTTTTCACGTGGTACGCGCACGAGCACGCGCATAGGCGAGCTTATAGTTTTACCACTATCACCATCATGATGATTCCCGCGCACCCTGAAATACTAAAGCGGCCCCGCACACCGATTTTCTACGTCAAAGCATGACGTATACTCTCCAGGGCAGTGTTTTTTTACCACACTCTCGTACACTGGGGCCATTTTTGGGCACGGCGGCACCGGCGAAATGACGGTCACTAACCCGTTTGTCTTCATCGTGCAGTTGTCCATCGGTCTTCTTGCATCCGTGGGTGATGTACGTGCTATGCCAGCACGATTGCCCGGGTACGCGCCGGACACAAGCTTCGTCAACTTCCACGTGACGGAGATAACATGCCCAGCGCCTTGGGACTGCCAGCCCAGATCCGTGACCAGGACCACGTGTGATGATCTACGTCACCAGCACCCAGCGCCGCCTCACAGTGCGCCTATAAGTAGCCTGCCTCCTCGCAGTGCGTCCATTGGGCACGGCGGCACCGGCGAAATGACGGTCACTAACCCGTTTGTCTTCATCGTGCAGTTGTCCATCGGTCTTCTTGCATCCGTGGGTGATGTACGTGCTATGCCAGCACGATTGCCCGGGTACGCGCCGGACACAAGCTTCGTCAACTTCCACGTGACGGAGATAACATGCCCAGCGCCTTGGGACTGCCAGCCCAGATCCGTGACCAGGACCACGTGTGATGATCTACGTCACCAGCACCCAGCGCCGCCTCACAGTGCGCCTATAAGTAGCCTGCCTCCTCGCAGTGCGTCCATTGGGCACGGCGGCACCGGCGAAATGACGGTCACTAACCCGTTTGTCTTCATCGTGCAGGTAAGAAGACAATACGATTACTGTATACGTTCTGGTGACCCATTTTTACTGGTGCTGCCGTGCCCTCGGCTTTGCTGTGCATTTGCGAGTGTGTTGCTATTTTTAAGAAAGCTTCTTTTGCTAGCAGGAGATATTGAAAGCAATCCGGGACCTGATCTAGCACAAATCGCAAAGCAGTTGAAGGAAGTTGCCGTCGATATCAAAGAAATTAAAGAGGGGCGGCTTGCCGATATGGATAAAAAGTTAGATGCCCTGTCGCGCCTTGAACCGAAGATAACTTCATGCGTAAAACAAATAGAAGACATGCATCTGATTACCAAAAATTTGGAAAAACGAATGGACGACCTGGAAAACCAGAGTAGAAGGTCCAATATTATAGTATACGGCTTAGCGGAAACAGAACAGGAGAACAGTGAAAAGTTAGAACAAGCTGTAAATAAAGGCATTGTTCAGGACATACTCGGCTTGCAGCCTGTGACCATAGAACGAATTCATCGTCTTGGAAAACCGGCCCAGAACAAAACGAGACCAGTAATGTTGAGGCTACTTGACTCTAGACAGAAATCAATAATATTGCGGGAGGGACGCAAGCTGAAAAATACGGGTCTCTCTATTGGGGAAGATTTCTGTAAGAGAACACGAGAGATAAGAAGGTTGCTGTGGAATAGCGCAAAGGCAAACCGGGAGCATCATGACAAAGTGTCTTTGTCATTGGACAAACTTTACATAAATGAACAAGTATTCACCTGGGATGAGGGCAAGGGGGAGAGGGTCCCGCTGAGAAAAAACGCCGAAGCAAAACGTCCAAACACGCGAAGCAAAACACAGCCGAGGAACTAACACTACTAAATGTAAACGCCAGAAGCATTTTAAATAAGACTGAAGCGCTTGAAAACCTACTCCTTGCACATAACCCTGATATAGTAGCGTTAACTGAGACGTGGCTTTCCCCGGCTATCTCAGATCACGAAATAGTGCCTCCAAATTATTGCATCATTCGAAAAGACCGACCGTCACGTGGTGGTGGTGTGGCGCTGTTGATAAAGAAATCCCTTCCATTCGTACAATTGCCAGATGTGAAGGAAGCTGAGGCGGTGTTCTGCAGAATCATCTGCAACAGCACTGCCATAATTACAGGCTGCGTTTACCGAAGTCCTGACTCGAACGAAGATTGCGTAAGGAACATACATGAGTTTCTGCAGAGCCACGCCCCAAGCCTAAGAATTATCATTATGGGGGACTTTAACTTACCAGACATTAATTGGAACACAAAGGAATATTCATCACATGCTTCCGAAGCGCTGATTGATCTGATGCTAAATTTTAGTCTAGAACAAGTAGTTAGCCAAACAACGCGCTCACAAGGTACTGCAAACAACATACTTGACCTAATACTGCTCAGTGATCACTTTCAACTAAATACATTGCAAACTGGCATTATTGAAGGAATATCCGACCACGATATCCCGATATGCCACCTACCATTATCATGTTCTATTTCGAAAAAGTCCTTTGAAAGCAAAATCATTGACTTTGAGAAATCGAACGACGCTGGCGTTTTGACGTCCCTGGCACATGAGTTCACATCATTTTCAGAATTTGCTTCTGATCCGTCGGCAGATATAAATGTCCTCTGGATAAAGTTTAAGGGCATAATACATGACTGCATTACCAAATTTATACCGTTAAAAACTAGGAAACCAAGAAAATACAGCCCATGGGTAACGCGCGAGGTTATACATGCCAAAAGGAAAGTTAAGAGGTTACGTCGTTCACTGAAGCATACAGAAAGTCAATCAGTCGAGAAATCTAAGCTGATAGGTGCCAAGCAAGAGCTGAAACAAAAGTTGAACCAGTCACGGAAACAATACTTTAATACAATCCTACCAGATTTCCTAAAAAATAATCCACAGAGATTTTGGAATCACTTTCGTGCACGCAATACTTTGGCGCCAGAACGCACTCATGATGAAAATGCTGTCCAGGCTGATGTATTCAACAAGTACTTTCAATCTGTATTTACTACAGATAACGGGTTTCTTCCATCGGTCGTTTCTACAGGCTCCAGCATCGACCCACTTATCATATCTGACTCGGGAATCCTTAACCTTCTACTTGGATTAGATGCTAAAAAATCAAGCGGCCCTGACAATGTTCCAAATGAATTCCTGAAACGATACGCGGAATGGTGCAGCAGATACCTGGGTATTATCTATCGTTTTTCACTAGCAACTGCACGTGTGCCAAATGACTGGAGGAAGGCAAAGGTGATACCAATTCATAAATCAGGTGACATAAACTCTCCGTCTAACTATCGACCCATATCCCTTACCAGTACATCATGCAAGATCCTAGAACATATAATTTTAAAACACCTGACAGTATATCTTGAACAAAATCGCATATTAACACCCAGCCAGCACGGGTTTAGACGCGGAATGTCAACAGTGACGCAATTAACGGAAGTTGTTCATGACCTTGCACAGATAATTGACAATCGCGGCCAAACAGACATTATATTCTTGGACTTTAGCAAAGCTTTTGATCGCGTATGTCACAACAAGTTAATAGCAAAACTAGAGGCAATAATTGGCATCGGAAATATTTCTGCTTGGATTGGCGATTTTTTATCCCAGCGTTCGCAATTCGTCCATCTCAATGAAGCATCATCCGACATTGTTCCCATCTCATCTGGTGTACCTCAGGGCTCGGTCTTGGGGCCCTTGCTGTTTTTAATTTATATTAATGACATCATCACTAACATGGAATGCAACATAAAGCTGTTCGCAGACGACTGCATTATCTATAAAGAAATACTGTGTTACGAAGACCACCACACCCTGAACAGACAACTTAACGTGATAAACACCTGGTGTGAACAATGGCAAATGTCTATTAATACCAGCAAATCTGTGTCAATGACGGTGACAAAAAAGAAGAACCCGTCAGAATTTACTTACTCACTTAATGACACTGAACTAACTAAAGTTTATGAACACAAATACCTAGGACTTACTCTAGCAACCGACCTCAAGTGGAACAAACACATTGCCAACATATCCTCAAAAGCCATCCGTAAGTTGTTCTTTCTTAAAAGGTGCTTGAAGTCTGCTCCCACTCCTATCAAACTCCTCAGTTACACAACCTTTGTGCGGCCAGTGCTAGAATATGCTAACACTGTTTGGTTCCCTCACAATATTACTAACATAAATCAACTAGAAAAAGTTCAAAGAAAAGCGATACGGTTCATCCATAACAAATACAAACGTACTGACTCGCCCACTGAACTTCTAGCATCATCCGGTTTAGACACACTGGCAGGCAGAGCAAAACAAGCTCGTTTAAAATTCATGCATAGCCTTCTGCACAACCACTTCAACATAATTTCTTCCAAATATATCACCTTCTCTAGATCCCGGATATCGCGTAATAAACACGATAAAATGTTAACTGAATACTTTTGCAACTCCAACACGTTTAAATACTCATTTTTTCCTACAGCAGTTAGGGAGTGGAACAACCTCGACCCAACAGTAGCTGCCATAGAATCATCATCAATATTTTGTGACGCGATAGGAAATAAGCCCCAACCATGAAAAGGGAAAGGAAAAAGTTTCATATTCATGCAAATTCTTTTTTTAAAGGCTTCTTTGTGTTCCATTGGATTGTATTAACCTTGATTCTTCCGTTGTATATACTAATGTTGTATTAGAGAGAACACTTCTTTGTATGACATGCCATTGTACTGTGCACTGCGTGTATTCTGTTGCACTCACGTTGTTATCTGTATGCCCACCTGCTTTGGTCTCCAAGTGAGACTGGCAGTATTGGAAATAAATAAATAAATAAAATAAATAAATTTTAGATGCCAAGCATGTTATGGTCGAGTTCAATGCTGTGTGCGGCGTGACCACCCTTGCTGCGCATGCGCATCCCCTTCCCGTCTCTCTTCTCTCCTACACTCTCCCCTCTCTCGACTCGCACCACCAACGCAAGCAGCATCTGATAGCGAGTTCCTTGATAAAAAAAAAATGACTGCTAGCGCTGCACAACTGTTCATTGGCCACCCCGTATTAGGCACTGAATATTGACCTCCAAGGTAGTGCTGGTGATAGATTTCTCTTGTGCGTTGTTGAACAATGAAAATGAGCAGAGTGCGCGTTATACTTAGTTAACAGTGTACTGAGGGTCTCTGCATTTAATGAGAGTCTTGTGTCTCTCACCCATTAGCAGTGATTGGCATGTCACAATAAGAAACACCGGTCCATCACTGCCTGCTTAGCGCCTCGTTCCCAGGTTGATCTCCTGCACAACGCCGCGATGAGAGCCAGCATCAACGGCGCCACCTGTGTAAGCGTTAGCGCCCGCTGCTTCACACGTATGCATGGTTCCCTTTAGTGGTAGAGTAATTTTTCTTCCACCATCAGTTTGTCTATCGGCGCAGATCGCAGACTGCGCAGCTCGTAAGCAGGAGCCGTACATTAGGAATAAGCCCTGCATGCCTGACCAAATGCATCGCGTACCACGAGATTTAAAATATTTATTCCCCATCTGCAGCAGTTAACCTAAACAGCACTGCGCGCGCAATCAAAGCCATGCCACGTCAATTTATCTAACTCTGTGACAGCTAATACATCATTTGCAAAGATGGCACGTGGCTAAGTTACTCAAGGACTCATGCAAATTCAACTTGCGATCAACCAGCTACAGTTCCCAAAGTGAGCAATTAAAGAAAAGTAACAGCTATTATCACATCAGGTATTGCCTCTCACTCACATAATAGCCTGCCAAATGTGAGCAGCTTTAATACACCAACAGGTGGGTACGATGAATAAGGCATATATCCTTTGATTGCTGCACATCATTTACTTATAGGCTTTACCGCAATGCTTTTGCAATGCAGTGAAGTTTAATCATCTTTAGGTAATTGTCTTTTTGTCTGTTTGAAAAGAACGCGCCAAGATGCATATTTGGCCTGAGCAGTCGCAAATGCTTATATTTGTTTGATGCACAAGTGGCCTGTGCATGCGTTCATTTCGTATCATGTATGTATCATGTAATGCTCTTCTGCTCACGCTGGCTTTACCGCAGTGGTTTTGCGATGCAGTGAAGCTTAATCATCTTTTGGTAATTGTCTTTTTGTTTCCCTGAAACGGACGTGCCAAGATGCATATTTGGCCTGAGTAGTCGCAAATGGTTATGTTTGTTTGATGCACAAGTGGCCTGTGCATGCGTTCATTTCGTATCATGTTCGTATGATGTAATGCTCTTCTGCTCACGCTGGCTTTACCGCAGTGCTTTTGCGATGCAGTAAAGCTTAATCATCTTTTGGTAATTGTCTTTTTGTTTCCCTGAAACGGACGTGCCAAGATGCATATTTGGCCTGAGCAGTCGCAAATGCTTATATTTGTTCGATGCACAAATGGCCTGTGCATGCGTTCATTTCGTATCATGTAACGCTCTTCTGCTCACACTGGCTTTACCGCAGTGCTTTCGCAATGCAGTGAAGCTTGATCATGTTTTAGTATTTGTCTTTTTGTTTGCCTGAAACGGATGTGCCAAGATGCCTATTTGGCCTGAGCAGTCGCAAATGCTTATATTTGTTTGATGCACAAGTGGCGTGTGCATGCGTTCATTTCGTATCATGTAATGCTCTTCTGCTCACGCTAGCTTTACCGCAGTGCTTTCGCAAGGCAGTGAAGCTTGACCATACTTGCTTTTATGTGTATTGCGACTTATCAAAGTTTTGTAATAGCTCAACTGTTGACGCTAGAAGTGATGCATTCTATGCGAAAGTTTTATACTTCGGGGATTCATGTTTTCATAAAAATTTCACAATATATCAGTAAGGTCCAGTTGGAAACTATGCGTTCTTGGAAAACGGCCACGAACACGACGGCGACACGAGATGAGAAAGACTCAGTACTTCGCCTTTGTTTTGTCCCTCCGTCGTTTTCACGTTCATTTTCAAAGTATCTATCAAAATGCTGACAACGCTGTTTCACTGCCAGCAACCTTTGGCGTGCAAGGAAGGGTACTAAATTTTCTCTCAGCCTGTAAACAGAGTAATCGCGGCTACTTGATGTGCGATAAATAAAAGACCAAAATTAAAAATCACCAGCTGATATTGATAACAGGTTCTCATAGCAGCACTTTTTTTGCTGTGCACTTGAATTCCTGTCTTATGTAATGTTATGGTCCGTGAATACACAATGACACTACTACAACCAAGAAAACTTTTACTAACATTTATTTGTAAAATAACTGCTACAAAATAGAATTCCGATCCCCTTCTTAGTAGTTGTATAATTTAGCTGGAAGAAGACAGCATCATCCAACTTCCTGACGACTTGACAACAGGGTGAGTCCACAATGTACTGGACCTGTACAAGATGAAGAAAACAGACGAAAAAAACAACAGATAAATCAAAGAGTTTAAAAAATGGCACCTGAAACTTTCAACTTGCCCACGACAGCAGTGAAAAGACTTTTGTTGTCATATGTATTTTCTACCTGTTGGTCCGCAGGCACAAGTGCCAGTCTTGTTTATTAATAAAAGCTGCTTAGCATCACTTCATTGCAAGACTTTTCTCTATCCGCCACCCGAGAACGCGCTCTGCAGCGATCAGGCTCCGCCTAGAGACTTGTGGCAGTGTGACGTTAATGTGGGCAATATATACACAGACTTTGGTTGCTTAATTTGTAGCAAACTCATTGTGAGCAAATTTCATAATTGAATTTGTAAAATATTTGAATATAATATAACACCAAAATGCTGAGGCTTTAGAACATTACAAACTCAGCCTGCCTACATTAACAATCCCAGTGCCACAGGCATGCAAGAACTGCTTGCATAATCATTAATCAACTAAACCATTTTGATATATTGACAGGTTTTCAAAAATGACTATTTTTGGAAATTTGATATTCATATTTTTCTCCTAAAGGGCAAGTTACTGTTGCTGAAAAGAAAAAAAAAGCAAATCATATACAATATCTGATACTTTTTTTTGCAGTTTACAGCTGCACATGGTAAAAGGCTGCATGCATGAGTGTTTGTTGTGTGCCATTCATGGTATTATTTCCGAAATTCTTATTCAGTTGACATTTAGCGATCAGCCTATGAATTTTCTTGTTTTTTTTTATTTTCATTCCGTGCATTAGATATGAATATATTTTAGTTCAGGAAAATTTGCTCAACAAAGGGAAGTTTTTCTGCTTTTGCCAAAAAAACAAAACAAAGCAAAAACTAGTTCTAGAACTTTTATGAAAGAGACAGGTTTGAGGTTTGACGTGATGAGAAGTCAATAAAGAAGGAATGCTACAGAAAGGATTGCCTCAACAAATGAATTCAGTTCGTCGGGGTAACATACATTTGGCAATGTTTTTATGTACTCCTAGTTAACGCTCTACCACTAGCTTACAACAAGGGAGAAAAATAAGGTGGTGCATGCAGAAAGTTAACTCATCACAAAACGTGAAAATTCGACCCAGAATAAGAGAAGGAACAAAGACGAGTGCTCACCTCCAACAAGATTTATCTTGAAGAGCAAACATATATACTCTTGAAATGCAAAAAACAGACAAATCATTCAAAAAGCCCACAACTGCCATGCACGAAAACCTTACATCCTCAGGAAAGACAATTCGTTTTGACAAATCCTTAGAGAGAGAGTGAGAGAAAGTACTGATGCAGTTCAGCTCTAGTCTACAAATCTTTTTCGCCCCGACAATTTCTCTTGTAGTTTTTTTTTTCCCCAATGATAATGGTGTCACACAAAAGTGGTTTGGAGCCACACCTGCTGCAGTGCAAGGCCAAGAAACGAGTGCGACCATTCTTGAGGTTACAAGCGTGTTCATTGCAGCACGTGTGGCTGCAAAATGATTTTGCATGACATCATTATTGCTGGAAGAAAAAACAACAAATAAAATGACAAGAGAAATTATCGAGGCAAAGAGGATTTGTAGACTAGAGCTGAACTGCGTCAGCACTCTGTCTCGGGCTTTGTCAAAACAAATTGTCTTTTTTGAAAATGTAAGATATTTGGGCATGGCAATTGTGGGCGTCTTGAATGATCTCCCTGATTTTCACATTTCAGGAGTATATATGTGTTTGCTCTTCAAGATAAATCTTCTTGGAAGTGAGCACTCGTGTTTGTTCCTTCTCTTGTCCTGGGTCAAATTTTTGTGCTATGTGATCAGTTATGCATTACCAACATGCCTAACTTCAAACTTTCGATCTCTGAAGTCAGTCCTTGAAAGGCCACTCACCAGGTCCCATAACAAATTTTAGTTAGACTGTGGAAGTTGTTGTGTATCTAACGGAGAGCATTATACCACAAAAAGTTTTTCAATCGGTTCATTACGAGCTGAGAAAACAGTTTCTTCTTTTTTTAACAGCAGGAAACAAGGATGAAAGGAGGCAAGAAATTTTGCCATATGTCTACACCAAAATGGAATGCTATTAATTGTTAGGAGAATGTATCTTTTCCTTGGCAACCAGCAAACATGATTTAGAACACACGAATACTTTTTTGTCCAAGTTAGCTGCTAAAGAGCCGAGATAAGCTCCGTGAAATCCTCTTGAACAACCTGCACAAGTAATGTCCAATACTTCCCCACTATATTGTGGTTGCCGGCAGACACAATGTAACTTGTAAATACTATATTTTGGCTGTACGCGAGCAGCCATGGAGTTTATGAGAGAAAGTATTCGATCATACCATTCTGTATGCATTGCAGCAAATGTTTGCGTAGCATAACTTGGTTAATGTTCAAAGTTTCTGGTTTTCTGCTTGACGCTATAAAATACATGTTAGCAATTGCAAACAAGCCACAGTCAAGTGTGTTGCACTGGTTTTGTGCCTTCATTGTTTGAATGGTTAATGTTGGCGATTGTAATTTTAGAATATGACAGATTTGCCTAACAGCGTCAGGAGGGGTATCTTGATCAATTGAGTCATATATGAAGACTGTGTTTTTGTCCGCACCAACATTTGTTGCTGTAAGCCAATGATTGGGGTTCTGAACATACAAGATTTGAACGAAAGGGCTTTTAATTTGAGTGAATTGTAAACATCGGCCCAGTAAGACATCTTGAAAGCCGACACAAGTAGGATATTTTTTCTGAAATAAATACTGTGTGACATTGATTACGCTATGTGATATGGAGGTGCCCTGTACCAGAACATTTAAATCTGCATCTGAAAGAGAATACCGTTTGTAGACACTTAGCATGTCTACTTTAACCGTCGCAAGGCCTACCTTTTTACTTAATTTGGGAAAAATTTACGCTTGACAGCTCTCACTTTTTTTGGCCGCCCCCTTCTTGCTTTAGCCAAAGGTACCACAAGTTTTGTACTGTTAGAATGCCCAAGATAACTTGTGGCAGTAGTTTGTGCTGAGTTGGTGCAGCCTTTATGGCTGCTGAAGTTTGATTACGAGAAAATGTGGTTAAATTTCTGAAGAAAGCCTCACAGGACGAAAGTTTTTTTATTAACTCTTTCTCACCACAATTAGATAATATGTTAGCCACGGTTTTTGACATTTCGCAAAGACTCCTATAAGCATAAGTATACTTCTCTTGTGCAGTGTCAAGCTTCACACAGGGTGGTGACTGAATGCTGCTTGTTACCACTGGTGTGGCACTAGTGGTTGTGCAGCTGTCACTCAGGAAATGATCCTTGCACTACCTGTCTGGTATGCAAGCCTTGTCGAAAAGATCTTGCTTAGTAAAGTCACGCACTGCTAAAATATGTGCACAAGGCAGAGTGTACTGGTTATAAAAAGCACATGTGCAAGAAGTCAAGCACAATGAAACACTGTACTGTGATCTTGGTGAAACTACAACATAAGAATTAGGAGTGGAAGTGACTTGATAACTTACATTTTTAAACTTCTCATACTGCTTTAGTACTTTACTTGTAGCCTCAGAAGTGCAATTATGGGACGATTCTAGCTGAAATGGGTCATTGAAATCATTTATGTTTAGGTTCAGCTTCATTTCTTTAGCCCTTTGCGGTCCCAAACTTTCAGCCACTTTCCGGTCGTTCCGGTCCGAAACTATTTCACTAGTTTGAGGCACCACGAAAGAAAACGACAACTGTGGGAAATTAACTTGGCGGTTGTTTATTTCGTCAGTTCCTCTTTGTCCCCAAGTTATTTAGCGATACTTGGGCAGTGTGTGGAAGCGTTCAAAGCACTCTCCTGGGTGCAGTCCGGGATTATTTCTGCAGGTTTTGCAGAAGAACACTGTTTCCCTCCTGCCCCCTTTTGTTTTCCGGCCACTGCAAACAGCGCAGTCCTTGCTGCTTCGGCCAGGGAGCTTGTAGATGAAATGGGGCTTTCCATCCAGCCTTTGTTCGCAATCCAATCTTGCAGATGGGCCCCGCTTCCCAGCGCGAGCCCTTACGTCACCAACCAGCTGCTCTATCACGTTCCTCCGGTACTGGAGGTGTCGCTGCTCTGTCTCTCCCTGCTTCAGGAGCTGCAGTCTCATCAAAATGAAGCTGTTCACTATCGAAACTTCCAGAAGCCAAAAAAAAAAGCTTCTTCCACCATTTCATTGACTTCCGGGAAAATGCATAACTTGCACAGTAATGATCGGCCCTGTCCACTGCACCCATGTTTTCAGTGTAGTCGCATATCACCACAGGCTTCCTCAGTGTCAGTGTTTTTCCTCCAGCTATCTTCCTTGGCACTTCTTTTGTAGACGCATTGTGGGCGGAGCTTAGCATTGTCACTTGACGCTTATCCCGCCAGGCAAGTGCCATGTACGAGTTTCCTCTGCAATAAGCCGTCACTTCACCTTTTTCATCTTTTTTTTTTTGAGCTGCTGCGGCATTTGTTTTCTATTTGTCATCACAGTCCCAGTTAGCAAAATACTGTGCGAAAGTAACTCTTCCGCAAGCATTGGTATAGTGTTCTAGAATAATGGGTAGTGAGCCCACTCTACGGGGAGAGGGTATGTTGCCGTGGCGCAAAAAATGTCAACGAGTTTTCGTTTTCTTGAGTGCCCGCGTGGCGGTGCTACCATCGTCAGCAATGGGAGTTTTCACCTTTTCACTCTGCTTCTGTGTTGGCTGTGTGTTGTCGTCGCTGCAGGTTTACGGCCGAGCAGTGCTTTGTCAATACGTTTCATTTTTCAGTTCTTATAGTTGTGAATAATGTAGATTGATAGTGAACACCTCGCGGTCATCGACACTTAGTGCGGAATGACACCACGTCGCCAGAACCATTGTTATGCGCCCGGATGCCAGACGGGCTACGTTCACGTGAAAGGTGCTCCAAAACCGTCACTGTTCGTTGTCCCCAGGGATGAGAGACTCAGAAGACTGTGGGAGAATAATTTACACCGTGCGGACAAGCCACTTGAAGACACAAGTGCGGTTTGTGAACTCCACTTCGAGCCTCGGTGCGTAATTCGCGATTATGTACACACCATCGGCGGTAAAGAAGTGCGGATTCCATGCGGGAGGCCTATGTTGAGCAGTGACGCTGTTCCCACTATTTTGCCAAATTTGCCATCGTATCTCACCAAAAAAGCAGTGAAAGAAAGGCCGCCTCGAAAAAGGAAGTCTGAGAGTCATGCTTCGCCAGTGAAGCGCCAGCTGTGCACGAGTGGCAACTCGACGGTGTTGCACACAAACGCCGTAAATACTCCGGATACAGACGCTGCAGCATCGAGGCCAGAAGACAAACAGCTGGCCATCGATGTAGAAGTTTCTTCTTCAGAAAATCCGCAGGAAGACCGCAAGTCTATGTCGTTATTTAGCTGTCTTGAGGTACCATCGCCGCACTGGACTAAGCACATCTTTCCAGATCACAAAGGCATTGCGTACTGCACGTCCGTGTTGACACGGAAGAATGAAGTACGTTCAGAAAAAGTGGTCATGTTTTTTGAGTCACGCATTGCGAGCTACTGCAAAGTGTTCATCAGAGGTACCCTGTTGAAAGAAGGCACCGTGGAAACAGAGGCAGCAGCAGAAGAAGTGCTGAAAACAAGTGATGGTATGTGCATTTGCATTGGAGCAATATCTCACGAAGACTATGAAGAACGATTTTTTACGAAGAAGCTAAAGGACCATGTGGTTACATGCAACAAAATGTACTTCAGCATTAAGTGTCTTGGCCAGGTTGACAAAAAAGGTATTTATAATGTGCATTTTTACTAGTATGACAGCTATAACTCTTGTCGCTACGAAAGATTTCTTGCCAGTTATTGCAACCTAATTCACTGCACCTTTCTTGCAGGTGCACAATGTGTGTCTTGCCACTATTTGAAACGAGCACTGCAAATCTGACGAGCCCGGGTGAAGTGAACAGCAACAAGAAATTGCCAATATGCAGCGCTGAAGTTGCGTGTTGTGGCCAGAAGAAACACTAGATTGTTTTCTCGCTTGAAAAGTGTGAAAAAGAAGCTGCAACAAATGCAAATTAGGAATGCTGCTATAAAAACAGAAACTTTAGAAGCACAGATTGCAAGGCTTCCACCAAGACAGCAGGAAGCTGTACGACAGTGCTTTGCAGATTCAAGAGTAAAACCCAATGGGTTGCGCTATACGAAAAGCTGGGTTTTAGATTGTTTAATCATGAAGATAAAGAGCCCTCGCCTGTATGAACACCTTCGTCGCAATAACATCCTAGCCCTTCCATGTAAATCAACCCTGAAGCGCTATGTACATGCATACCGCACTGTGTTTGGCTTTAGTGGAAGAGTTCTAAAGCAGCTAAAGGAAAAGACAGTGGAGCTTGATGTTTGGAAGAAACACGGTGGATTGGTCATCGACGAACTGAAACTGTCAGAACATTTTTCAGTTAAGAAGTCAAGTGCAATTGAGGGTTTTGTGGATTTAGGTCCATTTACAACTTTCAAGGACAAAGGTGTACCATGTGACCACGGTATGGTTATCCTTTTCGTCCCGTTTCAAGGCAAATTGAGTCAAGTTATTCGTTACTTTGCTACACATGGAAACATGAAAGGTGACACACTCGCCAAAGTTGTCATTGAAGCAACCATACTAGCTGAAAAGAGTGGGCTCTTTGTGGATTTTATTACTTGCGAAGGTGCAAGTTGGAATAGAAATATGTGGAAAGTACTTGGGATCCAAGCGACAGCTGACTCTACTACTTCGAAAATTGAACACACCAGTGATGCATCACGGCACCTATATTTTATATCTGACTTCCCACATCTCATCAAATGCCTACGGAACTCGCTGCTGAAGTCTGGATTCAACACTGCAGGTCATGTAAGTCTGATGTTTTTTACGCATATCGCACATTGGATTTCATATATGCTTACATTATCTCCAAGCTTAACCAGGTGCATTTTAATATGGTCCACTTAATTTCATTGCAGGTTGATATGCAACATGTAAAGGAAGCTCACAAAATAGACTCCTCCAACGTGACCCTTAAAGTAATGCCGGCCATAACACGGTGTCACCTGGATCCTAATGGATTTGAGAAGATGAGGGTCAGCTATGCCTTCCAGCTTTTTGGGACAAAAGTCCTCCAAGCTTTCCACCTATACAAAGACAAGTTGGAAGCAACATTTGGAAGGATGGATGTAACCCAAGAGTTCTTCAGGTGAGTCGTCTCTTGTCATATGCTGGTTAAAATTAGGTAGTGAAATGTCTGATATAACCAACTTGTAAATGAAATTTATATCTTAATAGAATGCATCATCAGCACTGACATTTGGGCGAGTTGGTTTTGGTTCATAGTTATGAACGGCGCAAAACACACGAGACACAAAATGACGTCCTTGTGTTTTTCGTCATTTTGTGTCTCGTGTGTTTTGCGCCGTTCATAACTATGAAGAATGCATCATGCCATGTAAACTACAAAATTATGAAAACAGCTGTTTTGCATATTTCAGCAAAATCCACCAGCTCATAAGAGTAATGACATCGCGGTTCCCTGCTGAAGCCCTCAGACCGTGATCATCAGGAACAGCAGTGCTGCAGGATGTTCTGTCCCACCTCAAAGCATGGGAGCAGCATACGAAAGGTGGAGGAGGCTTTCTGAGCAATTCCACTGCTGCTGGCCTACGTGTGACCATTTCGAGTACACTAGAGTTGCTTGACTATCTCACTGTAAATTTTGGCTTTAAATACCTAATGACTGCAAAAACTAGCCAGGATCCTTTGGAAAACCTTTTCGGTATTATCAGGCAATCTTCTGGCAGTAGTGATCATCCAACAACAACTCAGTTTTTGATTACAGTAAACTGCATGTCATTCTATGGTTTAGTTAAAGGTGTCAGTCAAGGAAACTGCGAAGAGGGCATTCTAGGTTCCTTTTTGGAAGTTAGTAGCCCACGAGACACATCGCAAAATGCAGCAGGCATGGATTTGGCACCGAGCTCTTCTCCGAATGCGCAGGCGTTGGTTATACCTTCCCAGGACCACAGCCAGCATGTTTCGAGGAGCGACTCGAGAATTATATTTTACATTGCTGGCTACGTGGCACGAAAGTGCATTTTGAAAAGCAATTGTAAAGATTGTTTGATACTACTTACCGCGCCTGCCCCAGACGAAAGCTTTCAGCTTGCAAGGTTGACACTATTTCGTGACAACGGTGGACTTCTCTACCCAAGTGCTTGCCTGTTTCGGTTCATAAAGACGCTTGAAGACTTGTTCACGGGCTGCTTTTCTTGTGAACAACTCCATGCAGACAGCATTTTAAATGTGCTGACCATTGTGAAAGCAAGGCTTTGGCAAGAGGTTGGGTGCCCAAGCCATGTCTCAATGCTCTCTCAAAAAATAATAATATTCTATGTTGTTACACGACTTCATTTTTACATTAAGGGGCTAAATACAGACAGAGCAGGCAAACGCCAGAAAGCAAAGCACTTAAAGATAAGCCGCTGCTGTTAAATATTTTTTCCTTGCTTTAGAAGATTTTAAAAATTTTAATATTGTTCCTGTGTGGATTTTACAAGTGTAGGTTAAACTTGATGTATGAATACTTTCTGAATATTCTTTTTCTGTTTCACTGACCCAAATACAAGAGAATGCCAGATTTGTAAAACAAGCAAAATAGTATGTTGCCACTCGCCACGCATACTATAGCAATAAACCCTTGACTAAGTGGCAACTCTGCTTAATTCAATAGTGAATGGTGACTTTGGTTCTTGGTGTACCACCAACAGTGCGATTAATATGATCTACGAGAACATCTGTAGATCTCTATAAAAATGCATGTTATTTGAATGGAAATGTGTCTATTATTTGTCATTTTCAGTATTTCTTCTGATTCAGTGTCTTTACTTATTGTGTGAAGTAAAGGTTCATGTGTTTGAGTGTTCATGTGTGTTCATGTGTTTTTGTGAACTTTTTTATGCCAAGTGTGCTATTGAAAATATTTAGCATCTCTTTGTGATTATTTGTAGTTGTGAATATTTTTCTAGCATCTATTGGGCTGTTTTAGGAGACATGCTCTTTGTCGCACACGCTGATAAGTACATAATGGGGCAAGGCCCTCTTCAAGCTATTTCAGCTTTTTCCATCTGCTTTCACTTTGAGAAAAAAAAATGACAGTGATTGATATGCATGGCTTTTGGGGAGTACAGTTGTGCTGCCCCACCAAATAAACTTTTAACTTATTCGCGTGAACGATTGTTGTCTATATTTTTTTCCACGCCTTCATTACAAATTCACTTTTATTTCTTGGCCATGATTAGGATAGGTCTTTCCTTCTGTGCACTACCACATTTTCTTGCACTTTTCAAGAGAATATATCAGCTGAGAGTGCGTAAGGTGCTTAAGTTTGTAGTAATATTGTTTTATTTAGTGAGAGTACGACTTCACTAAAGTTACTATTGAGTTCAAACGCTAGCATATTGGTGGAGAAATGTGAGCCGCTTATATGCCACTCTGCGACTTATTAAATTAGTGATCATGAAAACATTAGTCTCTTTTATCTAAAGGCAATCGATGTCAGTGCACGTTAAAATTTCCGGAGTCCTCCACTACGGCGTGCTTCATAAGCAGAAAGTGGTTTCATAAATCAATTATCTAAAGGCAATAAAACTGCGAGAGCGGAATAAAAAACTGGCTGTTTACAGCGTATATTGCATCCCTCTGATGACGCGCTCATGTTTAGCGATACTTCATGCGCCAGAACGACGGCCAAAGCAAGAATATGCTCAGGCAAAAGAAGAAAAGCAACGAAAATGGCTATGAACAGGGGTTGCACAAGGGTAGTTTGTGCTTGAAGCGCTGGCAAACTAACCTTCGCGGTGCGTTGGCCGAGAGCAGCAACGCGTCGCTTCCATGATGATGATGATGATGATTAAAAACCTCCCCTTTGAATCGGGGTGACGGCATGCGCCATCTAGCCTACCTTAATAGTTCGAGTTTAAATTTTGTCCCTCAACTCGGATGTCTTTTTAATTTTGCCCAGCCGCTACTCTTGGCTGGGATGTTATTTTATCGACTTCTCTGCTTTTCCTCCACCAATACTCCAGCCGCTGCTTAGTAATACCTACTGCTGACCAGTTAATGCTTCCATCAACCGCGAAGCCCAGCGCCTCAGGAAGCGTGACCTTCCCCCCATTTCTATCCGGCTGAATCTTTTGGCATTCCATGACTATGTGGTCGATTGTTTCTTTATTTATGCCACATCCAACACATGTCTCATCCTGTGACGAATATTTGCTCCTGTAAGTTAGAGTTCTCAAGCAGCCAGCCCGCGCCTCAAAGAGCAACGCACTACCTTTATTGTTGTCATAAAATTTCTCTTTCCGGATCTCTTGTTTGCTTGCCCTGTAGATTCCCAGCGATCCCTTCTTTTCCATCCTCTCTTTCCACATGAGTGTCTCTGTTTCCCTCACTTGCTTTTTAACTGGCCCCCTTTGCTTATTTGCCGTGGTCAAGTTATATTTAGTCGCCAGATTTAGCGTCCTCTTCGGCCATTGCGTGTCCACACTTTTCAGGTACAGGTATCTGTGCACTCTGGCTGCCCAGTTCTTCTCATCTAAATGTCTAAGTCGCTCCTCAAACCGTATTTTACTTTGTGCTTCCCTCGCCTCAAATGAAGCCCAACCCATATCGCCTTGTACAGCCTCGTTTGTAGTCTTACTGTGAGCTCCCAGAGCTAACCTGCCGACTGCCTTTTGGTTAACCTCCAGCCCTGACAGGATATCTGACTTTAAGCACAATACGGCATTAGAGAACGTGAGCGCCGGCACCATTACCCCTTTCCAGATGCCTCGTACTACCTCGTACTTATTGTGTCCCCAAAGTGCTCTATGTTTCATTACTGCTGCATTTCGTCTCCCTTTCAGTTTGAGGTGTTCTTCATGAGCATTCAGGTAGCCTTTTCCTTCATTAAGCCAGATCCCCAAGTATTTGTACTTATTTACTAATGGTATGTCTTCCTGTTGTATCCTTATTGGTGCTACATGAGCTTCCTCGTTGAACACCATGACTCCAGATTTCTGTGGGTTAAAATGTAGGCCTAGGTCCGTTGCCTCATCACCACAAATGTCAGCCAGTTTTTGAATTGCAAGTGGTTGTGGCGCCATCTACCAGGTGAGACATAAAGTGCGTCAGTGCACGGCCTCCGGTCAGCCCACTACCCCTTTCTAGAACACTTTAGCATTGGGGACGTATAAAGAGGCCTGGGGTGCGGCCTCACCGGCAAACACCGCCGAGAACGCACTCCCTCACCAGAGAAGGATTGGCCACCCTGGCGCAGTATCTGGCCACTACCTCCCACATAACTGGCGGAACATGGGAGAGGCCTTTGTCCTGCAGTGGACGTAGTCAGGCTGATGATGATGATGATGAAAATCTGTCCGTATACAGATGATAGCCACTGCCCAGTGTAGCTTGCTCCACTTTCTCCAGCAGGTGGAGCACAATCCTGCATGTGAAGGGAAGCTCGGGACGGCAGAGGCTATCAGTTGTAGTGCTGCCGTAGTATGGTTCAAAGGCCGAAATGTAGCCTGTTTGGCAGTCAGCCAGTGCATAAACGCGCATGCCCCATTTTGTTGGCTTCTGGGGATTGTAGCACTTGAATGAGACTCGGCCTTTGAAGCCGACAGTACGTTCATCTACGCGAATTTTGGGGCCGGCGTTGAAATGCTCTCTGCATTTAGCATCTATGTAGGTCACAACATCCCTGATCTTGCTTCCACGAGTTGGTGGACCTGAAGAGGTATGTGGGCTTGGTGCAACGTGCAGCATCCAAAATATTTGAAGAAACCTTTTTCGTTTGAAAACGTGTGGGAAAAAAGGCATCTTCTTGAGGAGGTCGTTGCTAAAGTATTCCTTCAGCTCCGGTTTGGGGTTCAAAGCCATGTTCACTAACCCCTAGGAAGGCTTTGAATTCTTCCACGCGCACATCTTCCCAGTCATTCCAAATCGAGTACTGCTGAAGAACACCGGCACTCGAGATTTTATCACGGGCGTAGCGGTTTGTTTCGCGCACTATTTGCTCAATCAGCTGGTCGGTGAAGAACAACTGAAAGTAGTCCAACTCGCACTTTACATTGGAAGAGCTTACTTGAGATTCCGGGTTCGGGACAGTAAAGAGAAGAGGGTCAAAATCTGGTAAATTATCCAAGTAGGCTGTCCAGTCGGTTCCACGTGGTCCTGTGTTGTTCTGGTTGTTTCCACCGTCTCTACCGTGTTCGTTTTCTTCCTCGCTGCCTTCTGCAGAATCACTTCCTTTGGTATCCGATGGAGCCACATAGTTGTCTTCGTCACTAAAATCGTCTCCGCTTTCGCTAAAAGCTTCAGAATTACCGCCGTAGAAAGCACTCGGTGAAAAGGCGGCCATTTCGCTGCAAGCGGCGCCGAATCTGCTGGCTGCGCGCCACTCGAACAATCAAAGAGCTCAACCATAGAGAAATAAAAAAAAAGGTTTTCTTCTTTCTCTGTGGTTCAACTTTAGTTCAATGATGATGATGATGATGATTAAAGGCCTCCCCTTTGAATCGGGGTGACGGCATGCGCCATCTAGCCTACCTTAATAGTTCGAGTTTAAATTTTGTCCCTCAACTCGGATGTCTTTTTAATTTTGCCCAGCCACTACTCTTGGCTGGGATGTTATTTTATCGACTTCTCTGCTTTTCCTCCACCAATACTCCAGCCGCTGCTTAGTAATACATACTGCTGACCAGTTAATGCTTCCATCAACCGCGAAGCCCAGCGCCTCAGGAAGTGTGACCTTCCCCCCATTTCTATCCGGCTGAATTTTTTGGCATTCCATGACTATGTGGTCAATTGTTTCTTTATTTATGCCACATCCAACACATGTCTCATCCTGTGACGAATATTTGCTCCTGTAAGTTAGAGTTCTCAAGCAGCCAGCCCGCGCCTCAAAGAGCAACGCACTACCTTTATTGTTGTCATAAAAGTTCTCTTTCCGGATCTCTTGTTTGCTTGCCTTGTAGATTCCCAGCGATCCCTTCTTTTCCATCCTCTCTTTCCACATGAGCGTCTCTGTTTCCCTCACTTGCTTTTTAACTGGCCCCCTTTGCTTATTTGCCGCGGTCAAGTTATATTTAGTCGCCAGCTTTCGCGTCCTCTTCCGCCAATGGGTGTCCACACTTTTCAGGTACAGGTATCTGTGCACTCTGGCTGCCCAGTTCTTAACCTAAGCGTAAACTTCGCCCTCTGGTGAAAAACAAACAAAGCTGAAATCAAGGCAGTTTTTGCCTTCTATAAGAGGTGGCGCAACATGCACAGTAAAAAAAAAAAGTGCGTGCGCAATTTAATCAGGAGAAAGCGTGTCGGGCAGTGCCCGACAGCGGACCGCTGCGGCCGCGTTGTGTTGTCGGGTGGTGCCCGACAATGGACCGCAAAGAGTTAAGCTTAGAGAACTGTAGAGATAAAGAATCATTATCAATGTAACCTACCATTGCTTCTATTGCTTGAACCAAATGCATGCTTGAAGAAAGATAATTTTTAATCTTTTGATTGTGGCACTCAATGCGATTATTAGTATTATTACCAAATGTAGGAAGGGCTTGCCGATATGCACGTACCCACATTTCCTTACACAAGTGCCAGTTATGCATATAGTAAGAAATGAAATCTGTGCAAGTCATAGCTTGGAGGTCAGCAAGCTTATCGAAGTAGTCTTGCTCAGTGGGGGAATAAACTAAGCTTTTTAAGAGAGGAAGCAACTGATCACGTTGCTGTCTAGGTTTTTCATTAACCTTTGTTAGGAAACAATGCAACACATGCCACGTACACAAAAGTATGTTATCATTAGGAAGAATACTGGTTAAAATGCGCAGTTCATTGAGATCTTTATCAATCATCACTACTTTGCAAGCAGACACAACAAATGGGCGGAAATCTACAAACTTTATGAACATGGGCTCGACAATTTCAGTCATCTCATTTCGTAAGAAGGCATAACACACAGGTCTCCCACGACGACGACCATCTTGAACTAACATAGAGTAAAGAATATAACCCTCAATATTCACTTTATACGTTCCATCAATAAATAGAATCTCTGGATACTTTTCCAAAATCTCACGCATGTGCGTTGTTTGAAGAAGTATGAATTGCAGGTTATTAATTTGATTCTTTTCATAGTGAATAACCCAGTTTGGATTATTTTTTAGCAAGGTTTCTACCTTCTCTAAAACCATTTCATCATGAGCCTGCTCATTGCGGATAGAAATAGAAAATCCTTGCTTGTATTTATAATGTCCTTTGTAGTTAACTTCTTACCAGTTTTCTGCTCGACCAAGTTTTTAAAATCCTTTTCACCAATATTACATTAAGCTAAGTCAAAGAAGTCTTTTTTTTTTCTCCATAATTCAGGAGCCTCTTATGAGGATACAAATCATAATATTCTGTGGGATGGTTATGCTTAGCTTGTAGTTTTGTTATCTTGTAGTGCAGAGTAGGCGATTTACATAGGCTTACCGATACTGTCATTTCACAGCCAGTACCATTGTAAGCTTGCTTTGGTCGCTTTCCTATACCCCTGGGCTTTATTGTGTGTGACCGTGAATGCAGGTATATTTAATCCTAATATACTCGAAGTCCTTATCTTCTGATGTGAATGGACTTTTATTACTCTTATTTATTATGACTACATGCCTGCCCTCCCTGCACCACTCATCAAAGCTTTTCTTAAAAGAAGGAAAGTTATCAAATGTTGCATTTAAATAAACTTTGCTACCCCCCCCATATAGTGTATTTACTGGGTTATTGAGGACAGTTGGGTTGGCACCAGTGTTTACACAAATAGCCTGGGCACCAGGGCTGGCAGGCCTGCTTCTGGATGTCAAAGCAGCCTCACAATACTTGTACTGCACAGCTGCAGTGCACCCAGCTTCCATAGGGTCACCAGCCTCTGTGCCAGGATCGCGCTCAATTCGCATGCAATCCCGAGTCAGTGCTGGTAAATGGCTTTTGCAGACAAAAACCTCGTTCACAGCGTCATTCGTGACAGATTCACAGTGAGTCATGGAACTAACTGAGCAGTCTTTCAACTGCTTGCTAGGAAGACGCTGCACCTTTTTAAAACTATCATGAATGACGTTGTGCGAGACACTGTCTCGTCCTTCAGGCTTTCTACCACAGACAGCGGAAGAAGCAGACTGAATCTGTTTCTGGCTCACAACTGCTGTCATAGGTGAAAAGGACCTGATGGGCTTGGCAGCTGTCACAGCAAGAACTTTGCCTTCACTGTCTGCACACAGTTTAGAGCTCTGTTCTTGCTTGTGCAGTGCCGCAGCCTTCCGCCGGCTCTTCTTTGACTGCACCAGTTTCCACTCACTGTCGCCACACTGGCCGGCAGCCTGTGGCACAGCTGCTTTTCCAGCACTGGCCTCCTCTTTACCCACAGAAGAGCGCACAACAAGAGCACTCTCATGCTCCTGTGAGGCTCCCCTTATCTTCCTGTCACAAGTGGTGCTTGCACCTCGACTAGGGATCATTGGCTGAACAGGCCTCTCCTTAGTGTTTCCCTTGCATTGTACACTTGTGCCATGGAAAATGGGGGAAGGCAGGCTGTCCCAGGTCCACGAAGCCTTGCTTTCCTTGCAGCGAACGCGGACACCGCCAACGAGCGTAAATCCAATACCATGAATAGTGCTGGCCAGTTGGTCAGTGTCGTGTCTCTGCATGAGAGCACTGCTGGTTTTCCAGACAGGAGCTGGTGCAGCGGAAGGTCCACCTACTGCTGGAGAATATTGAACTGCATGCATACCAAGTGCAGGAAAATCGACTTCCAAGTTGATGGCAAAGTTCTCCTGCTGAGCCCACCCACTCCATGCAGATGCCTTGGACTCCTTGTAGGACTGTTGGATGTGTCTCCTCTCTAGATGGGTGGAAAAGGCACAGGCCTCCTGGTGCAGGAAGTCTGCCAGCACCTTGTTGCCAAGCCGGCTGGGGTGGACACCATCCCTGCTCAGGAATCCAGGCCAGCTGTCCACAAGACTATCCAGGATAGTGAAGCCCCTCTCCAGGCAAAGCTGTGCGAGTGCGGCATTCACATTCCTGTAGTGGTCATTCAAATGACAAACATCAGACAACTGTTCCCCTTCGTGGTACGGATTCTGCACCCGAGGAAGAATGGCAGAAAAAGCTATATATACATGCAACGTGGGATTGCTTTCGATGATTCCCTGAGCGAGCTGGCGATATTTGTCCATGCACATGTTGACACTGTGAACAGTGTTGTTCGTGCCAACATGTACAATGACAACATCAAAACTGGCCAGCTTGTCAGCAATCATTGAGAGCAAGTGCTCAATATCGAAAAATATCGTCGACACGTTTGGTTTGACGCAGTACGTTACCACCCCTACTCGCAATGACGCTGTGTTAGACTTGTTGTTTTGTAACTCGCCAAATTTCGTAAATGACGTGACTGTGATTCCAGGAGTTAGTCACCATCTTGCTGTTGTTGCTTGTATCCGAAAGAAAAAAGTGTGTGCGAAGTTACCTACAAGTAGGAGGATCTACTTTTATGACAAGGGTGACTACGATGCAATTTCTAAAAAACTTTGTAATTTGTTCCCTTGTTTCGAATGTCTTTTTGAGGAGGGCAGTGTGCATGATATGTGGGACAAATTTAAGAATATTGTGACGATGGAACGCGTTTATTTACAGGAAATGGTTGAGATCGGTACAGCTCAGAGCCAGAAAACCGGAGACCGAGCTGCTCGTGAGCCAGACCGCTTCCACCTCCTCTTCTTCATCCGCCCATCGAGGTGTGTCATTTCCCCCGTTCGCAGACGATGCCCACTGGGCGAGTCAATAGGAAGGTTGGTGGTGATATGGCTTGAGGCGCGCGACGTGTGTCAGCTGTGTCTTGCTAGAGCGCCGACCATTGCTTGTGACGCCGGAGATGACGTATGTGACGTCACTGAGACGGTCAATGACTACAAATGGTCCGGAGTAGCGGGCCAGAAACTTTTGGCATAAACCACGTTTGCGGACAGGTGTCCACAACCACACCAGGTCACCCTTTGTGTAAGCAACGGAGTGATGGTGGGCGTCGTACCGGGTCTTGGAGCGCTGTTGAGATGCAATGGTTCGAAGGCGTGCGACGCGACGGGCTTCTTCAGCGCGGCATAGTGACTCGGCAACCGATGTTTCCACATCTAACGTAAAAGGCAGAATGGTGTCGAGACAACTGCGAGGGGAGCGGGCGTAGAGCAGGAAAAAGGGCGCGTACCCTGTCGTCTCGTGTTTCGCGGTGTTGTAGGCGTATGTGATATAGGGCAGTACTTCGTCCCAGTTTTTGTGCTTGGCATCAACATAAATTGACAACATGTTCGTTAGCGTCCTGTTGGTCCGCTCTACGAGGCCATTCGTCTGGGGGTGATACGGGGTTGCGTGGCGGAATTGGCTGGCAGACAGGCGTAGGATCTCTTCAACGACGTCAGCGACGAACTGACGTCCCCGGTCGCTAATGACGACTCGTGGAGGGCCATGACGGAGAATGATATGCCGAAGCATAAACTGCGACACGTGAAAGGCTGTTGCAGTAGGTATAGCCGCAGTTTCTGCGTAGCGCGTCAGGTGGTCGACGCACACGATGACCCATCGATTGGCACTGGCTGAACGCGGAAACGGACCTAGAAGGTCGACACCAACAATCTCGAAGGGAGAGCTAGGAGGTGGTACGGGATGGAGAAGTCCGGGTGATGTAGTTGTGGGACGCTTGTGACGTTGACATTGTTCGCAACCCGCTACGTATTTTTCTGTGTCGCGTCGCATCTTGGGCCAGTAAAACCTTTGCTGGATGCGATGAAACGTTCTGGCGAAGCCCATGTGCCCACTGGTTGCGTTGTCATGGCAGAACCGAAAAATTTGGGGACGTAGAGTGCGTGGAACTACCAGAAGCAGACGGGCGCCTTGGCCAGAATAATTCTTCTTGTAAAGGACGGCGTCATGAACTACAAAAGAGCTTGAACTGGTCGGGTCATTCGCGGAGGCAAACAGGTGATCTAAGCAATGATCCTCGTGCTGTGCTGTCCGGAAAGCCGCGATGTCAGGAAAATGAGAGTCGATAGCTGTGATAAAATCGTCAAAATTATCAGCTTCACACTCGGTCGTTGGTAGAGGAAGCCGTGACAGGCAGTCCGCGTCTGCGTGGCGATTACCGCTCTTGTAGCGGACCGTGAAGTCAAATTCTTGTAACCGTATGGCCCATCGCGCAAGTCGACCAGATGGATCACGTAGGCTCACCAACCAGCAAAGAGAGTGATGATCGGTGATTACTGAGAAACGACGACCGTAGATGTAGGGGCGAAACTTGTGTACGGCGAAAACGACGGCGAGGCACTCCAATTCGGTAACCGTATAATTACGCTCTGCCTTGCTCAGGGACCGGCTTGCATAGGCGACGACGTGTTCAGCATTGTTGTGTCGTTGAATAAGCACCGCGCCGAGACCAACTCCACTGGCATCGGTGTGGATTTCCGTGGAAGCAGAGGGATCGAAGTGGCATAGTATTGGCCCGGAAGTGAGAGCGAACTTTAGTTGCTTAAACGCTGACTCACAATTTGGTGTCCAGTGGAAAGGGACGTCCTTGCGCAGCAAGTCAGTCAGTGGCTGGGCCTTTTCAGCAAAATTAGGTACAAAGCGGCGAAAATAAGAGCATAGGCCCAGAAAGCTTCGGAGCTCGCGGATAGACTGTGGCTGCTTAAACTTGCTGACGGCGTCCACTTTCTGCGGGTCCGGCCTAACACCAGCTTTGTCCACAAGGTGTCCTAAAACCAGTGTTTGCCGTTCACCGAAACGACATTTTTTTGAGTTCAGTGTCAAGGCGGCTTTCTCCAAACATGTTAGAACAACGTCAAGGCGATGATTATGTTCCTCAAAAGTTCGTCCAAAAATAACCACATCGTCACACCTCGATGGGCGGATGAAGAAGAGGAGGTGGAAGCGGTCTGGCTCACGAGCAGCTCGGTCTCCGGTTTTCTGGCTCTGAGCTGTACCGATCTCAACCATTTCCTGTAAATAAACGCGTTCCATCGTCACAGTTGTGGTGGAAGGTGCTGGGTAAGCCAGCTACTGTCAAGCGAGACCGGAGAGCAGCCGTCTACTAACGACGGAACCGCAAGAGCACGAGCTTCGCCGCAGCCGTCGACTAGCGGGCTTGCCACCACTACCTCAAGATATGAACTTGGACGGAGACATCCAGCAGCCGGTCGCGAGGGCGCCGTCTTTCCACTACCGAGAGCCACGCACATTTACAGGAAAACCTGGCGATGACGTTGAAGAATGGCTCAGCCACTATCAACGGGTGAGCCGAGCCAATGGCTGGAATGCGGCCAGCCAGTTGTTCCACGTGGGTCTATTTCTCGATGGCAGTGCTTTAGTGTGGTTCGAGAATCACGAAGACACCTTGACAACATGGGACCAGTTTATGGAGGAGATCAAGAAGTGCTTTGGCGACCCTGCGACGAAGAAGAAACGTGCAGAGCAAATGTTGTCGCAGAGAGCTCAAGCTTGTGGTGAGACATGCAGAACCTACATTGAGGAGGTACTGAAACTGTGCAAGTGTGTGGACACCAACATGACGGAAGAGGACAAGGTGGGCCACATTCTCAAAGGAATTGCGGAAGACGTCTATCACTTCCTTATCGGCAAGGAGAGTCTTGAGTCTGTGGCCGATGTGATTGGGCACTGCCGAACGTTTGAGGCCCTAAAGACTCGCCGCATCACTACGAAGTTCGGACGCCTTGCCAATGTTACGACCGTCGCCACTGTCGATGTGTGCCAAGACTCCGTGCCTACCGACCTTTCGTCAACGATTCGCCTCATTGTACGTGAGGAACTTCGTCGTCACTTTTACGCGCCCTTGAACGCCCGAGAACCACCGTGCGATACACCGTCCACAAGTATCAATGCTACGAGTTTCGAGGAGCGCAGCTATCTCAACCGCGGCCCTCAGCTAAGGGCTCCACCACCGACGTCTTCTTATGTAGAGCCGCCTTATGCTCCCCACAGTCGTTACGGCTACAACAGCCATCCACCTCCTTTTGCGTCTCAGTGGGAACAGAGCGCCGCGTACCCTCAACATCCAGCGACGTTCCCTATGCCCCGTGAACGGCCCGTCTGCTACCAGTGCGGTGTTCGTGGACATATCGCCCGATTTTGCCCATCGAGGTGTGTCAATATATTTTCCGAGTTAACAAATAGACATATCCCCAGTGTTCATTCATCACGGCTAAAAAAGCACAAACAACCATGGGTAACAGCACATATATTAAAACTTATCAACAAAAGGAAGAGGGCATTAGGCGGATTCAAGAAAGGCAAATCAGTTGCTCACTTTGAAAAACTGAAGTCGATTACCCACGAATATAAGCTAAAGATAGAAAAAGCTAAAGCTGATTACTTCACTGAGCTGAGCAACAAAATGAAATCAAATCCTAAAATGTTTTGGAAGTACTTAAAACAGTGTGGCTCAGATTCCTTTGGAATAGAGGAGTTAAATTATAACGGCACGGTAATTACGAATGACGAGGATAAGGCTGCATGCCTAAACAACTTTTTCCACTCGGTATTCTTATCCAAACACAGCTGTAATTATCATCAAACTATTATGAGCATTTCGCCTATACTTCCTGTCGAGCTTAGTGTTAATGGAATTGAAAAACTATTGAAGGACGTTGATGAGAGTAAGTGTAGTGGTCCAGATGGAATTTCTCCGCGTGTACTCAAACGTTGTGCGGGGCCAATTTCTATGTATCTTTATGCAGTTTTGAAAGATCTTTAGCGACAGGTACCTTACCACATGACTGGAAAATTGCGCACGTGGTACCGATACGTAAAGGTGGGTCCAAAAACGACGCTGGTAATTATAGACCAATATCGCTTACGTCTATCCCGTGTAAAATCCTCGAACATATTTTATACAAAGAAATAATAACTCATTTAAACAAGCATAAGGTACTAATCAACGAGCACCCTGGATTTCGCAGAGGACTGTCTTGCACAACACAATTAGTCGAATTTTATCATGATGTAGTATCGGGCCAAAATAGAACTGGCAGAGCTTTCGAAGTTGATTAATAGGCGTAAGGTATCCGACGTAATAAGGTATAACATGGAGAGAATTGAACACGCTCTGAAAAACGGAGGAAGCGTCAAAGCAGTGAAGAGGGAACTTGGGATAGGAAAAAATCGGATGTATGCACTAAGGGACAAAGAAGGCAAAATAACTACCAATATGGATAGGATAGTTAAAATAGCGGAGGAGTTTTACAGAGATCTGTACAGTAGCCGGGACAACCATGACTTTAATACTATAAGAACTAGCAGTAACCCAGATGACACCCCACCAGTAATGATAGAAGAAGTCAGAAAAGCTTTGGAGAGCATGCAAAGAGGAAAAGCTGCTGGTGATCGAGAATCAGGTAACATCAGATATGCTGAAAGATGGAGGACAGATTGTGTTAGAAAAACTAGCCACCCTGTTTACGAGGTGTCTCCTGACGGGAGACACCTCGTTCTCTTGGAAGAACGCTAACATCATCTTAATACATAAGAAAGGAGATGACAAGGATTTGAAGAATTACAGGCCGATTAGCTTGCTCTCTGTAGTATACAAGCTATTTACAAATGTAATTGCTAACAGAGTAAAGAAAACATTAGAATTCAATCAACCAAAGGAACAAGCAGGATTTCTTACAGGCTACTCAACAATCGACCACATTCATACTATCAATCAGGTAATAGAGAAATGCTCAGAATATAACCAACCACAATACATAGCCTTCATAGATTACGAAAAGGCATTTGATTCAGTAGAAATATCAGCCGTCATGCAGACGCTGCGGAATCAGGGCGTCGATGAAGTATATATAAACATCCTGGAAGAAATCTACAGGGGATCAACTGCTACCATAGCACTTCATAAAGAAAGCAACAGAATACCAATCAAGAAGGGTGTAAGGCAGGGGGACACAATCTCCCCAATGCTATTTACCGCGTGCTTACAGGAGGTTTTCAGAAGCCTAGAATGCGAACAGTTAGGGATAAGAGTTAATGGAGAGTACCTTAGTAACCTGCGCTTCGCCGATGACATTGCATTGCTGAGTAACTCAGGGGACGAATTGCAACTCATAATTACAGAGTTAGACAAGGAGAGTAGAAAGGTGGGTCTTAAAATTAATCTGCAGAAAACGAAAGTAATGTACAACAACCTCGGAAAGGAGCAGCGCTTCGAGATAGGTAATAGGGCACTTGAAGTTGTAAAAGACTATGTCTACTTAGGGCAGGTGATAACCGCGGAGCCGAACCACGAGATTGAAGTAACTAGAAGAATAAGGATGGGGTGGAGCACATTTGGCAAGCACTCTCAAATTATGACAGGTAGATTGCCACTATCCCTCAAGAGGAAGGTATATAACAGCTGTATCTTGCCGGTACTTAGCTACGGAGCAGAAACCTGGAGGCTTACAAAGAGGGTTCAGCTTAAATTGAGGACGATGCAGTGAGCAATGGAAAGAAAAATGGTAGGTGTAACCTTAAGAGACAAGAAGAGAGCAGAGTGGATTAGGGAACAAACGGGGGTTATGGATATCATAGCTGAAATCAAGAAGAAGAAATGGACATGGGCTGGGAATGTAGCGCGTAGACAGGATAACCGCTGGTCGTTAAGGGTAACTAACTGGATTCCCAGAGAAGGCAAGCGGGTTAGGGGGAGACAGAAGGTTAGGTGGGCAGATGAGATTAAGAAGTTTGCGGGTATAAATTGGCAGCAGCAAGCACAGGACCAAGTTAACTGGCGGAACATGGGAGAGGCATTTGTCCTGCAGTGGACGTAGTCAGGCTGATGATGATGATGAATATCGGGCGTAGATACTGTAGGACAGGTTGACGGTGTGTTCTTGAATTTTCGGAAAGCGTTTCACACGGTGTCACATTCACTTTTACGGTTTAAGCTTACCACCCTGAACATTGATAAGACTGTTTTTAAATGGATCGAATGTTACCTTTCCCAAAGAACACAAACCGTAGTACTGAATGGAAAATGCTCCGAATACACCTATGTTACCTCAGGGGTCCCACAAGGCTGTTTCCTGGGTCCGCTATTGTTTTTAATTTATGTTAATGATATCTCTGCAGGAATTTCATCTTCTATACGGTTGTTTGCGGGATGACTGTGTTGTGTACAGAAAAATTTTTGATCACAATGGAGTATTAAAGCTTCAAAAAGACATCGCTCATTCATAGCTGGTGTACAAAATGGAAAATGAATTTGAATATGACAAAGTGTGTATATATTTCATTTACCAAAAAGATGAAACCATTTCAGTCACAGTACCATTTGAACAATGTACAGTTGAAACAAGAAAGTACATATAAGTACCTAGGTATAAAACTATTATGTGAATGTTCATGGAGGCGCCCCGCCGCGGTGGTCTAGTGGCTAAGGTACTCGGCTGCTTACCCGCACGTCGCGGGTTCGTATCCCGGCTGCGGCGGCTGCATTTCCGATGGAGGCGGAAATGTTGTAGGCCCGTGTACTCAGATTTGGGTGCACGTTAAAAAACCCCAGGTGGTCGAAATTTCCGGAGCCCTCCACTACGGCGTCTCTCATAATCAAATGGTGGTTTTGGGACGTTAAACCCCACATATCAATCAATGTTCATGGAGGCCTCAGGTTGACACTCTCATAGCCAAAGCTGGTAAGGCCTTAAATTTCATTCAAAGAAAGCTGCGATGTTCGCGTGTGAATTTAAAACGTATGGCATACACTACTTGTATCAGACCTATCTTAGAATACGGTTGTGTCGTGTGGGACCCCGCCGAGGTAACCTTCATTGCTGCTCTGGAACAATTACAAAATCGTGCTGCCAGGTTCGTCTTGGGACGGTACGGAAGGGGGGAGAGCTGCACTGCAATGAAGGCTGAGCTAGGATGGGAGTGTCTTTCTGACCGCCGCCAGAAGCAGAGATTAAAATTTCTTTACTGCATTTACTACAATAAAACTGGAATTAATAGAGAAATATACCCACACAACCCTCATTACACTTCAAAACGTTTTGATCATAGTTGCGCAATTCGGGAATACCCAGCTAAACGAATATGTATGCCAATTCATTTTTTCCCAGAATGATTAAACAGTGGAACAGGCTAACTGAAATGCAAGTACATAGTGGGAACGAAGGTATATTTTATTCACTGCTGTAAACCCGTGTTGTAACCTGAACGAAGATGTATTGATGTGTGAACAAAATTCTACTATGTGTGTGAACGAAAATGTATTTCAGTTATTTATGTGTGAAAAAAGTTGTATTGCGTGTGTGAACGGAGATGTACGTCATTTATTGATGTAACCCCCCTGCTATAACGCCTTCGGGCGCTGCGGGGTATCTGATGAATGAAGAATAAAGAATAATCCTTATTCCTCTGTGTGCGGCAACGCTAACAGACAAGCCACGGCGCGATGGGAAATACTGGTCCACGTATTTCACCATCGACTCGCCAGCTACTAACACACGCGTCATGTTGCGCACACTTTCAATTCAGAATTGCACCATGAAAAAAAAAGAAACAAGAAAGTGAATATTTAATCTAAAACAGGGCTGTCAATTACGCAAATGCACTACGACACAGATACGAAGCACGTTAACCCGGATGAACAAAGAAAGGGCCGCGTACAGATACTGCTAAATCAGCCTATACGCGAAAAATCACAAAAATACGTATTGGGATGAATATAAACAACGTTAGTAAATATAAAATAGCAGTGAAAATGAGCGGTTGAGCTTAGATGAAGATGATGTTCGAGGCTTGCAAATATGTAGCAGAACAAGGCCTCTAGACAGCTCGCAGAAGCAGCAACCAGCCGTACTCCAGCAGCAGCAAGTGAGCGTCTGCTGAGCAGCTGATTCACGTTCCGATTCGGTAAATTCGAACAGCGCGCTAAATCGGAAACGACGTATGTCGTGACAATTTTTGTGACGTCACTTCTGTGCAGCGCAGGAGCCGTCTCTGTGTGGGGGTAAGGTCCCTAGATGAAACAAGTTCATCTAGGGACCTTATGTGGGGGTGGCTTGTGCTCCGCGCGGGTTAGATTTCACGTTACCGTGGTGGCGCAGATGTACGTAAACATGGCAGCGCTCTCGGACGCCCGCTTCGAAGTGATTTTGGCGTAGTTGTTGAAAGATTCACCTTGCCCGCCACAAACGACTGTTCAGAGTGGCTTCGCTTGCCTTCAGTTAGCTTCGATGACCGAGTATTACGGATAAGTTGGCGTAGTTTTTGAGATAGCTTCCCGTTTCGAACGCGCCTAGGCCTAACTACAAGATCCATGTAAACAAATCGGCAACGTGGATGTTTTCGCGTTTGGTGCGTGGTTCATATTTATTTAGTTTTGTTATCACTAAAATAAACTTCTAACAATCCTTCATGCGGTGACATAGGCAAACATTCTCGTTTTCTTTTCACTTTCACTGTTTACCTTATTAACCATCTAATAGGTGGCGCCGCCATCTCACCTGGGACACCTAAACGATAGCCCGCTAAATTATAAGACGCTGCCCACAACGAACGTTTGCTCCATGGTAACACCATTCCCTTAACCTGCGCTATCACGCTAACGCTAAACTATAACTGTCTAATGACGGCCGGTCTTAGGTGCGGACCGGCGGCTGGCGCCTTGTCTAAAAAACTGGCCCGGCTGGTCCAAAACCGGGCAGTTGACAACCCTACGTGGCTGTGAGTTGAAATGATGATCAGCCTGACAGAAAAGAGAACTAAAGAGGGTGAAGCTAAGTACAGAAAGAGTGAAAAGCAAATTCGACAAAAAATCGAATACAGCTGTTTCAAGAATTGAGGTTCGGGACTTGGTGCTAGTGATGAAAGAATTGCGAAACTTAGCAGCAAGTTACAGAGGGTCATTCTCTTTTGTCAAAATGCAAGCTAGCAGGGGCATTAAAGATTGCTCGGTACGTTGGTCTCAATGGCACCTTCAAACTGGCCCCCACAGCCAACAGTCTAAAGGAGTACGACACCACTTTTCAAAGGTGAGTTTACTCTGCCATGCGAATTTTATGGATACAAAGATGACTGAGCAAGTGAGAAGCAAATAAAACCACGATGAGATATATTATTTGTTCCATTAAATTCAGGTTTCTTGTGGCGTAACAGGCAATTCTAGGAACTTTGTGCTGCAATCTGGCTAGTTGTGATGACATCAGGTACAAAAAATGGTTGGTCAGCGTCCCAAAAACTATCAAAATGACTGCTTGTGGGCCGGCAGTGGGGGCACAGTGCGTAACATCCGAGCGAGTTTCACGATTTCTCGCACAAGCACATGACGAGAAACTCTTATTGTGCAACGATGTCAGGGCATTGTAGATATGGAAAGTAGCTTTTAAAATGAATCTGCAATTACTTTTGCAGAGTGCACTCGAACTTTGCTCTACATTTTTTATATCCTTGAAGGTTGGGTCTTTCATTTGATGGAAGAAAATAAAAATATTTCAGGCAGTACCCTTTTACTATCCCGGGAGTTCTGAAACAAGTGCTGCGGAATTGAAGTAAGCCTAAAAGTTGCAAAATACATGATTTTTGGCATAGGGAACTGCGAGGACTGAGGTATTAAAATAAAGCACTTAGAAATGATGACAAGTAGAGAGCTGTGTCTCTTTATTATGTGCAGTCTCTTTGCACACCACCTGTTAGCAACTTGTACGATAGGCCAAAGTTAGTCTGCATTGAAAAAAAATTGTGAACTAGCTTTCGCAAGATCACCAAAATTTCAGTATGTTTTTAAACAATGCTTAACAAATATGGATCAAAGCGTAGCATTGTAACACTTTGTTAGTTGCACCTTTAAGTACATATATATGGTAATACCGTTAGCATATTCTGCATGAATCAAACATTACCCGTCAACTTCAGGGGTAATGATGTTTTTTTATTATTTTGCATGGAGCCAGAACTAGCAATGTTGCAAAGGGCCTGTGTAATTTCTCAGCAAGGTGCTGCAAACCGATTATGAACTGTTAATAAACTGATCATTCACAACCCTATAGCTAGTGTAGCATTCCCTGTCACGTTCACTCGGCAAACTATCATAATTCCTTTGCTTTACACGAACATGCGTTGTCTTTAAAAAGGAATGCCGAGGAAGGCGCATCGTTGAACACTACGCACAACTTAGAACTATAAGTTGTGCGAAGAGAATAACCAGTTGCAGCTGGTTATTCTCTTCATTCACAGGACATTTGTCATATATTTGACCTATAAAGAATGCAAGGTCAACCCACCAACGATTCCGGATGGCAGTTTTGACGTAAACACTGCAGCCTTTCCCGAACTAACTAGTGATTTGCAACATGATGCTCACTCTGGGCACTGGATCGTAAAGATTCACACATGCCTTCACCTAAACGCATAGCAGTTCTGCGGTGAAGCCTCCATAAACACCAGCCAAAAAAATTAAAAACGGTCTGTGGCATTTTCTTCAATAAAAAGGGCCCAAAGAATTTGCAGTAAGCCAGAGGACTTCAACTCCGACCTAGCATGCATTCGACTTGAACTCGGCGCCTGCAAGTACCCCAGAAGTTTTCTTGCTTCTTCCGAGAAACGAGCCCTACGCCCGACTGAGTCACGTGATTCCCTCAGCCTGCGTCGCGCCTCCATTCCGTACGTTCCCGGCAGCAGCGAGGCATGGTCGCATGTGCTGCGTGGTTACAAAGTGCAAGTCGCCTATATTTGGAGCCACAAGCTACGTCACGAGCTCGTCAGCGTCAAGGACAAAAGAAAAAAGTGCCATGGGGTCGTTTATAAGATTCCTTGCACTGATTGCGAATATGCCTACGTGGCTGAAAGCGGAGATTTCGAGCGACGTCTGAAAGAGCACATGAATGACGAGAAAAACAAAAAAAGCCCCGTATGTGCATGGTAATCTGCAAATGTCATCGAAAGACGACAGTCTTGAGTCCGGAGTAAGTGAACAAAGCGTTTATTTGATGTTTTGCGCAAGAAAATCGGTGAATGGCGTTCTGGAGGAGCTGCGTGCCTCGAGCATGCAGCGGACGCGAACGAGCGCATAAAGTCACGTCACAAGTGAGACATAAGCGCTATCTGGCATTTATCCGGCAAAACGAAGCGTGCGACTCTAATGCCCGTCTCAGGGGTGATAAGGTATAGAAAGCAAGGTGACGGGTAGGCGCCACCATCGTGTCGTCTTAGCAAGGCGTTGTAAAAACTTGCTTTTTCGTGCAACCGTTGCATGGTCAGCGCTGCGTGATAAATGCTACGGTCCTTAAAATTACTTATGTATGCCTTTTCTAGTAAAATGTGCACATACAGAATATATACGTGTTTTTATGGTGCCTCAGATAGGCGAAATAATTGCTTTTTAAATGACAATCGCACAAGTATGAACGTTGAATCTTGAGCAACATTGGTTGGCGCTGCGGATGGGGTCGGTCGTTTTGGGGTATCGGCTGCTGCCGTTTGGAGTACACGGTATCGTTGGAGGGGAACAAATGAACAGACAGACCAAAATTTTTGCGTCGAAGTTCCCCAAGAAAGACTATCGCCTTTAAAAGTCGCTCCCAGTGCTCTCGCAGAACACGCAGAAGAAATGCACCTCTGCTTTGACTGGGACCATGCTTCCGTTATCGCCCGATAAAAACAACAACACAAAACGGCAGTACTAGAATCTTTAACTGTCCAGGTAAGGAGCAATACGCTTAACCGCAACGCCGGCAATCTAGCTCTGACGTATGCAAGATGCCTGAAGCGGTTATTTTAGCGCACGGAGGAAGGAAAGCTAAGGAGCGGCCCTGACGTCACTCGTTGTGAAGCCGCGATGAAGCCGGAAGTTGGCCATATTGACTAAACAAGTTCTCCTCTCTTGTGTACATATGAATGCGAAGCAGAAGGCGCGACTCCCTCTCCGGCTCGGAAAGCACGTGGGCTGCGCAGCGCGTGTGTCGTGACGATCCGAAACTAATGGAACTGGGCTCATCACTCTGAGCCAGCGGGACACCTTCAGCGAAATCGCTTCGTCCGAGTAATAACAGGGAGTAACAGCTCGCCGACAAAGAAGCAACTACGAGATGTACTGACAACGGCGAGTGCTTTCACGTCATTAATTCAGCAACTGTACAGACAACACGATCGGTCGTGCGCCTTCTACGGTTGGATTCCGCCACGCGGCCGACGCAGCATGTGGCCACTGTGTCCGTGTTCCACGTGAAACTCACCGGCGCCAGCGTTCTGCAACCGTGGTGACTTTGAGCACGGTGCTTGTGACAGTTGAACGTGGTTGCTGTTACGTTGAGATTACATGCAATGCTGGTGGAGAGTGTACCAAGCGGAACAGAAAAGGTGTTTTAGTACGCACATGCAAGTTGTTACTGTACACACACAACACGAAACTACGTATGTGCACATGGTCCTCATGGCGTCTTGCTGGGCTCAACAGCGTCGTCCGTTGTCACAAGCAGGAGCACTGCTCAACCGTGACTGACCTGCAAGGCGTTCGTCGTCATTCAGCTTCGTCATGGTGCCCAACGGAATTTCGCTGAACACTAACTGCTTCATCCGCGTCATCCGCCGCACGACACATGGATATGCACTTGTTCTACGCACTGTTGAAACCCCGTGATGTACAAAGGGATTTGCAAACGTTCCTAAGAGTAATGTAACAGCCAGGAGAACACTGCGTAACCAATAACGCGGCGCAGAGCACAGATATTGTCCGCCGCGGCTCAGCACGAGACCTGGGGAGGCACACATTCCGCCGGAGCAACTGACCACGGCGGCGGTGAGATCTACAAAGCAGCAGAGGGTGCTAGGAATCTCTGGATACGGACAGGCCACCATTGGAACTTGAACTTAGCAACGTTTAACGTTAGAACGTTATCTAGTGAGGGAAGTCTAGCTGTATTATTCGAGGAGCTAGAAGGCATTAAATGGGATATAATAGGGCTGAGTGAGGTTAGGAGGACAGATGAGGCCTATACTGTGCTACAGAATGGGCACGTCATTTGCTATCGGGGCTTGGCAGACAGAAGAGAACTGGGAGTAGGGTTCCTAATTCAGAGAAACATAGCTGCCAACATAGAGGATTACTATAGCATTAATGAAAGGGTGGTAGGCATTGTAATTAAACTTAATAAAAGATACAAAATGAAGGCAGTACAGGCTTACGCGCCTACATCCAGCCATGATGACGCTTCAGTTGAAAGCTTCTATGAAGACGTGGAATAGGCAATGAGTAAGGTGAAAACACAGTATACTATAGTAATGGGCGCCTTTAATGCAAAGGTAGGGAAGAAGCAGGCTGGAGACCAGGCAGTAGGAGATTGTGGCATCGGCACTAGAAACGCCAGAGGAGAGCTACTAGTAGAATTCGCAGAACGCAATAATCTGCGTATTTTGAATACCTTCTACCGAAAACGAGAAAACCGCAAGTGGACATGGAGGAGCCCTAACGGCGTAAATAAGAACGAAATAGACATTATAATGACTGCACACCCAGGAGTCGTGCAGGAGGTGGAAGTGGTTGGCAAGGTAAGATGCAGTGACCATAGAATGGTACGGGCTCGAATCCGCCTAGACTTGAAGAAGGAACGACAGAAACTGATACGCAAGAAGCAAATCAATGAGCTAGCACTGAGAGGGAAAGTACAGGAATTCAGAGTGTCACTGCAGAACAGGTACTCTGCTCTTAGCGAGGAAACCAACCTTAGCGTAGATACAATGAATGATAATCTGACGAGTATCATCACGGAGTGTGCAGTGGAAGTTGGAGGCAGGGTAGCTAGACAGGACACCGGCAAGCTTTCCCAGGAAACGAAGAACCTAATTAAGAAGCGTCAAATCATGAAAGCGTCAAGTACAACAGACAAAATAGAACTGGCAGAGCTTTCGAAGCTGATTAATAGACGTAAAGTATGCGATGTAAGAAGGTATAACATGGAGAGAATTGAGCACGCTCTGAAAAACGGAGGAAGCGTCACAGCAGTGAAGAGGAAACTTGGGATAGGCAAAAGGCGGATGTATGCACTAAGGGACAAAGAAGGCAAATTAACTACCAATATGGATAGGATAGTTAAAATAGCGGAGGAGTTTTACAGAGATCTGTACAGTAGCCGAGACAACCACGACCTTAATACTATAAGAACTAGGAGTAACCCAGACGACACCCCACCGGTAATGATAGAAGAAGTCAGAAAAGCTTTGGAGAGCATGCACAGAGGCAAAGCTGCTGGTGAGGATCAAGTAACATCAGATCTGCTGAAAGATGGAGGACAGATTGTGTTAGAAAAACTAGCCACTCTATTTACGAGGTGTCTCCTGACGGGAAAAGTACCAGAGTCTTGGAAGAACGCTAACATCATCTTAATACATAAGAAAGGAGATGACAAGGACTTGAAGAATTACAGGCCGATCAGCTTGCTTTCTGTAGTATACAAGCTATTTACAAAGGTAATTGCTAGCAGAGTAAAGAAAACATTAGAATTCAATCAACCAAAGGAACAAGCAGGATTTAGAACAGGCTACTCAACAATTGACCACATTCATACTATCAATCAGGTTATAGAGAAATGCTCAGAGTATAACCAACCACTATACATAGCCTTCATAGATTACGAGAAGGCGTTTGATTCAGTAGAAACATCAGCCGTCATGCAGACACTGCGAAATCAGGGCGTAGATGAAATATATATAAACATTTTGGAAGAAATCTACAGGGGATCAACTGCTACCATAGTGCTTCATAAAAAAAGCAACAGAATACCAATAAAGAAGGGTGTAAGGCAGGGGGACACAATTTTCCCAATACTATTCACTGCGTGCTTACAGGACGTTTTCAGAAGCCTAGAATGGGAACAGTTAGGGATAAGAGTTAATGGAGAGTACCTCAGTAACCTGCGCTTCGCCGATGACATTGCATTGCTGAGTAACTCAGGGGACGAATTGCAACTCATGATTACGGAGTTAGACAAGGAGAGCAGAAAGGTGGGTCTTAAAATTAATCTGCTGAAAACGAAAGTAATGTACAACAACCTCGGAAAGGAGCAGCGCTTTGCGATAGGTAATAGTGCACTTGAAGTTTTAAAAGACTATGTTTACTTAGGGCAGGTAATAACCGCAGAGCCTAACCACGAGATTGAAGTAACTAGAAGAATAAGAATGGGGTGGAGCACATTCGGCAGGCACTCTCAAATTATGACAAGTAGATTGTCACTGTCCCTCAAGAGGAAGGTATATAACAGCTGTATCTTGCCGGTACTTAGCTACGGAGCAGAAACCTGGAGACTCACAAAGAGGGTTCAACTTAAATTGAGGACGACGCAGCGCGCAATGGAAAGAAAAATGGTAGGTGTAACCTTAAGAGACAAGAAGAGAGCAGAGTGGATTAGGGGACAAACGGGGGTTAAGGATATCATAGCTGCAATAAAGAAGAGGAAATGGACATGGGCCGGGCATGTAGCACGTAGACAGGATAACCGCTGGTCATTAAGGGTCACCAACTGGATTCCCAGAGAAGGGAAGCGGGGTAGGGGGAGACAGAAGGTTAGGTGGGCAGATGAGATTAAGAAGTTTGCGGGTATAAATTGGCAACAGCAAGCACAGGACCGGGTTAACTGGCGGAACATGGGAGAGGCCTTTGTCCTGCAGTGGACGTAGACAGGCTGATGATGATGATGATGATGATGACATTCCGCCGCCAGCCGCGGCCGCTCACTGCTAGACCAGCTCCACTGTGCAACACGTAACCATAGCAACGCCGCCATTGTGCCTAGTGAATATGGCCGCCATGATGTCATTTCTGCCACATTTTTTACGCCCTGCGCCGGCTGGGCATGCCCTCTCCTTACCTTTTTCCTTCCTCCGTGTTTTAGTGGATGTAAGCGGGAAGGTTACGCCTCTCAGCTTTGAAAGGCTTCTGTGTTTAAGCTGAAACGTCTCCTATTACATTTTTGACACCCTCTTGGTCAGCGACCTGTCGTTTTCTCTCTACAATACCATTACTTTCCGTCTGTCCGTCCGTTCGTCCGTCCACCCATCCGTCCGTCCACCCATCCGTCCGTCCGTCCATCCATCCATCCATCCGTCCGTCCGTCCGTCCGTCCGTCCGTCCGTCCGTCCGTCCATCCGTCCGTCCATCCATCAATCCATCCATCCATCCATCCATCCATCCATCCATCCATCCAAAATTGCGGTGATACTCTGACATCAATGCTTCTGTATGCACTCTCATGGCGCGAAAACAAAGTCATTGCTTTGTCCTGGGGTGCACTACAGGGTACAAGTCAGCTAAAAAATGGCAGCATATCCACGGGTTGATTGATGGAGAGTGGGGCGAAACATCCGCCCGTCCATTCGTTCTTGCTTCCGTCCGTCCATGCGTCTGTCTGTGAGACCGTCCATCCGTCCGTCCGTGCGTGCGTCTGTTCGTGCGTCCGCACGTCCATCCGTGCGTCAGTCCCTGCGTTCGTCCATGCATCTGCCCCTGCGTCCGTTCATGCGTCCATCCGTCCGTGCAGCCATCCGAGCGTCCATCCATTCATCTGTCTGTGTGTCCGTTGATCCATCTATTCAATACTCCGAGTACCACCATCTCACATTTTTGCATCATATATTCTGCACATAGAAGCACCGCCATCCAGCGGACATTCTAAAGACTAAACGAGAGGTGGCACACGCACACTTTCTTACGGCTTGCGCTTCGGGTCTACTTCCCACCTTTAACCACCTCGAGTTCCTGGTATATACTAGTTCACTGTATTCATGGCATTGCGGCCCAACGCTCGCTAAACCTTTCTAAAACCAAGAAGGTTACGGCCATTGAGTATAACCTAGCAACCTTTCCTTGTCATATAGTGCTCAATGTACATGTCAATGGCTGCTAATTGGGAATGAGAGACAGGAGAATTCGGCTTTTAGTTAACGCGCACGCCGCGAATTTTTCATTGTTCAACAACGCACAGAAGAAATATCCCACCAGCACCACCTTGCAGGTCAAAGCGTAATACATGTTACGTACTACGACGAGGGATGAACGGGTGCCGCTTTAAGGAGCTTCGCCCCTAAAAAGAAGCATGCGTTGTTCGGCGTTTCAAAGGACGAAGCTCTGTTAGCGCAGTGGCTGAGGGCGATCCCACTGCTGACAAGCTGCTTCAAGAAAACTCGGCTGTGTGCGAGCTGCACTTCGGCGAGAGGTACATCTCCCGGCACTTCGAGTGCACTGTGATTGGTGAAATAGTCCGCATTGAAAGGAGTAGACCCATGGGCGTGCTTGCCGTTCAGGGGGGGGGGGGCGAAGGTTTATTGTAGGGCGCCTTTTCCCTATAAATCAGTGTATGAGGCAGATTTTACGCCCCCCTTTTAGACGAATAAAAGAGTGCCCAGCTGCCTAGTCAATGTATAGAACAGATTTAGCGCTCTCCACCCAGGTGGCCAGCCCCCTTTGCCCCCCTTATGCGGATGCCTTTGGGTAGGCCTTTCAGAGAAGCTCTTCGCATTTGTAGACAGCTTTGAAATCACTTTTAGATGCGGAGCATCTAATACTCGAGGCTTGTAGTGCGGCGCCGTCCGCATGCTTCCTCCTCCTTCTTCCACCATCTGTGCATCCCTTCCTCCTCTACACACCGCGCGCGCTTCACTCCTCCACCATCTGTGCACCCTTCCTCCTCTACACACCGCGTGCGCTTCTCCTCTTCACGAACAAAATACAGCTACGAATGTTCGTGAAGAGGAGAAGCGCACGCGGTGTGTAGAGGAGGAAGGGTGCACAGATGGTGGAGGAGTGAAGCGCGCGCGGTGTGTAGAGGAGGAAGGGATGCACAGATGGTGGAAGAAGGAGGAGGAAGCATGCGGACGGCGCCGCACTACAAGCCTCGAGTATTAGATGCTCCGCATCTAAAAGTGATTTCAAAGCTGTCTACAAATGCGAAGAGCTTCTCTGAAAGGCCTACCCAAAGGCATCCGCATAAGGGGGGCAAAGGGGGCTGGCCACCTGGGTGGAGAGCGCTAAATCTGTTCTATACATTGACTAGGCAGCTGGGCACTCTTTTATTCGTCTAAAAGGGGGGCGTAAAATCTGCCTCATACACTGATTTATAGGGAAAAGGCGCCCTACAATAAACCTTCGCCCCCCCCCCCCTGAACGGCAAGCACGCCCATGGGTCTACTCCTTTCAATGCGGACTATTTCACCAATCACAGTGCACTCGAAGTGCCGGGAGATGTACCTCTCGCCGAAGTGCAGCTCGCACACAGCCGAGTTTTCTTGAAGCAGCTTGTCAGCAGTGGGATCGCCCTCAGCCACTGCGCTAACAGAGCTTCGTCCTTTGAAACGCCGAACAACGCATGCTTCTTTTTAGGGGCGAAGCTCCTTAAAGCGGCACCCGTTCATCCCTCGTCGTAGTACGTAACATGTATTACGCTTTGACCTGCAAGGTGGTGCTGGTGGGATATTTCTTCTGTGCGTTGTTGAACAATGAAAAATTCGCGGCGTGCGCGTTAACTAAAAGCCGAATTCTCCTGTCTCTCATTCCCAATTAGCAGCCATTGACATGTACATTGAGCACTATATGACAAGGAAAGGTTGCTAGGTTATACTCAATGGCCGTAACCTTCTTGGTTTTAGAAAGGTTTAGCGAGCGTTGGGCCGCAATGCCATGAATACAGTGAACTAGTATATACCAGGAACTCGAGGTGGTTAAAGGTGGGAAGTAGACCCGAAGCGCAAGCCGTAAGAAAGTGTGCGTGTGCCACCTCTCGTTTAGTCTTTAGAATGTCCGCTGGATGGCGGTGCTTCTATGTGCAGAATATATGATGCAAAAATGTGAGATGGTGGTACTCGGAGTATTGAATAGATGGATCAACGGACACACAGACAGATGAATGGATGGACGCTCGGATGGCTGCACGGACGGATGGACGCATGAACGGACGCAGGGGCAGATGCATGGACGAACGCAGGGACTGACGCACGGATGGACGTGCGGACGCACGAACAGACGCACGCACGGACGGACGGATGGACGGTCTCACAGACAGACGCATGGACGGACGGAAGCAAGAACGAATGGACGGGCGGATTTTATTTTTGCTTTTATGGCTTTCTCAATTGTTTAGTAAATGAAGAATCGTTGGCGCGGTACAAAACTGTTTGCTATGTTACTCGTACCACTGTGCCGTTTTTTTTTTAAAATGAACGACTTTGTCCTTATACTGTAGTTAAATAGCTATGAAGGAACACATATTCGTAGCTTATATCTACGCGTAGTGTGTTTCATGTGTAGCGTGTTTACAACAGCAGAGAGAGAGAAACAACTTTATTCAAAACGGCAAGTTTCCGAGGAATTATATCCTCTCCCCTAGATGGCAGCTAAGAGTCCTTGGGCCCTAGCGGCATCTTCGGCTTGCTTGATAACTTGTAGCTGGTCCTTGATGTTTGAGCTAAGCAGTGCGGTCTCCCACAGCTGTGCGTTGAAATATTTGGTGTTCGGCCCCTTCACGAGGTTAGGACAAGCCCAGATAATGTGTTTGAGGTCCGCCCGCTGATTGCAGAGTTTACATTTTTTCGGAGTAGAGATCTGGATAGCAATAGCTGTAAGCAATTGTGTTTGGAAATGTGCTAGCCTTTAATAGGTGCCATGCTGTCGCCTGCTGTTTATGCAATGAGGAATGTGGTGGAGGGTAATGCTGAATCCCTAATCGGTAGTGTTTAGTAGTTTCATTATATCAGACCACGCGCTCTCTCCACACGCGGGCTTCGCGTCATTCCTGCTCGGCTCACTAGCTCTCGAACTAGGGTGTGCTCGGTTTCGTTGCCCGGAAGGCAAGAAAGACCCTACGTCGAGAAAAATTAAGAACTGTGGTTTTAGAGTCGCTGATTATAACGTTGGCTGTTGTAGACGCGAGCGCCAACGCTATGGCTGCTTCCTTGGCGATTCCAGACCTTTCTGAGTTAATGAAATTGCTGGCGATCAGGTGGCCCGCTCGATTTTAAGCGACCAACGCCATATGTCAACCGTCCAGATACTCCGCCGCTTCCACATAGACCACATCCACATCGTTTTGAAACTTCTTGTGTGGTGCTTTCGCCCTAGCGTTTTTCCGCTCCCGGTGATAGTCGGGGTGCATGTTTCTGGGTAACGGTGATATCATGATGCGCTCTCTGGTTTCTTTTGGGATATCGTATTGATCCCCGCTTTGGAAAGCGTACGTGATGCTCAGTTTGTGCAATATGGTTCTACCTGTGTCGCTTTTTGGTAGTCGTTCATGATGTGCAATCATATGAGCCTCGATAAGTTCGTCTGGCTTGTTGTGCATACATAGTGCTTCAAACTTTTTGTTAGATGTGGTGATCGGTAAGCCGAGTGCTTGCTTATATGCTTTTTTTATTATGCCTTTTATCTTTAGTTTTTCCGCTGCTTGCAACTTTAGGTATGGAGTCATATACACTATGCGGCTGATGACGAAGGCTTATTTTTCTTGCCCTCGCGGTTTTGTGAGCTGCACTTCCAAGCAGAAGATTTCATAAAGACGCTGTCACATCCAGATGAACGAACATGAAGGATAATAGAAGTAGAACGGGAGAAACGCAAGCTGAAGCACAGTGTTGTACCCTCTGTCTTTCAAAACTGTCCAATATACTTTTTCTCAAAGCCAACACGTCGTGAATCGCCAGCGAGGAAGATCGCAAGAAGGGAGAGGGCTGCTTTGCAAGAAGCTATAAACAGGTCACTTGAGTCTACAGAGCTTGAGCAAAATATAAACGAGGTGCCTTCATATACGGACTTCAAAAGGAAGCTGTAGGGGATCTGCGATAATAAGTTTCGGACAGTACATATTAGTAACGAGTGCGTAAGGTTTCTTGTCATCGAAAACAATCTTTCTCGTTACGTTAGATGCTCATCGACTGTTTTCCCAGATCTGCCACTTTCTGTTGTTTTGAACGGAGTGCAACTCCGATCGCTTCCTTGTGGTAGCGCTGCTCCAAGTGACGCGCTTGGTGTGCTGCTGTGACATGGTTCTGGTAACGGAGCTAGTTGTGCAGGATCTATCATTGAAAAAATACGCCAGAGACTTTCTCTCATGCAGTGACCAACGCGGTATCGTCGCTTCCTGCCATTTTCTTTGCTGGACCATATACCGGCATTTACACATCTGATAATGGCCACACCGCACGAACTATCTTGCGCTTGGTAGTTTGCACAGCAACCAATGTTGTCTTGAACAACGTCTGCAGGCTGAAAAATTACAGCATCCAAGACAATGCGCAGAAGAAGGCCGCAGCACGAAACACAGAAGAAAAACTGATGTTTTAACGAAATAAAGCTTATCTTGTGTCGTATGGTTTCTTTTTACGAGGGTGAAACTACCTGCAGAATGCTTCACCTGTGCCCGAGAAAGCTTCTGAAATACATGACACAGTATTTCGCACCGGTCACAGACTATTCCAACGCCAGTAGAAGCGAGCGCGACGCTCCGGAACATCGGAACGCAGCTCCCGCACGGGTCCACAGGGTGACGTCACGCAGCCATAGGAAAGGCCTTAGGAATCTAGGGGGTGTTGAGTCAGCTGCCCTCACCTTCCTGACAGTGACGTCATGGAGCTTAGACCAATCTCAGTGGTGGCGAGACTCGCGATGGCGGTCATGGTGCCTGTTGCTTGTTTTCGGCAAAATATACTTATTTGCGCTGGTTTATGCAAATTTTTGTCTTGATTTTCGGGTTCGCCACACAAAATTACGTGCCATGACACCTTAATCTCGTACGTTTTAACTATTTCAGTGTCTCTTTGAGTTTCGATGTTTCAGAAGCGTGCATGGCGAAGCGGATTAGAGGATGGTGATGTGGCACAGCCCACATCACCATCCTCAAAGCTGCCGCATGGATCGGCGCCACCCACTGGGCGGCGCAGATCCATGCGGCATCTTTGTAGGCGGCTCCTTGCAGGTTGTTGTTGGTGGTGGGTCTAGCCAAGGTAGATCTAGGACTAGTGGATGCGTTTGTGGAAGGGCTGTTGCTTCCTGGTAACTCCTACAGATACGCCGCACAAGCGCCCACAGGCGAAGAAATTAAGTGGATGAGATGGCGCAAGCCGAAAGCAGCCAAGCCAGCAACGAGCACTTGAAGGAAGGCAGCTGGGATAGATGGCAAAACGCTGATAGACAGCGCTTTGTCATTGTGCTGCGTTTCGTGCTGTTTCCCGTTCCCTCGTTGCTGATGACTTCTCTAACTTGGCCGCACTCACGGACGGCACGTATACAACGTTTGGTCAGGTCATCCAGGGCGCAGCTGATGAAAGCAGCTGTCACTTTGAGATGTCAGGGAGAGCTGATGCACAACCTCTATCTTAACCATCATGTCCACCGGGGACATGACCTGCAGCTATCAGCAGCATACATGGTTGCAGCCACCTGAACGAAAATGTCCATGTGCCAGCTGTGCAAATTGCAGGGTGTCCCAGTTATTCAGTGCTCATTTTTTCCTGTTAATAAAACAAGCCCGCGAAGCAAGAAAAATTACACGTGACTGTGCTCCCACCAGCAAAAAAAGAAGCGCCCTCAAATAAGTTTGCTTCAAGCAACCGCTTTCTTATTTCCGTTGTCAGGAAAATGGCAAAGGTGTCGCAATTTTGCAGGGATTATTTTCGCTCGATTGTACGTCTACATTATTATCCGTGTCTCAATGCGCTTATTGATAACGTGACCAAAACACTGATCTCGTTGCAGCCTGACTGCGTGAGATCAAAGCGGCGCGTTTTTCCGCTCGAGAAGTGGCAGGTATCTCAATTCAAATTGCTTCGTTTTACGTGCATTTCTTTCATTAATACCAGCTACCTCAAAGTCAGCCTGTTTGAGCGCGCCGCCTGAGTGTGCAGCAGTTTAGTCACTTGTCACATTCCAGGCTTCGCCGGCTTTCAGAAGAAATGACGAGCATGTAGTTGAGAGTAGCGCCATTGAATGTCATTTCAATGTGCGCACATCTGTCTCATAGACACTCTGATTATTGCAAGTACTTCGCCATTTGTGAATACAGTTATGACTGATTGATTATTTGTATGTAACGAAAAAATTGCACTGGCTGCTATAGTGCACTGAGCACATTTTGCGCTATAGATTTGATTCGTCTAACACCGTTCCTTGTTTTTAAATTCGCGCTACTTTATAACTGGGCACCCGGTATGCGCAGTAATAAAAACTAAGGCTTCCACGACAATAGTTGTAATTATTTTTGCAGCAAGTACATAGGTGCACACAAAACACCTATTTCTTCACTTGTACACAGATGCATATGTGTTCAAAAGAGGTATATAGTTACAATACTTGGCGCTATTGATTGACAAGTGGTACATACGATGCCCGAATAATGTATCACACGAGCTATTGTTCTCACAGGCGTCCTCGTTCTATTGATATGGAACTGAGAGAAAATTCTGAGCGTTATTTTTAAAGATAACCGAGGAAAAAACATTGACGCCATTCCATTCGACCTACTTTCGCCTTAAAGCTCATAATCTGGCACAGCGCATAAAAGAATTCTGTGAGGTGCTGTTCGTTTCCCCGTTTTTCTTACGACATTGTTCTAGCTACAGTTCATAGTTCATTATTTTGAAGCTGTGCCTACTAGCATCATTCCATATTGTGCCGGAATATATGAGTGTAAGAAGAGCCAATGGTGGCAAGCTGCTTACTGGGTGCACCCCGGGGCGGATTCAATGTTTTGTCTGTGCTGCAGTCATATACTGCATGTGGACCAGTTGTTGTAACCTCCTGCGTTGTCTGGATCGACTGCAATCGCCGACACTGTATGTCTCTTATCTTGAGGGCCTTGTTATGTGCGGCTACTTGGCCAACTTGTTTTGATTCAGTTTAATGTTGATCATTTTCTTCATGCGGAGCATTTGTAGCAGTGTGTCTGGGTCTGTGGCTTGTCCGTTTTTGCAGTTGGCTGTGCCCTCGAATTTTTCTCAGTTTCAGACGCGCACACAACGGGTACTGATCCCTCTCGAGGTTCATCCAGGTCTTGTTGATGCTGACTATTCAGTAATTGTTTATAGCTGAGAAGCAGCGGCTTACTCTCGTGAGACTTTTCTGATAACGACGCTTTCCGCACTTCAGTACTTGCCAGGCAGCTGCTAATGACACTTTCTTGTGTCTTCGTTTGGGGAGATTCGATACCCGACTTCTGGCGCTTGCCATTCATATCCATGCCTTCACTGGTTCGACGAGACAACGACAATTCAGCCGGCTCAGCGCTGCCCTTCCGGCCACAGACACGTTCCTCAGTGTATGACAAAATGTAATTCTTCCGTTGGACATTTAGCGGTTGCCGTCCACTCGCGTCGTGGTCAGCCGAGTGTGCCGTCTGGATTTTTAACTCTAATCCTTTCTTGCCTGCGTCAGTTGAACAGCACGTCGATACCACACTTTGCTCCTGAGCTAGGCTCTTTTTAGAGCAGCAGTGTTTCGGAAGCGGGGGATAACTTGGTGAAGGTTTGTATTCCTTGGATTTCCCGAAGAGCCGCCTCCACGTCTCTTCCTTCCACGATGCGTTTCTCTCAGCGTCCCTTGTGATAGCTTCCGGTGAAATTAAGGACGGGTATTTCTCCATACACTGTAGACATGCAATGTACACCTAGATGAGAAGGAATACCTGCAAAAAGTTAGGAGGAGAAAAAAATATGTGCACTCTACAAAGTGACAAACAGCAGTCACACTGCAAACTTCAAGCCCAAAAAGTTCGCATATTGTGCTTCCCACTGCCGTTTAAAAATTACCACATAAAGTACCCAACTGTTTTCAAGGCGTTATCGTATCCCTCAGAGTGGCCTCACACTTTGAAAATGTGCATATGCCGGTCTCTACTCTTAAACTAAGCTCGCATAAGGACACTGTGGCACCAATGTAAAAGCGGGCTATCAAATATGACATGTCATTCCTAGACGTGGGAAAGCATGGCCTCACAGTAAAGATGAAAATAGGAAGATATGGTACTTAAACACGTAACAGGCGCCGAGAGGTTGCACTGTGCCGACTCAGGATCGGTCACACACACGGAATACACATCTTTTAAACAATTTACTGAGGAAAATTTCTTGATTCTGAGTCTGTCATTCATGGTATATTCATGTGTTCGTGCCTTGAAGTAGGAAGACTGCGTCACTTCCCAGAGCTATAGAAGTGCTGCATACCAGACCACCCTGTTTTTCATGGGGTTACGATCCCATGTTTTCTCGAAAAGTAGATTTCGAAGTTCTTAGCTAGTGCTGGCTTCCAACATTCTATTACATGTTCTCAGCCTTCTTATCAGTCCTGAGGGAATCGCGGAGACTTTCTTTTTCCAACATGTCATGGAGCTCGCACTCCTGATCTTGACGACGCTGTGTGACTTCGTGAAGTCCATATGTTTTGACCGTGTGGAGACTTTAGGGCCTGAGCACCACGCTTTTATTCCTGTCCTCTTGAGTAGCTTTTTAGCGAAATCGGCCAACAACCCTGCATTTGGCGCTCTTTGGCCTGAGTTTCCCTTGCGGCACGAAAATATATCATCATCATCTAAAATAATGCAGTGATTATAAGTCTGACAGAATGGGTGGAGTTGCGACAGATATAGTCGAACGCCACTATGTTGAAGTCCGGCCAATCAAATGATCTCTTTTACCAAATTGTCTTCAAAGACAATCATGTTTTAACGTTAATGTATAGGTATACATTTAGCTTCATTGAAAAAACTTGCCGTAAAACTTGATAGATCGAATATTGGTCAGCGCAGAACGCCCCACGAAGTAGCCTTTACTTTAGTGTACATTTTTTTCTCCTAAGAGCTGTCTTTCGCGCAAATGTTCGAAGGTGAGTGGCAAGGTTAGGAGGGCGCCACTCGTAGGGAGTCAAAAGGAAACCATGTGATTTTTCTCAAGATTCTTCATGATAGCACCCTCGTCGTTTGCTTCTCCGCTACCTTTTTTTTAATGCTGCCGTTATTGCCTGCTGTTCTCCACCAAGCCGGTTTTCACCAACACAGTCAAACGTATAGAACGCAAGTATTCCGTCGCTGCTGCATCATAAGCGTGCTGAGTGCGTTATTGAAAAAAAAAGAGGTTTCGGCTATACTCATACAGTCTAGTTATCACCAGCGCAAGGCATGTTTGCCTTTTCAAAAATGATGCACACAGTGTTTCAATACAATAAAGTGATGATGTCTTGCAAACCTGATGTGTCTTTGTGGATCCTGAATGCTGTTCGTGAAGTGGTCAGCAACAGCGGCAAATTGGCTTCTCTATAACGAGTGTCCATCTTTCAGCCGACAGCCTTTTCTTCGCTTGAGATTTAGTAGCCTGACGTCTAGCTACACTTAGTGGGCTCAGCATGACGCTTGCCCTGGTTCCAATTACGGATCAAATCCGGATTTGGTGGGGCGGTGGTGCGATCAACGATCATCGTCAACCCTGGCTCGTTGAGGATGATCGACGAATGCCGACCTGTTTTCCAGATCGGAATTCCGGAGACAGAATGCCGGAAATACTAGCTCTGTCTGGTAACAGATGCACTTTTCTGCTTCAGCCGGGTGGCTGTGCTCCCACTGCACGCCGTCTATACCACTCCGTTTGCTGGCGCATGAATCAATAAAGTTCTGTCAAATATTATTCGTAGTTGATCACAGCTAACGTATCTGTTATTCTCAATGCCAGCTGATTGGCTATTGGAGAATAAAGAGCAAGTTAACTGTGACTTTCATAACTGCACATGCTGGATTCTACACCAGGCAAGGTGGTGTTGTCGCCGAGCGAGTTTTTCTGAGAACACTACCAGTGTTGCTGAACTGAATAAGGTAACACTTTGTGGAATGAGGTAACATTTTTGCTGGTGTGATTAAACTAACGCTGAGTTAGATTGGAAGACCTGCGCAGAAGTATTCTTTTGCGCCAGGTTGTAAAACTGGGTATAACAGAATGAGACTGCTGCCGACTGACTACACTGAATGACTGCGGTGGTCGTTTGTGCCCTTCACAAAATTTATAGTACAGGGCAGGACAGTATAACAATGCAGTAGTATCTCAGAGATATATTTCAGTTCTTGTATCGAAATACATTTGAAGAATGTATTTGTATCGCAGTAGTGAAATACGTTGCCTTTGTATCGAATGTATCGAAATACTGCGAAGATACGGTTATCTCACTACTCTTGTGTCGGAACTGAGCCGACGTACTTGTATCGAATATCGAAAGAAAAGCTTGAATGCATAGCTAGGCAAAAGCGCCCCGCCAGTCGGCAACACATGGAGATTAGCCAGGAACTCCCATACGCGCAGAATGTTCTATATGGTTAAGTGTTTGACGCGAATGACAGTAGAATCGAGGAGGCATTCTTGGATCTCGCTCAAGGTTGGGGAAGTACTGTCAGGTTTATTTTGACGACAGTTTCGGTATTTACTAGTTATAACACGAAGTTGTGTTCGCCTACAATAATACACGTCTTTTCTACATCACCAGTCTTGAATTGAAACTTTACTGGCGCTCAGCCTACTGACAATCTATTTTTAGAAGCTTCTGCTGCTTTAGTTATTGTAAACCATCTCGGCAAAACAGATAGATCATGTGTGTGAAATAAGGGCATACATTACTTTTCATTAGTGGTTTGTTATTGAGTAGAGCGATATGGCTGACATCATTTTGATTATCTGCAGCATTGATTGATAGATATGTGCGGTTGCACCTCCCAAAACCACCATATGATTATGAGAGATGACCACCTGGGGTTCTTTAACATGCACCCAAATCTGAGTATCTGCAGCATTATCGACAATGTTACGGTACATTTAATCAATGTACATGCGGAACGTCAATATCCATGTAGCTTTAAAATATTTTAGTGTCTGCAATGTATATGTATTCCTGTAACTGTATTCTGGGATACTTTTTTTCATCTTTTTGCAAGACTATAAATCTTCGTGATATCCCATAATGTCTTTTGTATTATTTTTACCACTTGTATTTTTGGGCTTCCTGCACGTGTATTTTGATATTTGTACTTTCAGAATATTTTTATGAGTGTCTCTGCCCAGTCCTTAATTATTTGCATACGCGCGCTTCATTGCCTTTGGGCTACACAGAAACTGCATTCGTACGATTGTGACTCTTGTCAAGAACAACCTGCTCCACCCCAATGCTTATTCTATGCGACACTCACAAAAGAGAGAGAAAAACAGGAAAATTATTTCGTATGCCTCTTCACGCGCTTGCGCTTGAACAGAGAGCAAAAAAAGCTCAGCCGAATGACTTAGAAGCCTGGGTCTGTGTTCACACTTATAGTTGTGGAGGCGTTAATAAAATTGTTTGATCCAATCTTTGAATTGTTTATCTGTCACTATTATATTTATGCGTCGACGGTATCGGCTGTGCAGGGCCGCCTCCGTTCTGTATGAGTAGCCACGTGCAGTTCCAAAAACTTTCTCACTGACAGACTTGTGCCTAAAATCTAAGCTCCAAGACGAAACTATTTATTCTCTTTTTGTTGACTCAGTGTACAATTTAGACAATAAGGAGTCTAGCATCAACGTTAAACATATCGCACTCTTCTTTTGAAAGTGCGGCAAACAAGCGCCCACTGCGGCGCGCTGCAGGAAAAAGGCGCCGCAGTGCCACCTAGGGGCTTCTGTGCAAACGGCCTCCCCGGCACAACCGCCCTCATCCCACTACCCCTATCTAGTTCACTATAGTTTGGGTCATTTGGTGGCAGTCGCAAGCAAACGAGATGTCTCTGCCATGCAACTCAGTATTGCTGTCACGGCATGTATTAACAACCCAAGGACTATGCCTAGCGGTTGTTGTGCGATGAATTACAATTATATTGATGCCGGAGGACCCACCATTCACGTTCCCCGCCAACGCCGCTGAAAGAGCAGGGCGCCGTGCCACGTAATGGCTTTGCGCCAACAAAGTTCACAGTCGCAAGGAAATATGCCTTCCATTCAGTTTGTTCTCATAGTTGAATTTGCTGTCGCATTATTGCGAGACTGCCCAGTATTTCTGCCGTTAACTTAAACATAAGGTTCTGTCTGTTTGCAGTTCTGCGAAAAGCCCTTTCCCCTAAGTGACTTCGTCGCATCGACGAGCTACGCGGACACGGTCACTAAAAAGGTGATTGAAGTTCCGCTTAGACTCAGGTGTCTAAGGCCTGGAACTGTTGCAAGCATTTTTCCTGTCTGCCCCACGTATCTTTCTCAACACAAAAGTGTGGCTCGCGAAGGCCCGGAAGAAAAACGGGCTCGTTTAGAAGCCGAAGAACTGCAAGATGCAATACAACGTCACTCATCATCACACATCAAGAAGACGAGAAGAGCAACGCCATCTCGTCTTTCGAGGACCTCCTTTGTCACACGAACAAGCTTTTGGTGGGAGACTTCTGGAACAATGTGATTGTGAAAGACAGTGTGTGGTTCTTGAACTTTGTGCCCCAAGATTCACCGGTAGTGCGTTGTGCTGTAGTTGTATGGGCCAATCTCTGCCTCAAAGTATACCTTGAAAAAACACGGATTGAAAAGGTAGGCACCGTTGTGCTCTCCGTTTTAGTTTTGGGCATTAGACAACTGGGTGTTACACTTAACTACGTAGAAGAAATTGCAAAATGCTCCCAAAATGATGAGGCAAGTGTTGAGCTTCTTTTGCGATGCGTATTTTGGCATCCTTAGAAAAACTGTCATCGTTACAGTTTCCATCTGACTTGCAGGCAGAAGTGGTGAAGCTTTTGAAGCACCAAGTTGAGATTTTTTTGACCAATGGAGCGATGTATCCAGCCCAATTACTTGTGTTCGCCAGTATTATGTTCACAATATCACCACACACTTACAAGTTCATGCGAAGTACATCACAGTTGGGCTTCCACATCCAAACACAATTAGGCGGGTTTGTGCCGCATGCAGCATTAGTCCTTTATTGGAGAAACAAGATGATTTGTACTTGTCGTATGCAAAAAAATGGCATTAGCACTGAAGGACCATGAGCGGACTGTAACGTTCATGATAGACGAGATTCATTTACAGTCCTACTTCGAATATAAAGATGATTGATGATTTGTGGGATTTAACGTCCCAAAACCACTATATGATTATGAGAGACGCCGTAGTGGAGGGCTCCGGAAATTTAGACCACTTGGGGTTCTTTAGCGTGCACCCAAATCTGAGTACACGGGCCTACAACATTTCCGCCTCCATCGGAAATGCAGTTGCCACAGCCGGGATTTGATCCCGTGACCTGCGGGTCAGCAGCCGAGTACCTTAGCCGCTAGACCACCGTGACGGGGCTACTTCGAATATAAAGGTGGTTTCGTCACAGGTTGTCACAGAACGAGCGCTAAAAAAATGAGCTCGCCGCCAAATTCTTGCGACAACGGGCGGGAGAAATGCCGCGAGGTCAAAAGAAAAAAAAAGAAGAAAACAAGCATCCAGGGCTCCCCGGGCGCGCGGCGCCTCTCCTCTCGGAAGCGGCGAAGCGATGAACCTCCTCACCCCACAGCGGCGGCCGAGCAAGCCCGCGATTTTTCTAGAACGAATGGGGCGGGGTCAGACCGAGTGAATCATCCTCCGGGGAGGGCAGTCGAACCGTCTCGTGCCTCTCCCCAGCCTTCGCTGCGCATCGCGCCGACGAAATGAGGAGAACGTTCTGGAAGGTGGCGCGGAAGGTATTTAATCGAGCGGCCGAGACGAGAAAGCAGGAGGAGACGGAAGTGAGCGCCAGAGCGCGTAGGGATTCCGCCGTGTAGTCGGCGAAGTTTTGGGTCCGTAGGGACGGCTCGAGCTACAGGCAAGAGCGTGGGTTTACCGCTATCGAGCCAAGACGCGGGCAACAGCTGCGTGTGTGAAGCCGACGGATTTCCGGCGAAGAAGTTTGAAGCTTGGATAGTGGCCTATTGAAGACGGGAGTTTTCCTGGAAGAGAAACTCCGGCGAGGTTTCCTGGAAGAAAAACTTCAGAGGGCCGCGGAACGACAACAACGCTGGACTTTGAGTGAGTGATTCTCGGAAGAGTATCATCTAGACTCGGGTTCCAAGAACTTTGGACTGAATAGGTTTTCTATCTCTTTAGTCTTTAAGTGTCTTGGTTGTTCAATGCATGCGACTGCATTGTAGTGCGTATTGTTGTCCGTGTCCGTTGTATTAAGTGTGGCTGATTGTGTTGTGTAGTACGTTGATTGATTGGTTTGATTGGTGACATATTGTATGCAACTATTGTGGAGTGTGCATTTTTTATGTATTGTTTTCGATCTGCCATTATTGAGAATATAATTTGTTTGTTTATCAACTCTCGGCTCTGACTTGTTCTTTGGGCCACGGCCGGCGTCCGCTGGCGCACCAAAAAGGACCACTTCAAAATTGTCCACGCTTTCGTGGTGCGGTTCGGGGGGCTGATACTTCGGCTCTTGGAATTAGCCCGGCGATTGCCTCCCTAATAAACGGGACCGGTGTGACAATTAATCTGGCGTCCGCGAGACAGGACCTTTTGGTGCACAGTGTGTCCAAAGTAGTGAGAAAGAGCCTCGAGTTGTTGATAGTGCTATCGGAAGGATTTTGTGTGTTGTTCAGTGTTCTCGTTAACGAGTGCAGGGGAGTGTTCCGATAGACTGATTTAGGCAGATACTTTTTGCACACGGCAAGGTTTTATTTGAGAGTTGCGAGACACCATGGATCTCGAAAAGTTAGTTGCTCTGGGTGAGAAGATGGGTCTTTCTGGCGCCGAACTACGGAAGTGGGTCACCCAGAGGGAAAAAGAAGAAAAAGAGAGGGTCAAAGAGGAAAAGGCAGCTGAGCTGGAAAGGAAAAAGCTGGCGGTCGAAAGAGCCAGAGCGGAAAAAGAAGCTGAGTTGGAGAGAGAGAGAGGTTGGCAGCTGAAAGGGCGAGAGAAGAAAGAGAAGCAAAGGAGCGACAGCTGAAAGAAGAAAGAGAGGCAAAAAAGCGACAGCTGAAGGAAGAAAGAGAGCAGCAATTGAAGTTGGAGCTGGAGAGAGAGAAGTTGGCAGCCGAAAGGGCGAGAGAAGAAAGAGAAGCGAGGGAGCGGCAGCTGAAGGAAGAAAGAGAAGCGGAGATGGCTGAAAGGGAACGGCAGCGGCAGCACGAGATGGAACTCGAGCGGCTCCGTTTGCAACAGCGAAGCGAAACTCCCGTCCAAGCTAGAGTTGAAAGCAGCGAACGGGAAGATCACGGCTTCCGCTTGAACCCAAGCAAGCTGCTCGTAGCGTTTGATGAAAGGAAGGACGACCTAGACGCGTACCTCCACAGATTTGAGACGATTGCGAGGAGCCAGAATTGGCCGGAACAGCAATGGGCAACTGCTTTGAGTACCTGCTTGAGTGGTGAAGCGCTCAGTGTGTACGGTAGGCTGACGCCGACCGATGCAGCCAACTATGCAAAGGTGAAAGCTGCTTTGTTGAAGCGATTTAGATTCACTGTGGAAGGATTCCGGGACAGATTTCGGACAGGAAAGCCAGCTGACGGTGAGACAGCTACGCAGTATGCCGCCCGACTTTGCCATTATTTCGACAGGTGGATTGAACTTTCAGGGACAGCGCAAGAGTACGATGAGCTTAGAGAGCTCCTAATTAAAGAACAATTTCTTACTAGTTGCCACCCGAGCCTGTCGCTGTACTTGAAAGAGAGGAAGGCTGAGTCACTTGAAGGAATGCTTGAATTGGCTGATCAATTCTTGGAAGCGCAAGGTGGCACTAATTTGGCCAAGGTCAAGAAGGATTGTCCCGATGATTCGAAGAAATTGGCTCCCGAAGAAAAGAAGCGTGCACCGGAGAGCACTCCGCGTTGTTTTCTGTGTAACCGAGTGGGTCATCGCGCGAAAAATTGTCGAACGATCTTTACGAGCCCTACGGTAGTAAAATGTTTCAAGTGTGGTCAGACTGGGCACAAAGCAGATGCATGTCGAAACGGAGCGAGTCTAACTCACCAGGTATCCTGTGTGCAAGCAGCACCGAAATCCGATAATAATGCCGTCACCGACGGATTCGTTGAATTGAAAAATGGGGAGAAAATTCCTATTGTTGGTGCTGTAATGTCAAAACAGTTGACCGGTGTTACGAAGCGAATGCCAACACTGCCTGGAAAAGTTGCGGGCAAAAAGATTACGGTGTTAAGAGATACCGGCAGTTCCACTGTTATCGTGTGGAGAAATTTGGTACGGGAAAGTGAGTTGACAGGCAGAACGAAACCGGTTTGCCTAATTGACCGTACGGTTCGGATGCTTCCCGAAGCAGAAATTGAGGTTGAAACCCCGTACTTCAGCGGGAAGGTTACTGCTTTATGCATGACGACCCCCCTGTATGACCTTGTCATCGGAAACATCGACGGGGCGCGAGGGCCAAGTGATCCAGAACGTTCGCGAGAAGAACCGAAGATAGAGCCCTCGCCAACACAGCGACCGCGAGATACAAGGGAGGAGCATCCCGTGACGGATCTCACTAGAGCCCAAGGTGAAGCCGCGGCCCAAGAGACAGCGAATGAGAAGACGATCGTGTCGAATAAGTTCACGGGCCGAGCAACTGGACTTACGTCGGCACGACCTCAACCGACCGACAGTGTAAAGGAGACGGAGTTGGCCAGCCGGGCAAAATGTAGAGGCATTATCAAGCGGGTAAATAAACAGACAGGACCCGTCGAATGTAATGACGCGTTAACGGTGTCGGAAGAGACAACGATGGCTGAGACGACGCCTCAGATATCGTCGTTGGAAAGGGCTCGCCGAAAAGGAACGTGGAAACACAAGAAGAGATCGAGCGAGCACCGCAAGAAAGGACGCAAGCGCAGCTCGAAACACACAGGATAGGTGCTGAGGTGGAATCAGAATGTGTTTGGCAGGGCTGAGTGACATATGTTGTGTTAATGTTCTTGTTATCCTGTGTCTCAAGTGTATGTCAAGCGAGTCAAAGTGTTCTGTGCTGTGATGTGATGTATAGTGTTGTATAATTGTTGTAATGAGAGAACTTTGTACGTTTGTATTGTTTGGAATGTGTGATGAAGTGTTGTAGTCATGTGCCTGTGGTTATATTTCACGTGTTGTGTAATTGAATTACAATGTCCAATCGTATTGAGTGATATATTGTGAATGTGAAGTGTCATGAGCGACAGATTGTGTTATAGTCTGTGAGAATGTGTGGTGACTATTCGCGCTCGTTTGTGTGGTTTTGAATATTATGAGATAATATTCTTAAAGTGGGGGGCAGTGTCACAGAACGAGCGCTAAAAAAATGAGCGCGCCGCCAAATTCTTGCGACAACGGGCGGGAGAAACGCCGCGAGGTCAAAAGAAAAAAAAAGAAGAAAACAAGCATCCAGGGCTCCCCGGGCGCGCGGCGCCTCTCCTCTCGGAAGCGGCGAAGCGATGAACCTCCTCACCCCACAGCGGCGGCCGAGCAAGCCCGCGATTTTTCTAGAACAAACGGGGCGGGGTCAGACCGAGTGAATCATCCTCCGGGGAGGGCAGTCGAACCGTCTCGTGCCTCTCCCCAGCCTTCGCTGCGCATCGCGCCGACGAAATGAGGAGAACGTTCTGGAAGGTGGCGCGGAAGGTATTTAATCGAGCGGCCGAGACGAGAAAGCAGGAGGAGACGGAAGTGAGCGCCAGAGCGCGTAGGGATTCCGCCGTGTAGTCGGCGAAGTTTTGGGTCCGTATGGACGGCTCGAGCTACAGGCAAGAGCGTGGGTTTACCGCTATCGAGCGAAGACGCGGGCAACAGCTGCGTGTGTGAAGCCGACGGATTTCCGGCGAAGAAGTTTGAAGCTTGGAGAGTGGCGTATTGAAGACGGGAGTTTTCCTGGAAGAGAAACTCCGGCGAGGTTTCCTGGAAGAGAAACTTCAGAGGGCTGCGGAACGACAACAACGCTGGACTTTGAGTGAGTGATTCTCGGAAGAGTATCATCTAGACTCGGGTTCCAAGAACTTTGGACTGAATAGGTTTTCTATCTCTTTAGTCTTTAAGTGTCTTGGTTGTTCAATGCATGCGACTGCATTGTAGTGCGTATTGTTGTCCGTGTCCGTTGTATTAAGTGCGGCTGATTGTGTTGTGTAGTACGTTGATTGATTGGTTTGATTGGTGACATATTGTATGCAACTATTGTGGAGTGTGCATTTTTTATGTATTGTTTTCAATCTGCCATTATTGAGAATATAATTTGTTTGTTTATCAACTCTCGGCTCTGACTTGTTCTTTGGGCCACGGCCGGCGTCCGCTGGCGCACCAAAAAGGACCACTTCAAAATTGTCCACGCTTTCGTGGTGCGGTTCGGGGGGCCGATACTTCGGCTCTTGGAATTAGCCCGGCGATTGCCTCCCTAATAAACGGGACTGGTGTGACACAGGTGCAGCCACAAACAGCAACTTTGCTTTAAAGATGCGTACGTGCTCATGATGGAGAGCCTGTTTTCATCCAACAACGATGTGCAAATTCTGCCTGTCGTAAAACTCGATGCAGAAGACTTGCACTGTGTTCTCAAACACCTCATTATAGAGCTAGAAGATGCTGGACCTCGGGTGATCGCAGTCATTTTTAACAATAAAGTTTGGTTCCCACAGGCGACTAGTAGCGGTCGCGCGACCTTTTGCAACTGGTCGCAAACAGTCACGAACGGTCGCAAATGGTCGGCCCGCCGCAGTGGTCGAGTGGCTAAGGCCTCTAGGCTGCTGACCCGCTGGTCGCGGGATCGAACCCCGGCTGCGGTGGCTGCATTTCTGATGGAGGCGGAAATTTTGTACGCCCATGTGTTCAGATTTGGGTGCATGTTAAAGAACCCCAGGTGGTCGAAATTTTCGAAGCTCTCCACTACGGCATCTCTCATAATCATATGGTGGTTTCGGGATGTTAAACCCCACATATCAATCGCAAATGATCGCAGAGTGACTGCTTTGGCTGGTCGCTTCCTGACCAATTTTTCAGTCGCGCGACTGCCGTCGCAAAGCTGCCGGAACCAATCAGCGATGCACCGAAGTGACGCCAGCATTTTTGTACATCCAGGCTCATTGTTTGTTTTTGTTTTTTCATTGCCAGGGCCCCTTGCCACCAGATAAAACGAGTTCAGTCCTTTGAGCGTGTAGCACCATGGCTACCATGGAGTACTTGGCTTGGAGATAGCGTGGCACAGCAGCTCGAGCAAAGTGTCGAATTAACGTGGTGGCATTCGCAAGAAGCTAAACACCGTCAAAATAAAGAAAAAACGGAGTGTACACTATCTTCCCCCATATTCAGAATCATTTTTTGTCGTGAACTACTTCGCACCGCATTCAATGCAGCGCGTTGGGAACACATTTTTGCTTCATGCCTTGGCACCACGTCAAGACACCGCATTCGAGACGTGCTGCATTGGAGGCGGCGGCAAGTTAAGAAATATTCAAAAGCGTTTCTTGTACGTGGACGTGAGGCAGGGTTGGAGGGAGACGAGGAGGAAGAAGAGGTTAAAAATAAAGAAGATGGCTGACACCCCAGCCTAGTACTGTGTATTATTACAAATTGGCGCAGCCGCGTATACTTTCTGTGCGGACATTCAAGATGTGGGTGGACTTCGGCATTGGAGCGAATCAACGCGGTGGCATCCGGATCTTGAGCGCAACGCCTCAAGATGAAGAGGAACTAGCTCTTCCGGAGTGAGCACTGACGCATTTGTTTCCTATATAAGCACAAAAATGGAGCTCACTCCAGACCATTTACTTGCTAGAAGAACGGTGATGATCATCATGAAACTTCAGGATTATGAGAATTTCGGGCTGACTCCAGTAAAAAAAGACGCGAAGCCTGCTACCGCTGCTTCGCCTGACAGTTCTATCGAGCTGATCAACACGTTTCTTGTACTGCACCAAGAACAGAATAGGCAGCAAAATGATTTAATGCGCTTGCTTGTAAACGCGACGGAAAGATTAAGCAGACCGAGTCGCGAACAAGTGAAGCCAGACATGTTTGACGGAGAGTCTAGTAGTCCCGAGTCCTGGATCACGTTTTACGAGTAAGCATGCAATGAAAACTACTGGCACAGCGACGAAGATAAGGTGAAAAACATGCGACTATTCCTATCGGCATAGCAAGGAGTTGGTACGAATGGCGTCTCAACGCTCACAGCAACAAACCATGGACAGAGTGGAAAGCAAGCTTTCTGAGCTCCTTCAGCCAGAACAAGGTGTTGCTATGGGACAAAGCAATCACGTTCAAATACAGGTCTGGATCTGCACTCAGCTATTTTTATGAGAAAAGGCGCTTGCTACAGCTCGCAGACTCATCTTTGCCTGAGACGTCTGTGGTTCCACTTATCATCCATGGTTTAAGTCCGGACCTCCAGAAGCAAATACAAATGGGAGGACCCAAGATGGTCGAAGAACTTCAGCAGGGAATGCGAAACCTCTGCCTCCAGGACCTAGGAACCCAACGTCCACCCATGACACCTGCTGCAAGGAATACCGGGGCCACACGAGCTGAGGAACGACGCCCCCTTGCAAGCTGGAGACCTACTGCAACACCCGTATCCTTTGTCAACGCAACATTGTTGTGGGGGGGGAACTGAATAACCTAAGTTCCATAACGGAAAGTTCACAGTCCCAGAAACAATGGTGCCTCGAATTCTGGAGCTCTATCACGACTCCCCGCACTCAGGTAGACAAGACGGCTTTTGGAGGACATATCAGAAGATTCGTCAGCATTTCCAGTGGAAACACATGAAAGAGGACGTTCAACGGTATGCTCAGTCTTGTCATCAATGTCAAGTTCACAAAGCCAAGTACCTTCAGAGAACAGACGAGATGGTTTTGCCTCAACATTCCGATGTACCATTTGAAGTCATTCATCTGGATTTCGCAGAGCTCAAGAAGAAGGCTGCAGGAGTAAGAAGAACGCAGTCTTTCCTAGTTGCAATAGACCAGTGCACAAGAATAGTGGCTGCACGGCCGGGAAGGGAAGACGCAAATAATGTCATCGCTCTTTTGAGTCGAGAGATGTTCAAGAATACGAAATAGTAATATCAGACAATGGGCCAGCGTTTTTCAGTCAGCGTTTGCAAGATTGGGCGAAGAAACGAGGAGTTGTGTTGCGACGCTGCGCTCCGTACCATCCTGCAAAAAATGGCATGGCTGGAAGAATCATTCGGGATTTGAAGCAGTTCATTTCAATGTATCCAGGTTTTCAGGGTGGATGGAAGTGCTGCTTGGAGGCAGCTGTTGCTCATCATAATCGGTCGCACACTGCGAGCATGGGCTGTAGCCCATATTTTGAAGCTTTCGGAAAGGTACCAGTGGTTCCTGCTGATCAAGAACTTTGCATTGCAGACCACCTGCAATTGTGCGAAAAACGAAAAACTTCGGAAGCCTACCAGCGATACCGGGAAAGTATGAAGAGGAACTTTGACCATCGCCACAACACGCGGATACCTCAGATACAACTGATCCCTAGCTCCTGGAAAGAGGCTATTATTATTCCCATTTTGAAAAAGGGCAAGGACCCTTCTTTAGCTTCAAGTTATAGACCTATTGCACTTACAAGTTGCTTGTGCAAAGTATTCGAAAAAATGATAAACTGCCGACTTGTACATCTCTTTTAAACAAACAATTTGCTCGACCCATTTCAGTGCGGGTTCCGAGAAAGTAGATCCACCACAGACCACCTTGTTCGTATCGAGGCACAGATCAGAGACGCCTTCCTTCATAAGCAATATTTTCTCTCTGTGTTCTTCGATATCGAAAAGGCGTATGATACAACATGGCGTTTCGGAATTCTAAGAGACCTGTCCCACCTTGGTGTGCGCGGAAGAATGTTCCATATAATCAAAAGTTACCTGTCAAATCGGACATTCCGTGTCCGTCTGGGCAGTGTTCTCTCCCAAACATTTGTCCTGGAAACAGGCGTGCCACAAGGTGGTGTGCTTAGTTGCACACTTTTTATTATCAAAATTAATTCTTTGCACTTGTCCATTCCCCGCAATATGTTCTATTGTACATATGTCGACGACGTTCAGCTTGGCTTCAAGTCATGCAACTTGGCCATGTGTGAGCGGCAGGTTCAGCTGTGTTTAAATAATGTCTCCAAATGGGCAGATGAAAACGGATTTCGACTTAACCCACAAAAAAGCACGTGTGTCTTGTTCTCTCGAAAGAGAGGCATGCACTCGAAACCTGACATTCGACTGAACGGGCAACGTCTGTCCATCAAAGCCGAGCATAAATTCTTAGGCTTAATCTTGGACAACAAGTTGACCTTCGTACCGCACATCAAGTATTTAAAAACAAAATGTTTAAAAGCCATGAATGTTATAAAAGTGTTGTCACGTACTACGTGGGGTAGTGATAGGCAATGCCTCATGAACCTCTATAGAAGCCTCATTCGCACCCGCTTAGATTATGGGGCCGTTGTCTGTCAGTCTGCTACTCAAAGTGCCTTGAAGATGCTGGACCCCGTGCACCATTTGGGCATCCGCCTTTCTACGGGTGCTTTTCGCACCAGCCCTGTAGAAAGCCTTTATGTTGAGTCAAATGAGTGATCGCTCCATCTGCAGAGAACTTACATGTCCTTTGTTTATTTCCTTAAGGTGAAAGCACACAAGAAGCACCCCTCATACTCTATAATTAATTATTTGTCGAGCTCAACTCTGTTTCAAAACAGGCCTTCGATGAGGCAGCCCTTCTCAGTTCGCCTGAAGTGTCTAGCTGAAGAAACTGAAGTGTCACTTGAACACAGTTTAATGGCTCCTGTAGCATACCCGCCACCGTAGCAGTGGCAGACTATAGACTGCGATGTGTCTTTCCTAGAAGTTACAAAACATGCACCTATTGGCCATATCCGAACATGCTTTCTGGAACTTCAACACAAATACACACGTCCTGAGTTCTTCACAGATGCATCCAAGACTAACTCCTCTGTGTCCTAGCTGCTGTCGGCCCATCCTTTTCAGATGCTGGCCTTCTACATCCACGCACAAGTATCTTCACAGCGAAAGCTTACGCGATACTGGTGGCAGCTAAACACATCAAACAATTACAAATACAAAGAGCAGTAATTTATACAGACTCCCTCAGTGTGGTAACGGCTCTGCACAGTCTTAAAAAACAAGAAAAACCCAGTCCTTGTCTCACTTTACTCCATTTTGTGCACACTCTACACACTCAAACAACATGTTGTAGTGTGCTGGGTGCCAGGGCACCGTGAGATCCAAGGCAACGTGAGGGCGGATCAGCTCGCTGCATCCGTCCATGAGAGCACCGCCATTACATCCATATCAATCCCGGCCCTTGATCTTAAGCCGTCTCTCAAACAAAACCTCAGGGACTACTGGCAGAGCAAGTGGGATACGCACACACAAAACAAACTACACGTTATCAAGCCACACCTTGGCCATTGGCCACCAGTATCAAAATCACGTCTAACAGAGGTAACACTAACAATACTCACGATAGGACATACATACACGACACACACACATCTTTTGTCCGGTGGTGATCCACCATTTTGTGATAAATGTGGTGAGGCATTAACAGTTCTTCACGTTTTAATTCAATGTAAACAGTTAGACACTCTAAGAAGACAACACTTTCCTTTATCCTACCGACAACATATACCTCTACACCCTCCAATGTTCGTTGGCAGGGAACCGCTTTTTAGTAATAAATCATTGTTAGCGTTTTTAAAAGAAATTCATAATTTTCATATCATATACCCGGGCATTCCGTAGCACAACCTCTCCAGAGAGGTTTCTGCTGTGGTGGCTACACTGGAAAGCACTTGCCTCACGGCCCTTGGACGCAAAGGTATGAACGTGTGAGGTACTTGTGCTAATGCCATACATATCCACCATCGTCTTTTATTATCACCAACTTTGTTCATCTATTCGCACCACACACACCTTTCACGGCATGGTCATGATTTCATTACTTGTATGTTTTTACCCGCCTTACCGCGAGGAATTTTATGGCCCTTATACAGCCGCTAATCACAATCATCGTCCACATTCCTGTCTCATGAACTGGCGCTCTTTGGCCATCAAATGGCCCTTGCGCCAAAAAACACCATATATCATCATGGTCTAAATTTCCGGAGCCCTCCACTACGGCGTCTCTCATAATCATATAGTGGTTTTGGGACGTTAAACCCCACATATCAATCAAGGAGTGCATCAATCTTAAGTTCAAGTGAGTGGAGTTTCTGCGCTATTGTGCTATCAGTTGACACCCCTTCCGCATCAGTCTCAGATTTATGGCCGCCAGTCTTGGACTTATCACACTTCCATGTTTTTTCCCCGTTTTTTGCACGCTTCTTCCGAAACGCCTGAGCATGCACCTAGGTGGAATGAGAATTTACATTCTGAACAAGCCAGAAGCGGGCGTCCGTCTTCTGGTTCAAGACGACATGAACAACAACGTAATTGTGACATGTCACTGCAGTTTCACACAACAACTACAGACCAACACTTGGCAGCAGCAGCGGAGAGCAGAACAATGGCATAAAAAGATATTCACCAACCTGAAAAATATGAAGCAAAATCTTTGGCGTGTGTTCGCTGGTCGTGCCGCTGCTGCCAAATGATGGTTCACGCCCCTCGTAGAAAATTCGTTGGCCGTGTCCGAGTAGCGTCGCTGTGGCAGCCGGTGACATCAACAGCGCAATCTTTCGTTGTGCCTCTCTTTTCGATGAAAGAATGTTGCCAACACGAGTACCGAATTGCGCCGGCCCGGATGCGCGGTGCTTTCAGTCACAGCGTCTTCTCCTGTTGCGGCTGAAAAATATGAAGCGAAATCTTAGGCGTGTGTTCGCTGGTCGTGCCGCTGCTGTCAAACGTAAATGAGTCGAGTGAATTGAAAAAATCAGCCGTGCCCCGCGTTGAGCTGGGGCATATATTACGAGCGCCCTTCCTCATCTGCCATGAAGGTCAAAGTCTACTGCTATTGTGCGACCGTCAAAACCATAAACACAGTGTGCTCCTCGACGTAACGCTGGTGTCAAAAAAAAAAACAACTCCAACTCCGCACATGTTTGAATTGGTCAGCGAAAAAAAGGCTTCGTCTCCAAAATGTGAACAAAAGGATTGCACATCATACGGGGTTCTAAAGTTACATTCCTGTAAGAAGAGGACATTGACATTACGCGACCTTGCGAAGTGCATGACCTCTCTGCTTATCTTGGCGTCTGAAACCCCTGACATTTAAGGAGAGAAAATGCACCGTAGCCATTTTGAAAAGGAAGTGTGCGCGCAAACTTCACCAAAACCCCTTGCAGAGGGTGGGGCGAGCGCTCAACAAGTGAACATAACTAAAAAGAGAAATGCTCTGACGTCGTCAGAGCATTAGCGAGTTTTCGGAGCTTACTACTGTCCGTAGAGCCCTCAGAGTCCGTCGTTGGTGGGTGGGCACGTTTCGTGGCTGGACGGTCAACTTCCATGGCGCTGGCACCGACAGTCGCACCAGCGGCCGCACCTGTAATCTGGTGAATGGGGTTAGACAGGCTTAGTTTACGGGTCTGGGCAGAGGAATTGCCGGAGCGGGCGCTCGGCGTTGTCAGTAGCCTAATCACCGCCGTGGTCTTGGCTGGGCCGGTGACCGGAGCTTCTGCACGTCCCGTTGTTCGGGTGCCGCGTCCTATCGAAGCTCTCGGCGCCTCGGTGCTGCTGGTGGCGCCAACTATGTCGGAACTGTAGCCCTCGTGGTCTCTGCTAAGTACGGGCACACTGGCTTCGACTTTGGATGAGCTGTGGTCTTCATAGGCGTCCGGCGAGAAGTCGCTAGTCTCGGACGGGGCGTGAAGGGTTAACGAGGCTATCTCAGACAGGGGAGGCAGGTCTCCTGCGTCTTGTGGTTCAGCATGGGCGTCAGTGTCGCTTGTGTCAGTGTCGCTCACAGGCTCGAGCGCCGTATAATCATCTTGCAATGCGGACGTGAGGTCAGTGCCCGCTTGTTCTTCGGTTGGCGCTGCTGCAGCCGCTGCGAAGGACTTCGGGCGTACGTAGTCAGCTGTTGCATGGCTGCCCGAGCACTGCGGCGCGGTTCTGCGCATCCCTCTGTGGCATGTCCAAACACGTTGCAACGCGTGCAACGGGGCGTGGCACAATCTTTGGCGATGTGGCCAGCATTCCTGCACTTAGAGCACACTTTCTTGACACCCCGATAGTCACACATGACATTGTAGCCTTGTACTGTCAGAAAGTTGGGTATTTGACTTTTCATTTCCACTCGCGCCACACGGACACCTGTGCCAACCCCAGGGCGGCCCTTGAACACTGGCTCGTGGATATGTTGCACGTTGCCGTAGGCGGAGAGAGCAGTCGCTAGGGCTGCATCGCCTATCCACAGCGGTACCCGGAAGACTGTGACGTGGACAATTTCAGGACCTACACTGACTAGTGGAACTGGTTCGCCGTTCAAGAGAATGGCGCCCCGGCTCTTCGGCTTGGTGGCTGCATGGAGGTTTGCGGCTGCGGCGCCGAACTTTGCACCTCCCATGTGCTGGAGGGACTTTATACCGGCTGGGCCAGTTACTGTTTCTAGGGCATCTATGATGTCGTCGACGGTGCTCCCCTCTGGAGCGCTGAAGTTAAAGCAATGAGCTACGATTCCAAAGTGGCACCAATATCTAAGATAGGTAGAGTCCGGGGCATAAATAGACGTAGCCACGAGCGCCGAGCTAATTCAGACATAGGGTATATTAACATGCAGGGTGGTAGGAACAGGCTGAAGTGGGAAGAGATAAAAGAACAGCTAAAGAAAGAGAGGCCGATGGTATACGGGTTTGTAGAAACACATCTCAGGGACATGGAACAACCTCCGAACAATCCGGACTATGCGTGGGAATATTGCAATAGAACAGAAGGCAGCAGAAAGGGGGGTGGTATTGGGGCATTCATTCATAAAAGTACAGACTGGCAAATTGTCAAGCAGGAGTGCAAGGAACATTTATGGCTAAAAGGGAAAGTGGCAGGTCAAATGACACTCCTTGGTTTCGTGTACTTGTGGACGGGAGCAACGGCCAGAGGGGAAAACCAGGCAATGGTAGAGTGTATATCAAAGGACATTCAGGGGTTAGGAAGAGAGTGCGAGATAATTATACTAGGAGACATGAATGCGCACATAGAAGGTATAGATGGGTATACCGACCCGACAGGCAAAATGATCATGTATATGTGTGAAAGGCTTGGTCATTTGCAACAGTACCGAGAAGTGTGAAGGGCAAATAACATGGGAGGTAGGAAGGCTGCAGTCGACGATACATTATGCACTGATGTCGCATAGGATGTATGATAAGCTCAGGGGAATGCACATAGATGAAGGTGGCTCCAGAAGTCTGGGTAGTGATCACAAACGTATCAAGCTAAGTTTTGGAAGAACAGTGAAAGTGGGAAGGAGACAAGGTGAGCAACTACAGGAAAATTTTTATGCAGAAAGGCAAATTGAAATAGCCACTCAACAAATTGAAAAAGTAATCACGGAGGATAATAAGACAGTGTGGACATACACGAATCTAATTAGACTCTTTGAGCTATAGCTTGCTAAGACGCGTGACAAGTTACCCCGGAAAAGAAGACACAAACCCAAAAGTTGGTGGGATGAGGAAGTTAAGAGAGCCATAGCAAAACGTCAGGAAGCCTCTAGGGAACACAGACATGCTAAGCAGCGGGGTGAACCGACAGATGAGGTTGAAAGAAAATGGGAAACCTTTCTAAGCTGTAGAAGGGCTGCATCCCTTCTGATCAATGAAAAGATTAGAAGAAAGGGAGCTCAGTGGCTGACAGAAGTACATAAAAAAGATAGAAAGGCAGCTGCAAATTTTTGGAACCATCTAAACTCCCTAAGAAATGAGACGAGCCTAGAGCAGAGTTTTATAACTACAGCCCAAGGTGCTAGGCTTGAAGGGGACGAAGCTATTGAATATATAAGAACAAGGGTGACAGAAAAATTTCAACAAAGAAGTACTTTATGCACCACAATAGACAAGGACGAATCAAGCGGTGCAATGGCTCCATTTTCACAACGAGAGTGGGAAAGGGCTGAGAAAAGGGTTCCTAGTAGTACATCAACAGGCCCAGATGGCATTCCAATTAGGCTGATAAAGACAATAGGTCCGAAGTCTAAGCAGGCTTTGAGAGAGGCAGTGAGCAAAATAATAATCTATGGTGAAGTTCCCAATGTATGGAAACTTAGCAGGATTAGCATAATCTATAAAGGAAAGGGGGACAAAGCTGACATAAACAACTACCGTCCTATAACAGTGACATCAGTGGTCTACAGGCTGGCGACACAGATTATAAAGGAAAGACTGCAGGCATGGATAGAAGATGAGGGGGTGCTGGGGGAACTGCAGAATGGGTTTCGGAAACACAGGAGGTTGGAAGACAATCTGTTCTCACTGACGCAGTGAATCGAAATAGCAGAAAAGGAACACAGGCCCCTGTGGCTAGCATTTTTGGATATCAAGGGAGCGTACGATAGCGTGATTCAAGAGGCATTGTGGGGAATACTGGACACACTAGGCGTGGAACATGTAGTCACTAATCTTTTAAAGGGCATCTATAAAGGTAATAAGGTAGTTATAAAGTGGGAAAAACAGGTATCCAAGTCTGCAGAGGTAAAACGGAGGCTTAGGCAGGGGTGCCCCCTGTCACCCTTATTATTCATGATGTACCTACAAGGATTAGAGGCAAAATTAGAGGGAAGTGGACTGGGCTTCAACCTCTCTTTAGTCAAACAAGGAAAACTTATTGATCAGGCACTACCAGCATTAATGTACACTGATGATATAGTGCTAATGGCCAACAACAAGGAAGATTTGCAGAGATTGATGGACATCTGCGGTAATGAGGGAGATAGGTTAGATTTTAGATTCAGTAAGGAAAAATCAGCAGTCATGATTTTCAATGACAATGAAGGTAGTGAGCTTAGAAAACAGGAGGTCACGCTAGAGATAACAGATAAATACAAATATCTGGGCGTATAGATAAGCAATGGGACCGAGTACCTGAGGGAACACGAAATATACGTGACGACTAAAGGTAACAGGAATGCAGCAGTGATGAAAAATAGGGCACTGTGGAATTACAATAGGTATGATGTTGTGAGAGGAATATGGAAAGGGGTCATGGTTCCTGGGCTGACGTTCGGCAATGCGGTCTTGTGCATGAGATCAGAAGTTCAAGCAAGATTAGAAATTAAGCAACGTGGAATAGGTAGGCTTGCTTTAGGAGTTCACGGGAATACACCAATCAGGGAGTACAAGGTGATATGGGATGGACATCATTTGAGGGCAGGGAAGCTGGCAGCAAGATAAAATTTGAGAAGCGATTGAGAGAAATGAAGGAGGAGCGTTGGGCTAGGAAGGTTTTCAGCTACTTGTACATGAAGAATGTCGATACAAAATGGAGGAAGCGAACCAGGAAGTTGACTGGTAAATACTCAGAAAACAGCAGGTGGCCAAACCAAAAAGAACTATCAGTTAAGAAGAAAGTGAAGGAAACGGAGACTAAAATGTGGAAAATGGGCATGATTAAAAAGTCCGCACTAGAAATCTATCGAACTTTTAAGCAGGAAATTGCCAAGGAAAAGATCTATGATAACACTCGGGGTAGTTCTCTACTGTTTCAGGCCAGGACGGGAGTACTGCGAACCAAGACATATCGGGCCAAATACGAAGGGGTAGACACAGTATGCAGTGCGTGTGGAGAGGAAGAAGAAACTGCCGAACACTTGATAATGTTCTGTAAAGGGCTTCACCATATAGTTTAGGATGATGGCGCAGAGTTTTTCAAAGCACTGGGGTTTAGGAACCGGGAGGGCAAAATAGACTTTAAGCGGGTAGACTTAACTAGAAGGAGGTTATCTGATTCGTGGCTAAAGTCAAGGCACGAGTGAAAATTACTCTTCACTGCAAAGTACGAATCCTTGAACTCACTTTTTAAGGGGAAAAAATAAATATAGTTTTTGGTTTATTAAGTATTACGGCTTGGTGGCGCTAGCCACCGCCCGATCTAAAGGGTACAGCCATATCCATCCATCCATCCATCCATCCATCCATCCATCCATCCATCCATCCATCCATCCATCCATGAGCTTTCGGCGGTGGCGCTGCGAAAGCCATCACACTTCCGTCCTGGCCCTGGCTCCCACGGCTTGCGCTGTGGTGCCCGGGCGTTGGCTCACGATGAAAGCCTGGACAGAGCCGGGGGGTTGTCCAGGGGTTCGCTTGATGCTCGATGAGATGGGTTCGATGACTGGCAGCGTGCCTGGTCGCGGGAATCCCGGCACCAGGTAAGCGGCGAACGGTGCGTCGGCCGTCGATCAACTACTGACAAGTGGCGAAGTGCGTCGGCATTTATACTCTTGCCATCGAATGTTCTACCGTTATCGCTGGCGATGGCGTAGGTTCCAGAATAATCTGTACAGTTCACAGAGTGGGCGTGATCTTATTGAAATGATCTACTAAAGTCCGGAAGCTTCTCGAAAACTGCACGCGCGTTTTGCGCTGAGAATTGTGTAGTGTTTTGGGGCGATAACAAAACTTGAGAAATGGAACGTGGCATTGCCCCCCTCTGAAAAAGGCACCGTCCCTGTGACGTCCCCGCAAACACGCACTGAACCCCGGTCCTTTCAAGATGTTTTCGCTCGTTTCTTAAACCCACGCACAAAAAAAGGAAAAGAAAACCTTCGGTGTAACTAATGGGCATTCCGGAGTGGAATACCTGGAAGGATTATTTCTACTGTTCTTGCGGGTTCCCCCCCCCCCCCGCGCGCAAACACGAGGACCGGGCGGCGCCTTGTTGTCTACAGACAGTGTGACAGTGCACCGTGGCAATAATACGCGCGCACCCTTCATTTGTGGCATGGGGGAGCAGCAGAGCACCTTTTGTTGGTTCCTGGAATGCGACCCTGCCCAACACCACCTAGAACTAGGAGAAGGCCCGCGCATGTCCCCCTCTCCACACCAACTACGTCACCACAGTGAGATCTGCAAGCCCGACGACGCGAGCAGAGAGAGCGCACGGCGCGCACGTAGAGGTGTGCGCCGAGGCGATTTCGACCGGCGGCGGCGTGGGGGTCGTACAGAGTCGGCGACGTTGTCGGCGGCGCAGAAACTGAAAATTCAAAAGGCTCTTTTGCCACAGGTTACTGAATTCGTTGAAATTCAGGGATTTTCATCCAAATAGCATAAATGACACTACACAGATGTGTCGACATCCCTATGAATGCAAAGCGTTTTGTGAAGTAGTTTTTATTTTGCCTTCATAAAAAAATAATGCGTATTTCAATCGATGTCCATGTTCTACCGTAAATGTGCAGCACTTTGCTTTTTTTTAATTTAAGATGCAGCAGTTTTTTGCTGTTGTTGGCTACGTCATACTTTATGAAACCTTCTTTCATTGAACAATGAGCAAGCAGTGACGCACGTCACTCATTTCGCTTTTTCCGAATCCGATCTTACTTTTTGTACGCTGCACAAAAAAGAAGCACCTCTGCTTCGAGCTTTCTTATTGCGATTGCATGAAACCGCTTTTCTGAGTATCTGTCATGCTTTGAATGTAACCTTCCTTCAAACGAATCAAAATACCTTCTTTTCACAATGTGAGAATCTTTTATGCAGTGGTATAGGATGCGGAAGGAAACAAATCTGCGCATTTATTCAACTAGTTCTCAGCACGGTGTTCAATGAATGAAGTGTAGACATGGGCGTGGGCGAGGCGGGTGGTGCAACACGGACACTTGAACCCTTCAAGCTCCACCAGCACTTGCTACCCACTCTAGCGACACCAACACGACCCGCTCCCTCAGTAGTGATGCAAGTTGAAAGAAGGGTTTCCATCCCACCAAGACAAAAACCTGTCGATGGTCATATGTGCAGATGAGAGCAAATGCAATATTTGCTCAGATACACAGCCCAATACTGGTCACGAGCTGGGCGTCTGTTGACCACGCCTGCAGAGAACGTTGACTCCCCGACCCCTTGGTGTTTGGTCAGGAGAGGGGGACACCTCCTGCAAGTGGGCCCCATTAAAATTGCTCTTAAAAACTTCACAAATAAGAATGCTTGATAAGTGTGTATAAAACATTCAACTTTCCAATGCTTTTTTTATAGCGTGTACACGTGCTCGATACCCATCAGATGTGTGAGACAATCGAAATAGCAACTGCCACTCTCGACTTGTTCCGGAAAAGACTCAATAGAAGAATGCAATTACGAGTGCTGGGAACCTATGTTCGTTTGTATATTTGATTTCTAGGCATGATTTAAAATCTTATATAAATAAAAATCGTACCGGCTTAAAGCCGGTACGCACCGATGATCTCACCAGAGAAGGATTGGCCACCCTGGTGCAGTATCTGGCCACCCCCTCTCGTAGGCATTCGTCAATTAACTCACGGCCCTCAGTCCCCACCAGCTGCGGAGCAACTGACCACGGCGGCGGTCAGATCTGCAAAGCAGCAGAGGGTGCTAGGAATCTCTGGATACGGACAGGCCACCATTGGAACTTGAACTTAGCAACGTTTAACGTTAGAACGTTATCTAGTGAGGGAAGTCTAGCTGTATTATTCGAGGAGCTAGAAGGCATTAAATGGGATATAATAGGGCTGAGTGAGGTTAGGAGGACAGATGAGGCATTTACTGTGCTACAGAATGGGCACGTCATTTGCTATCGGGGCTTGGCAGACAGAAGAGAACTGGGAGTAGGGTTCCTAATTCACAGAAACATAGCTGGCAACATAGAGGATTACTATAGCATTAATGAAAGGGTGGTAGGCATTGTAATTAAACTGAATAAAAGATACAAAATGAAGGTAGTACAGGCTTACGCGCCTACATCCAGCCATGATGACGCTTCAGTTGAAAGCTTCTATGAAGACGTGGAATCGGCAATGAGTAAGGTGAAAACACAGTATACTATAGTAATGGGCGACTTTAATGCAAAGGTAGGGAAGAAGCAGGCTGGAGACCAGGCAGTAGGAGATTATGGCATCGGCACTAGAAACGCCAGAGGAGAGCTACTAGTAGAATTCGCAGAACGCAATAATCTGCGTATTTTGAATACCTTCTACCGAAAACGAGAAAACCGCAAGTGGACATGGAGGAGCCCTAATGGCGTAAATAAGAACGAAATAGACTTTATAATGACTGCACACCCAGGAGTCGTGCAGGATGTGGAAGTGGTTGGCAAGGTAAGATGCAGTGACCATAGAATGGTACGGGCTCGAATCCGCCTAGACTTGAAGAAGGAACGACAGAAACTGATACGCAAGAAGCAAATCAATGAGCGAGCACTGAGAGGGAAAGTACAGCAATTCAGAGTGTCACTGTAGAACAGGTACTCTGCTCTTAGCGAGGAAACCAACCTTAGCGTAGATACAATGAATGATAATCTGACGAGTATCATCACGGAGTGTGCAGTGGAAGTTGGAGGCAGGGTAGCTAGACAGGACACCGGCAAGCTTTCCCAGGAAACGAAGAACCTAATTAAGAAGCGTCAAATCATGAAAGTGTCAAGTACAGCAGACAAAATAGAACTGGCAGAGCTTTCGAAGCTGATTAATAGACGTAAAGTATGCGATGTAAGAAGGTATAACATGGAGAGAATTGAGCACGCTCTGAAAAACGGAGGAAGCGTCAAAGCAGTGAAGAGGAAACTTGGGATAGGCAAAATGCGGATGTATGCACTAAGGGACAAAGAAGGCAAATTAACTACCAATATGGATAGGATAGTTAAAATAGCGGAGGAGTTTTACAGAGATCTGTACAGTAGCCGAGACAACCACGACCTTAATACCATAAGAACTAGCAGTAACCCAGACGACACCCCACCGGTAATGATAGAAGAAGTCAGAAAAGCTTTGGAGAGCATGCACAGAGGCAAAGCTGCTGGTGAGGATCAAGTAACATCAGATCTGCTGAAAGATGGAGGACAGATTGTGTTAGAAAAACTAGCCACTCTATTTACGAGGTGTCTCCTGACGGGAAAAGTACCAGAGTCTTGGAAGAACGCTAACATCATCTTAATACATAAGAAAGGAGATGACAAGGACTTGAAGAATTACAGGCCGATCAGCTTGCTCTCTGTAGTATACAAGCTATTTACAAAGGTAATTGCTAGCAGAGTAAAGAAAACATTAGAATTCAACCAACCAAAGGAACAAGCAGGATTTAGAACAGGCTACTCAACAATTGACCACATTCATACTATCAATCAGGTAATAGAGAAATGCTCAGAGTATAACCAACCACTATACATAGCCTTCATAGATTACGAGAAGGCGTTTGATTCAGTAGAAATATCAGCCGTCATGCAGACACTGCGGAATCAGGGCGTAGATGAAATATATATAAACATTCTGGAAGAAATCTACAGGGGATCAACTGCTACCATAGTGCTTCATAAAAAAAGCAACAGAATACCAATAAAGAAGGGTGTAAGGCAGGGGGACACAATCTCCCCAATGCTATTCACTGCGTGCTTACAGGACGTTTTCAGAAGCCTAGAATGGGAACAGTTAGGGATAAGAGTTAATGGAGAGTACCTCAGTAACCTGCGCTTCGCCGATGACATTGCATTGCTGAGTAACTCAGGGGACGAATTGCAACTCATGATTACGGAGTTAGACAAGGAGAGCAGAAAGGTGGGTCTTAAAATTAATCTGCAGAAAACGAAAGTAATGTACAACAACCTCGGAAAGGAGCAGCGCTTTGCGATAGGTAATAGTGCACTTGAAGTTGTAAAAGACTATGTCTACTTAGGGCAGGTAATAACCGCAGAGCCTAACCACGAGATTGAAGTAACTAGAAGAATAAGAATGGGGTGGAGCACATTCGGCAGGCACTCTCAAATTATGACAAGTAGATTGCCACTGTCCCTCAAGAGGAAGGTATATAACAGCTGTATCTTGCCGGTACTTAGCTACGGAGCAGAAACCTGGAGACTCACAAAGAGGGTTCAACTTAAATTGAGGACGACGCAGCGAGCAATGGAAAGAAAAATGGTAGGTGTAACCTTAAGAGACAAGAAGAGAGCAGAGTGGATTAGGGGACAAACGGGAGTTAAGGATATCATAGCTGCAATAAAGAAGAGGAAATGGACATGGGCCGGGCATGTAGCACGTAGACAGGATAACCGCTGGTCATTAAGGGTCACCAACTGGATTCCCAGATAAGGGAAGCGGGGTAGGGGGAGACAGAAGGTTAGGTGGGCAGATGAGATTAAGAAGTTTGCGGGTATAAATTGGCAACAGCAAGCACAGGACCGGGTTAACTGGCGGAACATGGGAGAGGCCTTTGTCCTGCAGTGGACGTAGACAGGCTGATGATGATGATGATAAATAAAAATAAAACCTGAGACATTAAAAAAAGGCTGCTATTGCAAGATGAGTGTTGCAAGACGTGATTTTTCTAGACTTACATCTCTGCAAGGCACATCTGGAGTCACAAACTTGCAAGTGTCCCCCCTTTTCCCCAGGACATTTACCGATTCCCCCCCCCCCCACCTCTCTAATAAAAAGGCACCAATGTAGGCCTCCGTGATTGCCTACTGGTGCGTGGCGGGCCATTCCGGTGGCTAGGACCAACAGTGCCGATTTCGACTTGCTTTATTGCAGCTGCTGAAGGATCAAGAAAAGGCCGATATTTGTAAATTTCTTGAGAGTTCAGTGATAGTTTCTTTTTGAATACCGTGGATTATTGAACCTCACTTTGAGTGTAATCCTCCAATGAAAAAAAAATGGTTTCATCCTGTGTCACTGCAGAGTCAGAAGCCATCACATGTGCAGGCATCATTAAGCTTATATATAACATTGCAAAGATTCAGTACATTTGTACAAATAATTCTCGTTAATTGAACACTTTGAGTATAATCCTTGCTTGGGTTAATATGTGTGAAACATAAAGTTGAGTTTTAAAAATTCTCCTTGTGGGTTTCTGCAGCAAAGACACATTGATTAAAACTAATGACTTCGGAACTACGGCACAAGTAACATTCGTTATGTTTTTTTTTCAGTTACGGTAACAGTAATGCGTTACCTTTTTTATATATTTAGATAACGTGGAGCCGTGAAATGTTCCCCTTTTTCTTATTAGAGTAACGAGTGAGGTATTTAGTTACTTTTTACTGTAACGGATACATCACTCAATAGACTTACAGGAGTGATGTCGGCCCACACCGTTAGTTGTTGTTGCGGTCTATAGGCTGGCTGTAAACATTACATGAATATATTCCTTTCACCCAGCACGTGATAGGGAAGGGTTGCTTGACCATTGAGGATCTCGACCTTTGAGAAATACACAACAGCTTCCTAATGGTATGCGTATCATCCCACCGAAGCATGCACTTCGTTACGTTAAAGTTTACAGTCAACGTGAGTGCTGTCGTCACGTCGTATGTTTTAGGTAGAAATTTAGCCTACTCAAAATACCCAAAGACGTCGATCCACCTTGCAACGCGTGGCCACCCGCTGACGGTTCTGTATGAAAATGGCATCCACAGTGAAACATGTTGTATCTGCTGAAATTTTCGCGCAACATTATTATACTGCCACGCTCGCTTGTATTTTTATGTCACCGTCTTGCGCAAACGCACCGCCGTAGTGGTTCAGTAGCTAAGGTACTCGGCTGCTGACCCGCAGGTCGCGGGATCAAGTCCCACCTGCGGCTGCTTTATTTTCGATAGAGGCGAAAATGCTGTAGGTCCATGTGCTGCGATTTGGGTGCATGTTAAAGAACCCCAGGTTGCCAAAATTTCTGGAGTCCTTCACTATATGGCATCTCTCATAATCATGTGGTGGTTTTGAAACGTAAACACCACATATTAATCCATTGCCTTGCGCAAAGGACGCTTGGCTGTCTGCAAAAACTCTAGATTATTTTAGAATCTTCTGATAAGCTTGAGACACCTACGATATGGATGCTACGTGTATAAATGGCGACGTAACTTCGCGCAGAACATAATACCAACGACCAATGCTTTGATTACCGCTATCTGTGTAAAGCAGGAATTTCTAGTACTCTGCACTTTCCTATGTAAATGTTCACTCAATAAAAAGTGTCGTCTTGAGCAACCCACGTACCATCTTCTTTGACGTCGCAACCACGTGGCAATACCGTAAGTGAAATGAGAACGCTGAAGTGATCGATACAAAACAGCGAGATTGGGCGTGAGTGCACGCCCAAGTTTGATTTGAGATGCGTATACCACAAGCTATTTTCTTCTATATGATGCGGATTTGTTAAATTACTGTGAAGTTGAATGTCAAGAAAGGAAGAACACGAACTTGGAAAGAGACAGTGGAGACGAAAAGTGATAGGTAAACTTGACGTAAAGTTTGATCGGTCATTCCACGACAAACGTCCAAGGCGTTTTGGCGACTATCTCGGGTGTATTCGAAAAATGTTGGGCTGATTTACTCTATTGAAAGCAGTCTATTGCGAAAATGTTTTGCAGAGAAAAATGTTTTTGGTCACCTATATGTGACCGAAATTCCGGCAATAGGCTGGGCCCTATAACGAGTCCTAAGATGAAAGAACGTTTACTGAGTGAGTCTATGTGGGCTCCATTTATTTTGCCGACCTCTGGTTCCGAATATTTAAAACCTCCCACGATGACGTGCCTTGTTGTCGTATTGACGTTCCGGCTTGTAAAGCCGAAAATTTTATTTTTCAAATTATAAGACAGTTCATATCTCCCCCCTCCCCGGAACTCGTTCTAGGGTTGGTCCTTTGATAAAAACCAGTGTTATATCTTAAAAAAATGCTTGGATATCAACTATTCATAACTCTCATTAAAAATGTGGAAATGAAATGGGCATCACTAAATTACTGATGAGGTGAAATATTAACATTAAAAAGCATAGTGAACGTGACTAAAAAGCTAATTCTACAAAAACAATGTAACCTGAACTAATGATGATGCAATCTATATTGCATACCTGCAAGGTGCAGTTATTCGAACGCTTTTTGCAGTGAAATTTGGTCATGGAGTTAGTCCCGTTCACGGTGGTGCTATTTTTAAACTTAACGGTCGAATATCTAACGAAGCATTAGGAAATTCTTTGCGTGAAACCCGTATTTTTTTTGACGTAAATAGGATTGTATACATTGTGCTGGCACGAAGTTTAATGCAGGTGATTTGTTTATAGAGTACACCGTTTGGTTACTGTGGTAAAATAGAAACAGCAATTTATGTTAATTCATGCTACAAAACTCACGTGACCTGCTCCCAAAGAACAGAAAAATGCATAACGAAGGGCGTTACTAACGAACGGAAGAACTAAATAATTCTCGGTCTTTAATGTTGTTTCTGTAGTCCAATCTACAAACGTTCGTATTAAACGAGCATGACGGTACGAAGGCATGGAATTGAGTTCTGCAGCATGTTGTGACGCATAGTGCCACTTCAGGTCACCTTTATTACGTGACATTGGAATCCACACTGAGCTTGATCTATGATTATGTAACTAATCAACGTAGAATGAGTGCTAAGCTTCGGTTTCATTATTAATGTGGCTTCAAAGACGAGAAAGCAGCACGATTCGCAAGCAATCGAGCACCCGTTCTGTTTTTCTATTGCGTTGAACTGCTTGTGCCCTCAGATGCCACTTCAGTTTTTTCTTGAATAATTGTGGCGATTGGGAAAGTTGTGAGCGCCAAACAAGACGTTAACAAGAACGAGAGAGACAGGACGGATGCTTGTGAACGTCGTGTGGAACCATTAGTTTGCGCTCAAAATTTCCCGATAGCAATGCGCCATCTGGCTGGATTTCAAGTTTTGTGAAAATGTGGCGATGGCACAGACCACGGGCTTTTGTCATGTCATTTACTACCATTTAAACAGCGGTGGCGTAATTTAGGGTACCATGAAAATTGTCGCGGTCATATTTCAAGAAGAAAGGAGGCATAAACGCACCGTTCATGCCATACGTGATCCTTCATCACGCGCGGAAATAAATTTATTCAAGCTGTAACGTGGTCGAAGAATTCTTTTACCGCTCGGCAATCAGAGAGGCTTTTAATTCTCGAGTCTCTTTATGAGATATTGCTGCCATCTTTTTCCAACAGGCCTGCAGTTTTGTTGTACCGACATAGCAACGCCCAAGTTTTTGAAGATTTTTTTTTCATTCCCATTAAAAAACGATTCCATTCATAGTCATTTTTGAAGCTCGTAAGAACTTCCTGTCGTTCGTCACCCGTCGTTGCGTTCATCCAGTACACACTGCAAAAGGCTTGATGGCAAAGTCGTTTTTCATGTTCAAGTTCCTCGTACCCATCCTTTCGCGCTCTTTGTGCACTTCAAGGAATGCAGAAAGACTACAAAACAACGCACCGAGCTCTACACCGTGCCGTCGGGACTGGTATGCATGGCGCAAACATGTTGCGAGTGGTCTCGCAGTGTTCTGCCATTGCATTCCGTTCGCTGTTCCCAGAGCTCAAGTTAAGTCGACACGCGGCGTCGTTGCGGCGCCATTGGTGTCGTGTTTCCCGTGTCTTTTCTTATACACAGTGTTCTGCGAATAAATTCCTCCGTTTAGCCGCTGGTGCGAAGGTTACGGACTACGTTTTTCCTTCTTTCCTTCCGCAGCTGTGGTGACAATTGGTGGTTAGATTATCGTTTATTTCTTTATTTATTTTAGTTTTCTCGTTTAGCTAGTTTTCTGTATTCTTGCCCAAGAAAGGTGATTCAGAACATTTTTTTCTCGTGGGAATGACCATAGGTATGTGCGTATGTGGTTGCAGCTCCACATTTCCAAGTCGTGCGATTCGCACTGCCCTGCCGACGGCCCCTGTTCTCTTTCTGCTCTAGCAGCTATGGCCGTCACGTTCTTCCAGAAATTTTCTTCCTACCTACTTCTAAACTCTTTTCTCCCCTCCCCTCCCTTCAAGGCGCTGAGCAGTGCTTTCCCAAGGAAAGATAGTGTCTCTTTCCTTTTCTTCGACCACAGATTCATCCATTCAGGAGAAGCTTGCTTGCCTTAACTGGTTTGTAAGGGAGGTAAGGTTCCCTGAAAGTCACCTCACCCTGAGCTGCCGAGCACAAAACAAAGCTTAGCCGAGAGTCATGAGAAGGCAAGGAGATTACACAGCAAGATGAAAAGAGAAGATACTTTGCCTAATGGATTATTAGGCACTGCGCCGTGTCGCCTGTAGGCAGACAGAAATTAGGTGCCTTCTTCCTTTTCCTCAGGATCCACTAACAACAATGGATTATTGCGAAAGCCAGGGGGGAAACCCTTTTCTTTAAAACAATCCCCACTTCTAGTCGTACATTTAAGTAACGAGAAAACTCCAACCAAAACATATTTAAAGGAAGCGACGTTTTTAAGCCAATCTCTCACACCTGAGGAAGAAGCCAGACCAGCTTCGAAACATCGGGCTTTTTCCCTTAAATATATGTCTTGGTTCGAGTTCTCATTCCTTCAGTTTCTATCCAAAACAGGCAGACTTATATCGAATGTTCACCTTTGATACCAGTCGTACATTATATCCTCACAGCTCCGACAAACCCCCTCACACCGAGACATTTAGAGAAGGAGTGACAGGTGCGCGACAGTAAGCAGCCCCTCTTCCTTCTTGGGCGCTTATAGCTCTCGTGTGCGTGTGTGTGCGGTGGGGGGGGGGGGGGGGTAACAGAGAGAGGAGTACTGACGAAAAAAATGTTGCATCTTGGTTTGTTTGTTTTTTCTGAACCAGGTAGCTAACGACCTAGTTATTATTTTATTTTTGAGGAAGCAGCACACAATACAACACAATCATGCCCACCTAAAAAGACGCAAATACAGGCGTTATATTGCAACTGATGAGGTATTGTCGAAAGACTCAGCTTATGTAGGATAACACGTACATGTGCACTAACACCAGAGCATACAATGAAGACAAGTTTTTCTTGCAGTGTTTTGCAGGAAGACTTGATGAATGATGAACCATGAATGCACCTTACCTGATTTGAAACTCGGGACAGGTAACAGACTTTTTAAAGAATGCGACCCTGTCAAGTCATGGTTCTCAGATTTTATGCTGCAAAAATTTTATATTACACCATTCTGCACAATGACCAAATTACAAGCGTAGGCGAATGTATTGACCAGCATAGTATCACCAAATTTCAAAATAGCACAGGTATTTACAGCAGCCAATTCATGTGGTACTCATTGTATATAGTGCTATCCGCGCGCATGTGCCTGTCGCGGAAATTGCATGTTATGTTAGGTTTCTCTTTAATATTAATATGTAGAGGCACGGGAAATAACTTGTCTTTGTATGTTGAAAGATTTCTTATATATATATATATATATATATATATATATATATATATATATATATATATATATATATATATATATATATATATAGTATAAAAAGAGGTCGACAAACGTGCGAAAAAACACTAGTTTTACTAACGTTTCGGCAGGCCCACCTGCCGAAACGTTAGTAAAACTAGTGTTTTTTCGCACGTTTGTCGACCTCTTTTTATACTGCATTTTCCACCGGATCCATTGAATATCACCCCACCATATATATATAGGTTGCTTGGCAATTGCAATTCTTTCACATCTATTTTTAATGGTGCTCCTTCGACGTTTATTGTATGAGCCGGACCACGCCGAATATCGCTCATTTTTAGTCCGAGTGAGTCCAAAGCAAAATATATTTATATATGGTTATTGAGTTAGTCTGAGTGAGTTTCATTTATTTTGCCAACCTATGCTGTACATGGGATCTTTCCGTATTCCGCAGAGTGTAGTTTGAGTATTGTTTGCGAAATGTACTATAACCTTGCTCGTTTGAATGGCGAATTCGGTTTTCAAGTTAGGCAAAATCGTTTATTCCAGGTGTTAAAAGCTGAACAATATTGCTGCTATTTTTCTGTCATACAAGCATCCAGAAATCTTGCCTAAATGCTCTGTTTGCGTTCTTTTTGCAAAATCGCTTGATGCTGCTCTGGGCAACCCGGACAATGACAACATTTCAATTTTTCGACAACGACCTGCACACAAGCTGTTTGCGATAAGCAAGAAATCACTCTGATGTGCGATTGGAGGTGGAAAATGTGTAGTTTGCTATTTGTATGAAGGCTTGAGATAAATGTAAAGGGACAACTGGAAATGAGGGCGAAAGAGTGTGCTGGCGTAACCTTTAATTTAGGTAGGTACCTCATCTTCCAGTATAGCTAGGTGGCGCAGACATTTTGATATTTCGGCGTTTCGGTAGTTAGGTGTTTTGATTTTTTGACTTGGTGCAGAAGACTGAGGCGCAAAAAACATATCGTGAAGCAGGAAGAGCAGAAAAGAAGAAAGAACAGCGCCATTGGCATTTTACACTTTCGGTATCTTGTTTAATCGGCTTTTTGATTTTTCGGTGTACTAACTTTTGGCATTCCAATAGTTCGTCATTTCGATTTTCGGCGTTTCGAGTGCCACATTACAAAAAATGCGAACTCTACCCAGGTGCATTTAAACCACGTGCAGCGCTCCGCTTACCGATAAGTGATACCAACCTGTGCGACAAAAGCAAATAATCCATGAAAAAAAATATTGCATAGCAATATTTGCAATTGCAATTGCAAGTGCGGTGGGGGGGGGGGGGGGGTCTGCTGTGACCACAACCAACCACCTTAATATAAACACGTGCGAGGACTGAGATCAGTAGAACGCCAATTTAAAATTGTCTAGCTGACAAAAAACAAAAAAAAGCTTTTTTGAAAAAAAAAAACTTACAGTCGGTACACAGGGCAGGCTGCTAGCAAATGCGCTCTGGACACATCAATGTTAAATGTAGAACCTAATGCGGCGCGTCATTGGCTCAACATCTTTCTGCAGAACACCACAGTCTAGAAGCTGATGGTCTACAAGTCCTTCAATTAGCAGAAGTGGTCTCTTACAACGTGCTTTATTTTTCCAACTGCGTCATGCGTATAGTCTTCTATGCAGCCCCCTGGAATAGGTTTAATTGAAGGACTCATTGAAGAAGAGATACAAGCTAGCTATTTTTCATTTTGTACCAGCACCAAAAAGCACATCGGCACTACTGCCGCGTGCTCCACATAGCACCACTCAGTGAATAGACAAACGCCATGATGAAAAATAGCAATGAGCAAAGTGCACCAACCTCAAGACTAGAGGGTTTCGTTACACCGGCCGTACAGACAAGAGCATAAAGGCTTTTACTTGTCATCTTCGTGTTCGCGATGGTCAAGAGTTGTAGTGTGCAACATCTGTGCACCGGGCCCCAGTGCATAAACCGGGTTTTCAGCAAAAATATGTCGCTTCTTTTAGTCAAAATATGCCGGAGGGAAAATGTCTGGTGATGGAATGCTTGTTAGTCTGTAGGAAGTCCTGTCACAGCGTTTATACGGCTTATTGTACACCATTCTATAGAAGCGGCAGTGGGGCTTAACATTCATGAACCATGGAAAAGCACCGACAGAGAACAAGTACTCCCACGTGCGAGCTTAGTTAAAAAAAAATGTTGGAGCGATTTCCTTTTTCTTGGCGCATCATTCAGGAGTATCATTTCCAGAAATCATGCGTGGCGAATAAATATTTGTAGTACTTTAACCTAATCATATGCGACTAACAACCGCCTCATATACTATACTAGAATTACTAGAATATACTAGAAATATACTAGAATTCCAAGACTAAGAAAAGAAGCTATGGCATACACTGCACGCCTTTTTATAGCAGATGCACGTTACGTACGTCATTGTGACCACTACCAATTCCCTCTCGGAGTGAAACTGCGCGTGCTTGTGTGCGTGTGTCTGTAGAAGATGTTCAGATCGGCCTCTTTGGCTCGGCGCCGCTTGGACGCGGGGGACGATTGCAGCTAAGCCTACCCTAATTTGTTCCAGGTCAACGCTCTCGAGGGGCGCCAAGACGGTCATACTTCAAATTCTTCAACACAAAGCGACAGTCATACTTCGAATTCTTTAGGGCTGTTGGCTTCCCTCGTCAAAAACTCTTTGGACCCGCCTGACTGACTGACGGCCTAGGAAGAGCTGTTTGAAATCGAGGCTGCTTGATTTGTTTGACGTGCCAAGAGGCGCGCTGAACAATTAGCCGAGAGCTTGAGATCCGTCATCAGGTATGTTTCCCACACTCTGTGGTGCTTTCAAATCTTCCATTCCCAGAGCCCGTAGCCTGCCTAGCACTGCAGACCCTATTCTGCACGTGCGATGCAACGTTATTGCACTCTGCTGTGACCTACGTTGTGCTTCTCCCTCGCCATGTGACGAACTGAACGTGCACACTCTCCCTTTCCTGGGTTGAAAAGAAGGCAGTCTTTGACTTTCTTTCTCTTTCTCCCTCTCGTTTTTTTTATCATTATTCCCTGCGCCGTGCTCCCTGCTGGGCTGCAGAAATGAGACGCCTTCTTCTAACCACTACCCCCCCCATGTGGGGGACGGAGATGAAGACGGCAATTTCTTTGGACTGCCCTGGACTGAATGGACACGCAGTCTGTCCGTTTACAGTGATATGCAAGGCGGCTTTCCTATAAGGTTTATTTTCCAACCAAAAACTCTCGTTCACAGACTGCTTTTTTCCCTCATTGTGCCTTTACCTTTTCGAATTCCAGCGAATGCACGCGAGCACAACAAAATGTCACCTCTCCAAATTCCAGCGAAGGCACGCGAGCACAACAAGATCTGAAAAAGGTGTATGGCAAAAACAAAATGAGCGAGAAAAGCAGTCTGTGAACTAGAGTTTTTGGTTGGAAAACTAACCTTACAGCAAAGCTGCCTTGCAGATTATTGCAAACTGTCCATTGTTTTCTCCTGCAGAGAACTTTAGGAAGACCACGGCTTAAAACGCGAGCACCGAGACGCTCTGAACCAGCTCTCGGAAGCTTCCATGATGCTACCATCAACATATAGTATTACGCTACCTTTAGTGTGTAAATAGTGTATATAAACGTTGCTCTTATCAGCACCGGCTACTCTGCTTGACTTCTACCTGACACTTGGCTAGCTCCTTCGAATACATCGCGAGCAAGCAAAAGGGCACGGAGTTGTTAAGATGAAAATGTGCAACATCACATCGCTTTTATTGCGCGACTTATTCGTTCTCCGCCGCATTCACCCGATCGTGTCCACATATAACTTTCCAGTTTTTATAGCGACGACACACCGTTGATTGCGGTCATGTCATTGAATGTCAATTAAACAGCGGTTGCATTATTTATTTGCAAATTACTTCATAAAGTATGGTGAAGTAATTCATTATTTGGCCACCTAAGGAGCTTTCTAACTTGACTTACTTTTTATCAAGACTTGAATATAATGTAAAGTTTTATTTGGTTGATTTTGAGCATTACCTTCGCAACAGAAGTACATCTGTCAGCGACAATCATTCTTAACCTCTCCCAGTGCCAGTAGGTCCGTTCAAGTTACGTGATGAAAACCAGTTTGCTGGACTATGTCATATATGACATGTCGCTCAAATTTCGCTCTCTGCATTTTTGATGAACCAGCCGTCTTTTGTAAAGTCTCTACCGGCAAGTTTTTTTAAATTTTGTTTTGTTATTTTTAAAACTGGTGGCTTCACACAAGCTTATTACGCCGCGTCTCACCACGGGATAGCCGTTGTTACGCGCGGCACCTGGGCCGACGGGGGAGGGCCGCGTTCTTTGTTCATCAAACAAGTCACCGAAGGGCTGCCAGCCTGCTGTACGCCGTGTATCGTCCATCTTAGCCGGAAGTGAGGTGGCATTCCGACAACATAATACGTTCGACGAGACGATCACAATGGTTTCTTGGTGTCACAGGTGCAGTGTGGTGGCCACGCCCCAATCAAAGATCTTGACTTGAGCGAGCGTGAGCGGCACCGTCGGAAATGGTGTGTATGTCTCGTGATTCAACAGCGCATTCTGGACCCATTCCCTGATTTAGTCAAAACGCACACTTTATAGTGAGCCACCCAGCTCATTCGTAAGAGACCTCTCGCCCTGTCTGTACAGATTGTAATAAATCCTCTGTTAAGTTTGCGGTCTTACTCCTGAGTGCACATGCGTTTTCCTTTCTGTCTCTCTACACGCCCTTTCTTGCCCCTATTTCTCCACCCCCAGTGCTGGGCAGCAAACCGGATGCCAAGATATGGTTAATCCCCCAGCGTTCTTTCCTCTCTCTTGCCATCTTACTGCTTTGGCATCTTCATCCCGGATATCCAATGTCCTAAAAGGCCGGTACAAATAGATAAGCTAAAGAATAAAACAGATGGTGAATATTTTCTGCATGTTCAGACGCTGCATATTTATTTTTTATTTTCAGATTTACTGCCAGCTTTTGAAAAAGGCCTTTGGCAGGAGCGGGCAGAAAAAATAAAAGAATGCGAGAATATACGCAAATACGTCCACAAATAAGTGGTCATCCTCGAAAATTATCAACTTTAACACCGCGGACAGGTGCTGATGTACCCTGAGTAGCTTCGAGCATGGACTCGACGCTTTTAATCTTCATTAAACTTCTCCCTTTCGATTTCATCCTTCGGGGCTTTATGTAGTTCTTCATCTAACGCGCTGCATTCGCGCTGCACTGCTACCACTTCATTTCTTCTGTATATACGAACTGTTTCGGGCACAATCACAGGCTGCCATCTTGGACTGATAAAGATGCCGTTTCGCATCAGTATGAATATTCGAATAGTGCTATGGTGAACTCGCACGCATCAAAACGCTGGGCCATTACATTCAACGTCGTATGACCATAATCATAGCTAATTACGACACAAAAAACAGCAAAAATTGCTTTTAAGATTAAGATGGCAGTGTCTATGCTTTACTGTAACTGTTATATTTATTTTTTGTCAATTTGTCCAATATGTCATTTCATGCAGCGGCCGCCGAACTTGTGCCGCTGTTCATAGTGGTACTCTCGGTTTCTGAAGCTGGATGAAGATAACTAAGAAGCCTGATTTTTACTGGCTACATAAAATGTGAAACGAAGCTATGAATCAAGATGAAAAAGAAGACAAATCTGTGAAAAGTCAGTGCTGGCGCATAAATGGCGCGTCGATTGCGCCGATGAAAAACGTCGGCGGCGGCGACGCGCCGATCAGTTCGCGTCGGCGGCGTGGCGAAAACCATAGAGAATTCTTCTTTCTCTATGCGAAAACTCTCGGCGGCGGCGCGCCGACGAGTCGGCGCACACCTCTACGCGCACGAGAACTAGCGCGGCTCGGCTTGGTTTTCGGCTGTGGCTAGTATGGAATCCATCTGCCAGCATGCGCGTTGTGGGTAGAAAACTGTTTATTGAATGTGGCAGCCGCAAGGTGTTTTTTTTTATGCAAAAAATAAGGAAAATTTATATGTGTTTTCATTTACATCATGGTCTATTCATGCGGCGCAGTACTGGTTATAAAAATTGCGATATACTGCAGGCTTGAATACATAAGAGCACCAATGCTAGCGGTATCAGCCTAAGCATCTGGCAACGCTGACACTATTTCCAGTGCTGCAGTTTGTTGGCGTGCATTTTCTTTGTACTCAGTTGCTCAGGCGTGCTGCATGAACTTTTGCTGGTGTGCTGGCGAAAATGCCTGGGTGCTGCTGTGCACCGAACTGTCGATCAAACTACGCTAATGGACCGCGAGCACGCGTGTACAGGTTTCCGTGGGACCCCGCCCAAAATGCAGCGTGGACGAAGGCTGTGCGGCGGGAAAACTTCACACCTACGAAGTACACTGTGGTAAGCACATGTTCCCGTTTGTTTTCCGGCAGTCGTGCTTCTCGTGAGAACAGCGTCTAGTTAATTGCGTGACGCATGCAACCGTTACGACGCGCTATGCACCTTAAGGATTGACAACTGAGCAAATGGTGTGTTTCAGTGTAATATTGTTCCATGTTCGTGCCGTAAAGTGTATAGTGCCATGTTTACGCCTCAGGGTGCTCATGTGCGGTTCTGCCTAATCAGAAATTGATTTAGCGCAATGTATTTGCGAGTAAAACTGCCTGCATCGAACATATGATGTAGACGGCGTAGTTACTTTACATGTGGGGCGTCTGCCACTACTTGAGCGCCAAACAAACGATGACTCGTGGTTTACCGTCTCAAAGCAAGGTTCGCTAAGTGAGACGTCATTCTTGTTGACTGCGTGGTCGTGGTTGCCGTACAGAAGCAGATAAATAGAGCGAAAATATTTGTCTTAATCTTTACAAACGGCGCACTGGGATCATATATATTAATTCTGTAAAACTGTTATGTATAATTCTGTCGCTTTCATCTTATACTTCGTTGTTTGTGCTTATGTTCCAGGTCTGTGAGCACCACTTTCTTGAAAGTGACTTCGTAGACTCCACCAGCTACACTGACAGCATGACTGGGAAAGTAATTGAAGTACCCCTCAAGCTGAGGCGCTTGAAGCCTTCTGCAATCCCAAGCGTTTTCCCTAATTGCCCTGCTTACTTGTCCCGCCAAGAAACTTCTGCACGCGAGAGCCCAGAAGAAAAGCGCGCTCGTGTGGAAGCAGAAGCGTTGCAGGAAGCAATACAGTTATCAGAGCAGTCTCACGAAGCGGAAGAAAAGAAGAATGTCATCGCCACTTTCGAAGGCCTATTGACAGCAGTAGGTGACCTCTCTCTTACTGACTTCTGGACCAAGGTGGTCACCCAGAAACAAGTACTTTTCCTCAACTTCAGCGACCAAGGTGCCCCAGTTGTGCATCGTGCAGTGACAGTGGCATCCGACCTTTCTTTGGCAGTGTATGTTGGTGAAATGAGGTTACAAAACCTAGGTTCCTCTGTGCTTCCTATGACAATTTCCGACTTGAGAGTGCTTCACAAAGTTCTGTGCGATGTGGAAGACGTCACAAAGGATTCCACAAATAATGAACTCCAACTAGAGATTCTGCTGAAGCGTGTCGTGGCACTCCTGGAGCAACTGTCATCTTCAGCTCTCCCGCATGAGTGGCAAGTGCAAGTCGTCAAATTTGTGACACAGCAACTTCAAGTTCTCCTCACTAAGGCGTCGACTTACCCAGCTGACTTTCTGGTGTTCTGCAGCCTTGTGTACACAATATCGCCGCACGCATACAGATTCATCTGGAGTACAGCAAAATTAAAGCTCCCACATCCACAGACAATAAGACGCATTTGTGCCTCTTACCGTGCTAGCCCATCCAGAGAGCAACAAGAGGATTCATTCCTTTCTTATGCAAGGAGACTGGCATCAACACTAAAAGACCATGAGTGCTTTGTGACGCTTATGATGGACGAGATCCACCTGCAGGCATCCTTTCAGTACAAGGGTGGTTATGTCACTGGTGCAGCGACAAACAATGAAAATGCGGCAAAGACAGCATACGTCTTTATGATACAAAGCTTGTTATCATCAAACAAGGATGTTGTGCATATACTTCCAGTAGCACAAATAGAAGCGAAACAGCTACATGAATTTCTTGATCTGCTGATCAGGCACCTAGAAGACATTGGAATACGAGTAGTTGCAGTGGTGTCTGACAACAACTCGATCAACCGAAAGGCTATGTCATTGTTTGCTGATCCTCCCAAAGTGAGCATTGTATACAGGCACCCGTCGGACTCATCAAGACCCTTGTTTTTTATTCTGGATGCAGTGCATATATTAAAGTGTATCCGAAATAACTGGCTGAATCAGCGTAATTGTGGAAGGTGCATCTTCTTTCCCAATTTCAGTGCCCTCTCGGAAAACCCATCTGTCCTGACAGCCTCGTTTAACACACTATGCAAGTTGCATGAAGGAGAAAAAAATAAGCTTTTCCGACTAGCTCCAACTTTGTCCTTCAAGTTGCTGAATCCATCCAATCTATAGCGACAAAATGTAAAGCTCGCACTGAGGATCTTCAACAGTTCAACTGCTGCAGCACTAAGAAGCACCAAAGTCGCACTTGAGCATAAAGCTGGTACATTGGAACTTATTAACATTGTTTTGACATGTTGGAATGTGGTGAATGTCAAGACCCCATTCAAAGGTCAGCGTCTCCGAGACCCATTTCAAGAACCGATAAGTGCACTGCAATGCCACCAAATTGAGTTTCTAAACAAGATTGTGGATTGGGTGGACCACTGGCAGAGCTTAAAGCATGATGCTGGCCAGTTAACTCGCGAAACGCACATGGCACTGCGACGTACCTCACATGCCCTTGTTGAGGTGTCAACGTATTGCATTGAAGAACTTCGGTTCAAATACGTTTTGCTAGGGAAATTTCAAACCGACAGTTTGGAAGACAGGTTTGGCAGGTACAGGCAGCTGTCTGGTGCCCAATACCACGTTTCGATACGTCAGATTTATGAATCCGAGCAGAAGCTGAGACTTCAGAAGCTACTTGATCTTCCCAACTTGGATACCATTGCACCTTGCATTCCTACCACTGATTCGAAATTCCTTGTTAAGCAGTTTGATGTTGCAGTGATGGACGATGATGTGAAGGAGAAGGAGAAAATGCTACCAGCTATTACATATGTAGCAGGATATTGTGCATATGCTGCAGTTAGGAAACTTGCCTGCTCTTCCTGCCAGGAAAACTTGACTGTTGAGAATCGGACCATTGAACTGGATGATGATGTGCTGATAACTAATGCAACGCGTGGTGGACTGAAATTTCCACAAGCGGTAGTTGTGAATGCCGTGCTCACAATGGAAATTGTGCTTGACAAGCTGAGAAGTCCGAAGTACGCATCACAATTTTTTGCTTGCGCAAAACAAAAAGAAGTTCTTGTAAGCCTCGCGACTTCCCTTGTTGAGTGCAATGAAGACTTGGATTTCTGCGATGGTGGCCACTCACCTGAACTTGTCTTAAAACTATGTTCTCAGTGCTACTGCCAATACGCTGCTGAATAATTTGTGCAAAGTTCAAAATAACAAGCTGAATGAAAGCAAGGCTGCAAAGCGGAACAAAGTTGAAAATAAAGGAACTGAAAGCAAGGCTGCGAAGCGGAAGCTCAGTACTCTTCAAGCATAATCTTCTTTCTTATGAATTGTTCTGCCTGTTTGGATTATGATGTATCACGAATAAATATGTCTCACAACGAAAATTTAAGCCTCTTTTAAACTGCACGAAATGGCTGTGCATGCTGTTAAAAATTTCACGAGTGCCTGATGTATTATTTCAAGCCAGCGTTTAGTTAAAACATACTGAAAATATTCCTTAATGCAAATATTCTGTGCACTCCAAAACCGCAAAAATAATAATAATAATGTAGGGAAAATGCCATTTTGGAAAGAAAAAGCGTAGCATTTTGGAAAGAAAAAGCGTGAAGCCGACTTTTAGGCCGATCTCACTGCGGTGACGTCACGCAGCCCTGCACAGGCCTTCTCTAGTTCTAGGTGGTGTTGCCCTGCCGCAGCGCCTGTGCCGGGTCCAGTCCGACTTTCCGTCAGCCTCCGTGGCTCCAGGGCTCATTACTGCGTTCTGCGCGGGTGGCCACCCACGGCATTGAATGACGAAGAAGCGGCGGCTACGGAGAATTTCGCGTGAGACACCGAGCTGCATGGAGACGTCGAGACTCGTTCTGGACATCGGCTCATCAAGTACCAGAAACCGGGACAATTGGTTCGGCCGAAAACATTTCGGCACAACATTGCAAACTCTGCACGTTGGCCATTATAGACGACGCACTTTGTCGGAAGCATCGGGACCATTGTTCGCCCGTAATTAAAGTGTCTTCGGACGGCTCGCCCATCTCTCTCCCTGAGGCTTGAGTTTGTACATTGTTACTTGCTCGGCTTTGTTTGGGAGAGAGTTTTCTACTAATGTGGGCCACGGGAGCAGCCGTCGAAGACGACACACTCCGACTGACAAGAAAATATGCCGCGTCGATAGTGGCGATTGGTTTGGTGCCCCGGTAGGGCGGAGTCGGGTCCTACAAAAAGGGACTACGGGACGATACGAAGAGGGTCAGAGATACGATGTGAAGGGAGTCAGAGATACGATGCGATGAGCTCGAGATGGTAGAGAGACGTAATAAAAAAGAAAGATAACGGTGCGAAGAGATGACAATGAGAGGCGATGAGATGATGACTGGGGCAAGGACGGTACGATGAGGAATGAAAGTTAGGGATAGGAGGCGAGTGAATGGAGCGTTACGAAAGAGGGCTAAGATGGAAATCACTGAGAGGCACGACGTAGGCGACGATGACGAAGACGATGAAGACGCTGACGAGTTGGACAATCAGACCTCAACGCCAAGAACCAACCTTCGGCCCCGATTCGAGCAGCTAGCTCCGAGGCCCCGACTACATGGACATTCTGTGAGACGAACTTCACCTCCCTTACTTAAACGAGCTTTGCGGGAAGGGATGCGGCATATTGAGACATTGCGCGGTTTTATTAATTAAGGACTTTATCATTTGTGCCGTCCTGTGTTTACTCTGTATTGAGGCACCCTTGTATTGTCACTGTTACTTCGCTTATGTATCCTGTTTCGCGTGTCGCGAGTATTTGCTGATGTGTTACAATTTCGCGTAACCGAGATGCCGTTCACGGACAGTATGTGTGTACGCCCTTTGCACTTGCTATTGAATTAAATGCGTCCATGATTAAGAAAAGATCGTGACGTCTCTTACTTCCCAGCCCAGCACGAATCCCTGTACGTGGAAAGTGATTGAGACACGTAGCCAAGAGGGAACCGGATAAAAAGGGCTTGAGTGGTCTTCCCTCTCTTTGGCAATCGGTGGCGTAGCGGGGGACGTCTCATCCCGATGCTTTAACTAAAGATGAAGGTACAACAATAACGCAAGAAAGTACAATGAATAAATTACGATACAATAATAGAAAAACACTGTTTCAGTTTGTCAACGCGCATGAAACGGCTTGAGGCGCGCGACATGGACGACTTCAGGTCGCGATCAGCGTCGTTGAGTTCGTGATGCCGTCGGGGACAACCTCGTAATCAAGTGGACCGAGACGTCGAACCACCCTGCACGGCCCAAAGTACCGTCGCAGAAGCTTTTCACCTAGTCCACGTCGGCGTATCGGCGTCCACACCCAAACACGTTCACCGGGCTGGTATTCCACAAAGCGTCGAAGATTGTAACGGCGGCTGTCGGTTGTCTGTTGATTCTTGATACGGAGACGCGCGAGTTGTCGGGCTTCTTCGGCGCATTGAAGGTACTCCTTACATCGAGGTTTTCTTCGTCGGTGACGTTGGGTAACATGGCACCGAGCGTCGTTGCCGGGCTCCTTCCATAGACCAATTTGTATAGAGATATCTGCGTCGTCTCCTGCACCGCCGTGTTGTATGCGAAGGTCACGTACAGAAGAATGGCGCCCCACGTCTTGTGTTCGACATCGACGTACATTGCCAGCATGTCGGCGATCGTCTTGTTAAGCCGCTTGGTGAGGCCGTTGGTCTGTGGGTGGTACGCTGTCGTCCGGCGGTGGTTTGTCTGGCTGTATGCCAAGATCGCTTGAGTTAAGTCGGCAGTAAATGCAGTTCTTCTGTCGGTAAGGACCTCCGGGGCACCGTGACGTAGGACGATATTTTCGACGAAGAACTTAGCTACCTCGGACGCACTGCCTTTGGGAAGGGCTTTTGTCTCAGCGTAGCGGGTGAGGTAGTCGGTAGCTACCACGATCCACTTGTTTCCGAAAGACGACGTCGGGAACGTCCTCAGTAGGTCCATACCAATCTGCTGGAAAGGTCGGCAAGGTGGTTCGATTGGCTGCAGAAGTCCCGCTGGCCTTGTCGGTGGTGTCTTGCGTCGCTGACAGTCCCGGCATGTCCTCACATAACGAGTGACGTCGGTGGTAAGACGCGGCCAGTAGTACCTTTCTTGTATCCTCGCGAGCGTGCGAGAAACACCGAGGTGCCCAGCTGTCGGATCGTTGTGCAAGGTCTGCAGGAGTTCTGGTCGCAGAGTTGAAAGCACCACAAGGAGGTACTTGGCTCAGAGCGGTGACAAGTTATTCTTTTGGAGAAGACCGTTTCGCAGGAAGAACGATGCAAGTGCGCGCTTGAATACCTTCAGGACTTCGGTGGTCCTGCCTTCGAGGTATTCTATTAGGGCCTTAAGTTCCGGGTCGGCCCGCTGTCATTCAGCGAAGTCATCGGTAGTTATCGTTCCCAAGAAATAGTCGTTATCCGGGTCGTCGGGTGGTGGTTGGGCGACAGGCGCACGAAAGAGACAGTCGCCATCGGAGTGTTTCTTGCCGGACTTGTAAATGACAGTAATGTCATATTCTTGAAGTCTCAGGCTCCATCGTGCGAGGCGACCTGAAGGGTCCTTCAAGGTGCCTAGCCAACACAAGGCGTGGTGGTCGCTCACAACTTTGAAGGGCCTGCCGTAGAGGTAGGAGCGAAATTTCTATGTAGCCCAAATGATGGCGAGGCACTCCTTTTCTGTTGTGGAATAATTGTTTCTGCTTTGGATAGCGATCGGCTGGCGTAACTAATAACCCTTTCAAGTCCGTGAGCCCTCTGCACAAGAACAGCGCCAAGGCCTACGCTGCTTGGGTCAGTGTGGATTTCTGTCTCGGCGAATTCGTCGAAATGGGCAAGTAACGGAGGCGTCTGTAGGCGATGTTTAAGCTCCTGGAAAGCGTGTTTTTGTGGTGTTTCCCACTTGAACTCCACGTCGGCCTTGGTAAAGTTAGTGAGAGGATCGGCGATGCGGGCGAAGTTTTTCACGAACCGCCTATAATAAGCGCACAGGCCGTCGTGTAGTGCTTACGCAGCCACCAGCAATAACCCCAGAATATTCAGCAGCACTTGTATAAAAACAGATGCACTGTACTGCTTGTCAGATTATTGATGGCTGATGCACTGTTTACTGCTATCAGGACAGACTATGTATTGCTTGTAGTTTGGCTTTCCATATTTCAGGCAAAGTTTCACTGAAATAGAAAGTTTGGTGTCAACCCGCCGACTACTGCAGTCTTCAACATGATGACTACGTGACAATATTAGTTTATATGTCTCCCCAGGATGTGTTTACATCTATAAATCCAGAAAGCTGAAATTTCATTTTTGAGAAATGTGCAGATGTACAACAGGAAAATTATGAAGTATAATACTAATAGCTACCTTTTTCTTTTATTGTGAATTCATTTGGTGCAGCAGAGCAGTACAGAAGTGCCACTGTTGATGGAGCCTATGTGACAAAGCCCATCGGTCCTTAAAGCAGCTTGCATCTCAAGCTGTCCAGCAGCATGGTGTACGAGTGAAGGTTTGTAAACAAATTTCCAAATGAGGCAATTGTTGCGGATGATTGTGATCGCGCGACAACAAGCAGGAGAACCAAACAGAAAGAATGGGAGGGCATGAGCGGTAGAAATAAACATGGACGTTCTTGGTGTAGGGCTCTGGCCTTGAATACACGACAGCAATGACGTGCTGGTCACAATGGCCTGCTTGTGGTCCCCCATTTTCTCAGATTAGCAATGGAATGTAAAGAGCTCTTATAATTGCACAGCAGAAGTCCTTGAACACCATAATTGTTAAAGAACTGGTGCACGGCTAATGGTTTAACAATTCACACAAATAAAACGCAGTTAATTATCTTTCATTTAAGTCATAATGCTCTTTCACCTACCCGGGCTATTACTATCAAGAGCCACAGACTCCTTTGTTCCACTAAGTTCACATTCTTGGGAGTACTCCTAGATGCTCATCTAAAGTACTATCATCACATTTAACTTATAAGATAGCTCACGGTATCGGAACATTATTAAAGAATGACCATGCTTCAACTTTGCTTAAGCTACGCTACGCCATTATCCTTAGCCATATTACCTACTGCATCACGTCATGGGCAAACACCTATTCATCGCATATCCTCCCACTTCGACATCTCTAAAACTAAGCCGTTCGCATCCTAACATTAAGTACTCTATTCATCAGCGTGCTTCCGCTTCTTCAGCATTATAGTGTACTAACAGTGAGTAATTTATTCAAACATACACTGGGTATTCTTGTATTTAGGTGTTTTAACGGTTTCATAACAGCCAATGTCTTGCAAAAATTTCAATTGGGAAACGCTAATCCCACCGGGTTCGTCTCCAACAACAAGTTTTTAGTACCACATACATGCACTAACTACGGCAAACACACTACCATATTTGCTGCCATACATTTTTGGAATTCAATACCACTATGTACTAAACAATTGTCATTCAATACTTTTAAGTAGATTTGAGTTGTCCGGTTTATCAATATTTGAAGTCCCTTTTGTTCAATGTTCTACCACCATCTTTTTCATAGCCATGTATAATTACTGAAGATTGTTTTATTACCATTTCAGCTGGAATTTATATTACAAGTTGGCCTTGTCTTTATTTCTATCATAATGTCTTGCCACTTTTTAGTTGCATTTTTCTATAGTTATCAACATGTATATATTTCACAGTAGCCTTGAGCCTTTAAGCCTTGTGCTATGGGACCTCCTTCTGTATATACTAACCCATATTCGTTTACGTATTTTGCAACACATAAACATTTTTGACCTACTGACCTACATAGCCATAACACAGCAGACAAATTGACAGGACAGATCAAATGGCTTACTCTATGGAATTTTAATAGTTTAAAATATCACCAGCAAAAAACATTTCAATTCAAGGATTATGAACGTGCTAAAAATTGAAGTTATTGCGCAGTGGAAAGTACACCCAGCCCTCGAAAAGTTGAGGTGGGTTCGACTTTGCTTTCATCTCTGATGACAGACAGTACTGTAGTGTAACTGTGCTTGCAGATGACCTAACAGACCAGATTTTGCTTGTTTTAGATTAAGTGGAAGTGAGAACATCGAGCACTACAAACTGTATTTGCGATTTTTTTTTATTCAAAGTAAATATGAAGTCTCTATAAAAGCAGGTTTGCTTTGGCAATACATGGATTCATTTTACATTTTCAAATGTTAGCAAAGGCTATGTTGCACAACAGTTTCTTGTCAAGCAGAATGAGAAATTATGTGTACTAAACGCCTTCAGAAAAAGTCCACAAAGGCGGATGCTGTCCTTATTGCAGTACTCCTCCACACTGAGCCGAACGGCAGTACGCGGCAGGATCCCAGGTCCGGTCACTGATCCACACTGCTTCAGGGGCCAGCCTAGAAGTAGCAGACGATAAAACAAAATGGTTTTAAATTTTGAGTTCAGCAACCTGCTGTAGCGACACTTATAGTTCTTTTTTTAGGAGAGTTGAATGCGAAGAAGTCTGCACTTTTAGGTGTGTCAACATCACAGAGCAAGTCACAGAGATGGCATAACATCGAGTAGAAAACCGACTGCTGAATAAGCGTCTAAATTAAAGATTGAACGCAAGGAATGGAAGCAGAGAGAGGTTTGCATTGTTAAAAATTACGAGACGTGATCCCGTATTTAGTCTACTAGACTGCTCTACCATTCAAGTTGAATACACATGAATCATAATAGTAAATAGGAGCGATACAATACTCTAGTAGCGAGATGAAAGACTGCCAAGTAGTTTCGAACTTTGTGTGGTTTATTGCCGCAGCTACACGTTTAACGAAGCGGGAGTGAATTGCTTGACAACAAAGAAAGAAGTACCGGCCATCCTAAAGGCACCCAGAAGCTTCCATGAAAGATGGTGGTGCAGTGTTTGTATCGGGGTTCCCACTAGCTGATGTGTAAAACAGTAAATGCTGTCAAGCTTTGAGAAGAAACTGAAGCTCTAAAACTGACACAAGCAGAATTGATCACAGTGCCATCCACACTAAATAAAAAATATTCAATCTTTATCATAACTGCTGTCATTTGGGTGGTCATGACGGCGTTCAGTGAACATACATGAAGCTAACCAAGCAGTTCACACAATCTGGCATAAAAGAAGAAACAACAAGATAATCATATCATGAGTGCCAGATTAATAAAGTAAAGTTTAGGCAGCTTACTCAACATATGATACAATCACAACACTTTTCTGCTCCGTTGAAGGTCACTCGTATGGACTTGGAGAATTTTGTAAAAAAAAAAAGGGTTGGTGGCAGCAAAAGCAGAAAGGGCCATACCAACAGTCTGATTTCCTTTCTAAACTAAAAGATGTCTAACAAAAACTCAATATGAGTGAGACAGTGAACCAGATTCACAGAGTCATCAACCCAATAAACGGGGAAACCAACAGCGAATTGTGCTCAGTTTACTGCTCCATGTCGTTCAGTAGTTAATGGGCTGGTGAAGCCAGCTAATCAAGACATGTTGTAATACTTAAGCATGTGTCCAGACTTACCAGAAGGATGGAAGAGCTGCCTTTAAATGACGTAGCTCATCATGCACAGCCATAAAAAGCAACTCTTTGGTGCACACATCTTATGCATTTTCACAAACTGCAGCCTCAATAAAGCTATTGCAGGAGTGGGGGATAAAAACAAGAACAAAAATAAACATTCGTGAACGGACTTTTGACTGCTCCTGCAAAGCAAAATATTAACCAGCCAACGTGGCTGTGAGTTAAAATGATGATCAGCCTGACAGAAAAGAGAACTAAAGAGGGTGAACCTCAGTCTAGGAAAAGAGTGAAAGAAAAAAAAAAACTTCGACAAAAACAGAATACAGCTGTACCGAGAATTGAGGTTCGGGACTTGGTGCTAGCGATGAAAGAATTGCAAAACTCAGCAGCGAGTCGCAGAGGGCCATTCTCTTTTGTCAAAATGGCAAGCCAGCAGAGACATTTAGAGACTTACCAATATGTTGGCCTCAACGGCACCTTTGAATTGACCTCCACAGCCAACATTCTAAAGAATTAAGACACCACTTTTTGAAGGCGAGTTTATCCTGCCATGCGAATTTTATGGATACAAAGATGACTCTGAGCAAGTGAGAAGCAAATAAAATCGTAATAAGATATATTATTTCTTTTACCAAAGTTAGGTTTCTCGTGGCACATCAAGCGATTCTAGGGACTTTATGCTGCAATCTGGCTAGTTGTGATGACATCAGGTACCAAAACGACCACTCAGCGTCACGAAATCTATCAAAATGACTGCTAGTGGGTTGGCAATGGAGCCACAGTGTGTAGCAGCTGAGCGAGTTTCACAATTTCTCGCACAAGCACATGACGAGGAGCTCATATTGTGTTGCGATGTCAGGGCACTCTATATATGGAAACTAGCTTCTAATATGGTACTGTAAATATTTTTGTGGAGTGCACTCGCTCTTTGCAGTACATTTTCTTGATCCTTGAAGGATGGGCCTTTCATTTCACGCAAGAAAATAAAAAAATTTGCAGTTAATATCCCTTTATTATCAGGGGAGGTTTGAAAACAAGTGCTACAGAAGCGAAGCAAGCTTAAGCAGTTTCGAAAGACAAATGATTTCTTGCATAGGCAACTAGGAGGACTGAGGTATTAAATAAAGAAGTTAGAATTGATGACAAGAAGAGAATGTGTCTCTGTATTATGTGCAGTCTTCTTACATATCACCTGTTAGCAACTTTTACGATAGGCCAAGGTTAGTCTGCATCGAAAAAAAAATGTGAACTAACTCTTGGAAGATAACCGAAATTTCAGTGTTTTTTTAAAACAAAGCATAACAAATATGTATCAATAGCATAGCATTGTGCCGTTTTGTTAGTTACACCTTTGAGTATAATTATGGTAATAATTTTAGCATAATCTGTACAAACTAAACATTACCTGTCAACCTGAGGCGTAATGATGTTTTCTTTTTTTTTTTCATGGAGCCAAAACTAGCCGTGTTCCAAAGGACCCAAGGAATTTCTAAGCAAGGTGTTGCATACAGATTATAAACTGTTCATAAACTGATCATTCACGGCCCTACAGCTAGTGTCGCACTCCCTGTCACGTGCACTCGGCACACAATCATAATTCATTTGCCTTACGCGAACATGCATTCTCTGTAAAAGGGAATGCCAAGGAGGGTGCATTTTTTAACACTACACGCAACTTAGCTGCAGCTGGTTATTCTCTTCATTCACAGGACATTTGTCAATTAATTTACGTGTAAAGAATGCAAGCTCAAACTGCTAACGATTCCGGATTGCAGTTTTGATGTACACACTGCACTCTTTCCCACACTACCTGCAGTGATTTGCAACATGATGCTTACTCTGGGCACGCGATCGTAAGGATTCCCACATGCCTTCCCCAAAATACATAGCAGCTCTGCGGTGAAGCCTCAGGTAACGCGTGCGTACTTTTTTTTATTATTTTATAGCTTTCGACAAACACTTGAAGCTGTGGGTTGCAGTTTTTTTTTTTGTGGTTTAGTTTAAAGTCTATGCGCACTAAATGCACTGTGCAACAGCAGCAATAGTATTGCTCGCGCTGGGTAGCGTTGTAACCGAAGCTGTGCCCGCCCGAGCATCGTTTGCGAACTTGAGCGCAACGACGGTCTCGTAAGCAAGCATTTTATGGCTCTGTTCGGAACTGCAAAAAAGAACTTACCGAGACCACCATCTCGAGGTCTTCTTAATCTTTACTGGATACGAGGGCCCACTTCTTGGTGTCCCCTGCAATCGTTGAAAGCGGACCATCATTGCCGGCGGCAGAGAAGTGCAGCTTCGGTAGATACACGCTCACAGCGTTTCTCGGCACACGTGAAGTTTCCACGCGTCCCTCCGAATGTACGGAAGGCGTTTTTCTCGATCAAGACCGCCTCAGCAAACACAGCGCGCGCGAAGTCTTGCCTGGCAGCTGCCTGCAGCACCGTCACGGGCGCAGCCATGTTTGCTGACGACATCACGCACGAACCAATGAGCGCGCAGCTTCCGAGACCCTCGTAAGAGCGCCTGGCGCAGTGCATTGTTTGGGCCATGACCTACTACACTCCTGACCTGTTCAGATAGCGGGGTTCCTATGGGAGCGCGTGTCCCCGCTCTCGTTCAATCGCTCGCCGTAGGTGGCGCTACCTATAACCTGTTCGTCTGTTTCTTTACGGTTGTTTTGTAGGCGCTGGTATAAGAATGCCTGCATTCTGCAGTGAACTGGCGGCATATATGTGACTATTTCTTCCCATACATTGCTGGTTAAGCAAGGTGTTCAGAGCGCTTGAGTATTTATAGCACACTGGTTGACAAACGTGGGAACCCGTAGATTTACACGATGTAGGGCAGCCTATGCGTGGTCGCGTGCATTTTATTGCAAAAAAATTCTGAATGTCTTTTAGTATTATTATTTCTGAATAATTCTAAATTTTGGATCATAAATACGCACTACGAGTGCTTTGTTGGTCAAAATTTGACCACAAAGAGTGAAGATGACGTCAGCGAGCAGGTGCTGCCTAGCGCCACGCCGCTCGTAGGTTACGGCCCTAGCGGCAGAAGGTATGAACTAGAACGTGGGCGCTGGAAGAGGTGCTCTCTGGGCAGGTCAGGAGTGTAGTAGGTCATGGTTTGGGCTGTCAAGGTGGAACGACGTGTTTTTTGAGCGCTCCGGATCGACTGCGCAGATAAGTGTTTTTGCATGTTTTGAGCTTTTCTTTATAATTATAAGGCAGCGGTTGAAATCTTCGTACCACTTATTTTATGGTACGGCTTTTTCGGGGGCCAGTCACCAGGTATTTATTAGTTAGTGCGGGTGTGTGTGTGTGTGAATTTTTTTTTGCCACCCCGTGGGGGAGGTGCGCGTACATTGAACACGCAAATTTTTGTAGTAGAGCTTAGACTATCTTTTTTTTGGTAGTGCAAGGCTCGAGTTTAGTTTTATCGAGTATAGGGACAACTGGTGTCAGAAAGGCATGGTTAAATAGACTGTAAAGTGTTCAGGATGTGGAGTGGGTTTGAAAGTGGACCCAAGCGTAGAAGTGGATGGAGAAGAGGCTGACGCGAAGTGTAGGCAATGTGAGGTCGAGGAAAAAATGGAGAAAATGATGGTTGCCCAGAGTGAACTGCTGATGAGAATCGCCGAGCTCGAGACTGCGTTGGCGACAGAGCAAGAGAAAACGAGGGCAATGGGCGAAAGACTATAGTCCGCCGAGGAAGTGCTAGTGAAGCTTAACAAAGAAGCGACCTACCGAAAGAACAGTAGGGAACCGGCAACCAGAACGGTGGAGAAGGAAAAGCAAGCAAGTTTGGAAAAAACAGGTTTAGCCGGTTCAACTGTCGCAAGGCCCAGCTTCAGCGAGGTAGTGGTGGGGCAGGGAGGAAACAAAGCAGCTGGCGTCACAGGTGCAAGTAGCCCCCCCGGTGCAGAACGCTCCAGCTGAAAAGTCACAGCATGTGATAATCGCCGGGGACTCGAATTTAAATCGATATACAGAAGCCATCAAAGAGAGGGTAAGAGGTGACAAGAGGGTTGCAGTAGAGGCGTTCCCAGGACGCAAGCTGAAAGCAGTCATGAGGCAAGCGAGCGCAAAGCTCAAAACGACAGCTGATAGACGAAACCTCGTGATAATTTCAGACGTTTTAAACGATGTCCTAAATGAAGATGCAGCAGGACTAGCAGCCACACTGGCGAAAGGCGTCGATGACATGCGCGCCACTTCTCCTAAGGTACAGGTAGCGATATGCACGATACCGGAGGTACCGGTGCGTGATAGCAACCTGCAAAGAGCGGTGGTAACGCAAACCAAGAGATATGGCGGATGAGTCGAGAGAAAAGCTTTGAGATGGTGGAAATAAACAGAGAGGTGCATAGGTGGGGGGGGGGTTTTCAACGAGACAGAATTCACTTCGATGGGCGGCTAGGTCATGAGGTGGGTTGGCGAGTTGCAGGACGCGCAGTAGCTTTTTTGGGGTGCAAGCGAGCCCTTCGGGGTGCAGGATAGCTAGTAACGAGGAAAACAACCAGGGAGACTCTTCGACAGATGGTATGGACAGATACGATTCCAAAGTGGCACCAATATCTAAGATAGGTAGAGTCCGGGGCATAAATAGACGTAGCCACGAGCGCCGAGCCAATTCAGACATAGGGTATATTAACATGCAGGGTGATAGGAACAGGCTGAAGTGGGAAGAGATAGAAGAACAGCTAAGGGAAGAGAGGCCGATGGTATACGGTTTTGTAGAAACACATCTCAGGGACATGGAACAACCTCCGAACAATCTGGACTACGCGTGGGAATATTATAATAGAACAGAAGGCAGCAGAAAGGGGGGTAGTATTGGGGCATTCATTCATAAAAGTACAGACTGGCAAAGGGTCAAGCAGGAGTGCAAGGAACATTTATGGCTAAAAGGGAAAGTGGCAGGTCAAATGACACTCCTTGGTTTCGTGTACTTGTGGACGGGAGCAAAGGCCAGAGAGAAAAACCAGGCAATGTTAGAGTGTATATCAAAGGACATTCAGGAGTTAGGAAGAGAGTGCGAGATAATTATACTAGGAGACATGAATGCGCACATAGAAGATATAGATGGGTATACCGACCCGACAGGCAAAATGATCATGGATATGTGTGAAAGGCTTGATTTGATCATTTGTAACAGTACCGAGAAGTGTGAAGGGCAAATAACATGGGAGGTAGGACGGCTTCAGTCGACGATAGGTTATGCACTGATGTCACATAGGATGTATAGTAAGCTCAGGGGAATGCACATAGATGAAGGTGGCTCCAGAAGTCTGAGTAGCGATCACAAACGTATCAAGCTAAGTTTTGGAAGAGCAGTGAAAGTGGGAAGGAGACAAGATGAGCAACTACAGGAAAATTTTCATCAAGAAAGGCAAATTGAAATAGCCACTAAACAAATTGAGAGGTAATCACGGAGGATAATAAGACAGTGTGGACATACACGAATCTCATTAGACTCTTTGAGCTAGAGCTTGCTAAGACGCGTGACAAGTCACCCCGGAAAAGAAGACACAAACCCAAAAGTTGGTGGGATGAGGAAGTTAAGAGAGCCATAGCAAAATGTCAGGACGCCTCTAGGGAACACAGACATGCTAAGCAGCGGGGGGAACCGACAGTTGATGTTGAAAGAAAAGGGGCAACCTTTCTAAGCTGTAGAAGGGATGCATCCCTTCTGATCAATGAAAAGATTAGAAAGAAGGGAGCTCAGTGGCTGGCAGAAGTACATAAAAAAGATAGAAAGGCAGCTGCAAAATTTTGGAACCATCTAAACTCCCTCAGAAATGAGACGAGCCTAGAGCAGAGTTTTATAACTACAGCCCAAGGTGCTAGGCCGGAAGGGGAGGAAGCTATTGAATATATAAGAACAAGGGTGACAGAAAAATTTCAACAAAGAAGTACTTTATGCACCACAATAGACAAGGACGAATCAAGTGGTGCAATGGCTCTATTTTCACAACAAGAGTTGGAAGGGCTGAGAAAATGGTTCCTAGTAGTACATCAACAGGCCCAGATGGCATTCCAATTAGGCTGATAAAGACATTAGGTCCGAAGTCTAAGCAGGCTTTGAGAGAGGCAGTGAACACAATAATAATCGATGGTGAAGTTCCCGATGGATGGAAACTTAGCAGGATGAGCAGGATCTATAAAGGAAAGGGGGACAAAGCTGACATAAACAACTACCGTCCTATAACAGTGGCATCAGTGGTCTACAGGCTGGCGATGCAGATTATAAAAAAAAGACTGCAGGCGTGCATAGAGGATGAGGAGGTGCTGGGGGAACTGCAGAATGGGTTTCGGAAACACAGGAGGTTGGAAGACAATCTGTTCTCACTGACGCAGTCCATCGAAATAGCAGAAAAGGAACACAGGCCCCTGTGGCTACCATTTTTGGATATCAAGGGAGCGTACGATAGCGTGGTTCAAGAGGAATTGTGGGGAATACTGGACACACTAGGCGTGGAACATGTAGTCACTAATCTTTTAAAGGGTATCTATAAAGGTAACAAGGTAGTTATAAAGTGGGAAAAACAGGTATCCAAGCCTGCAGAGGTAAAACGGGGGCTTAGGCAGGGGTGCCCCCTGTCACCCTTATTATTCATGATGTACCTACAAGGATTAGAGGCAAAATTAGAGGGAAGTGGACTGGGCTTCAAACTCTCTTTAGACAAACAAGGCAAACTTATTGATCAGGCACTACCAGCATTAATGTACGCAGATGATATAGTGCTAATGGCCAACAACAAGGAAGATTTGCAGAGATTGATGGACATCTGCGGTAATGAGGGAGATAGGTTAGATTTTAGATTCAGTAAGGAAAAATCAGCAGTCATGATTTTCAATGACAATGAAGGTAGTGAGCTTAGAATACAGGAGGTCACGCTAGAGATAACAGATAAGTACAAATATCTGGGCGTATGGATAAGCAATGGGACCGAGTATCTGAGCGAATGCGAAATATACGTGACGACTAAAGGTAACAGGAATGCAGCGGTCATGAAAAATAGGGCACTGTGGAATTACAATAGGTATGATGTTGTGAGAGGAATATGGAAAGCGGTCATGGTTCCTGGGCTGACGTTCGGCAATGCGGTCTTCTGCATGAGATCAGAAGTTCAAGCAAGATTAGAAATTAAGCAACGTGGAATAGGTAGGCTTGCTTTAGGAGCTCACGGGAATACACCAAATCAGGGAGTACAAGGTGATATGGGATGGACATCATTTGAGGGCAGGGAAGCTAGCAACAAGATAAAATTTGAGAAGCGATTGAGAGAAAGGGGGGAAGAGCGTTGGGCTAGGAAGGTTTTCAGCTACTTGTACATGAAGAATGTCGATACAAAATGGAGGAAGCGAACCAGGAAGTTGACTGGTAAATACTTAGAAAACAGCAGGTGGCCAAACCAAAAAGAACTATCGGTCAAGAAGAAAGTGAAGGAAATGGAGACTGACATGTGGAGAATGGGCATGATTAAGAAGTCCGCACTAGAGATCTATTGAACTTTTAAGCAGGAAATTGCCAAGGAAAGGATCTATGATAATACTCGGGGTAGTTCTCTACTGTTTGAGGCCAGGAAGAGAGTACTGCGAACCAAGACATATCGGGCCGAATACGAAGGGGTAGACACAGTATGCAGTGCGTGTGGAGAGGAAGAAGAAACTGCCGAACACTTGATAATGTTCTGTAAAGGGCTTCACCCTATAGTTCAGGATGATGGCGCAGAGTTTTTCAAAGCACTGGGGTTTAGGGACCGGGAGGGCAAAATAAACTTTAAGCGGGTAGAGTTAACTAGAGGAGGTTATCTGATTGGTGGCTAAAGTCAAGGCACGAGTGAAAATTAAACTCTTCACTGCAAAGTACGAATCCTCAAATTCACTTTTTAAGGGAAAAAATAAATATAGTTTTTGGTTCATTAGGTATTACGGCTTGGTAGCGCTAGCCACCGCCCGATCTAAAGGGTACAGCCATATCCATCCATCCATGTGGGGGGTCTATCCGCTTGCCTATGTAAACTCGCGGCCGGGCTAGTCGCGTCTGATCTTCATCGCAGTGGTTTAAATGATTTTGTCAAATTATCAAGATAAAAACCACCTTTGAAAGAATGGTGAAAGAAAAGAGCATGAATAAACGTGTGCTTGTCGGTCAGCATGTCGAGAAGCGTTGTGAGTTGCAGTCGTCTAGTTAAAAGCACGGAAAAAGCGCATTGAGGGTGTTTTTTCATATCACGTATGTATTACACAACAACACGACCACAAGCTATCAAAAGTGGAAGAGCGTATAGTCAGATATTATCGCTAACAAGTATCATGCAGGTATCGTTTATTTTACTTCGTCTGTAGACTTTGCGTCCACGTAAAAGTGGTAACACCGTGTCAACCGCGAGAGGCTGGATAGGTGGGGTCATCTGGAGGCGCAAAAAAGAACCTGACAAGCAGGAAACGTATTTTATTTCTCCGCTGAGATATTCGCATTAGCTATATTGCATTGACCCCTCTGCGTGTAACTAAATGCTTTGCACGCCAAAACACACCGATATAGAAAACTGAGACACACGAGTGAACATGGCTGAAGCGTACATCCTCGGGCACCTCTGCGGTGCTGCTTGGAACGGCGTCCATTTCGGAATCACTGTTCTGCAAAAAGGTCGATCGAAGCAAAAATAATTCGTGACGTCGTGAATCGTGGGGATTCCAAGCTCCAGACTATCGAATTTAACCCGAGTCGACACTTTGTACGGCGACGTCAGCAATGCAGGTGACAAGGCATGACTGAATGTGTCCGCCTAGCAGACGAAATGTTTGCGGAGCAGCCGAGCCTGACGTTACTCTTTTCTGTGGAGAAGTGGTCAGCTGTGGCGTGATCTGGAGGTGACCGCGAGATAGCGCCACTGCTGGGACTCCCAGCGCTAAAAATGGCGGGATTGCCGGCTGTTTTTGAGTAGTGCTAGATCCCAGTATTATAAATCAATAAAAGTGATAGTTATTCATCCCTCAGTTGCGTTTTAGGTCACGAATCGCTGCTACGGGTACTATAGCTACTCGCCGACGCAAAAATCTTGGTATGAGTAAATTTGATGTCAGTGCTCCTTTAAGCAAGTGTCTGAGTTGGAAGCAATTCTTTTATCGTATAACCAAGATATCGTTGTCCTAACATAAACATGGTTAACTGGTGAAATATACTGCCACGTTCAATTTCCCAAGTTTTTGTTATCGTCCCAAAACACCACACGATTCTCAGCTCAAACCGCACCTGCAGTTTTCGAGAAGGTTCCGGACTGTAGATCATTTCGATAAGATCACGCCCTCTGTGCGAACGGTACAGATTGTTCTGGAACCTACGCCACCGCCAGCGATAACGCTAGAACATTCGACGGCAAGAGTATAAATGCCGACGCGCTTCGCCGCTTGTCAGTTGTTGATCGAAGGCCGACGCTCCGTTTGCCGCTATCAGTCCGAGACTGCTATCTGTGCAAGACTGCTGCTGCTATTGGACTTTCCGTTCACCGGGAACAGGTTCGCCCAAATAAACAGTTAAATCCCGACACGAAGTCTCCTGTCTTCGGCCACGTCACGACCCCGTGACATCTGGTGGAGGTGCTGCTTCGTTCATGTACCGGACGCCCCCGTCAAGCCGTGAACCCAGCCCACGTCGCGGAGAAGACACCGACGCCAACCAGGAGCAGCGAACAAGCCGCTGACAGCAAGGGCTACCACCGGAGTACGGGCTTCTACAAGACAAGGTGCGGAAGACCAAGGCCATGACCGCGACTGCTGCGACAATGACAACCGCAGCTTCCCAGCCCACGATGGTCATGCACCAACCCAGGGAACCACCAATTTTCCATGGGTCATCGTTCGAAGACCCGGAGTCCTGGCTAGAAACATACGACCGTGTGGCCGCCCTCAACCACTAGGACCATGACGAAAAGCTCCGTCCTGTGTTCTTCTATTTGGAAGACACCGCAAGGACCTGGCTCGAAATTCGGGAGTCCACGCTCCGATTGTGGGATGTTTTCTGCGGCGCATTCCTGCAAACGTTCGCGAGCGTCGCTCGCAAAGAGAGGGCCGCTGCTTTATTAGAGACCCGGGTTCAGCTACCAAATGAAAATGTCGCCATTTTCACAAAAGAAATGACCCGGCTATTTCGTCACGCTGACCCAGACATGCTTGGGGAGAAAAAAGTTCGTTTACTCATGCGAGGGGTCAAACAGGAGCTCTTCGCGGGACTGATGAGAAACCCACCGAAAACCGTCCAAGAATTTGTAGCCGAAGCGACCACTATCGAAAAGACCCTGGACATGCGCACCAGACAGTATAATCGTCGCGTGACTGCAGACTGCGCTGCTGCTCAAGCCAGTAGCTCCGGAGACCTGCGTGAAACAATCCGAGCGATCGTGCGAGAAGAGCTGCGCAAGCTGTTGCCTTCGGCGCAGCCTCAAGTGGATTCAATCGCCGACATTGTGCGAGAAGAAGTTCGGCAATCGCTTCAAATTCCCCACGCACCGCTGCCCGAGCCGGAAGCTATGAGCTACGCCGCTGCACTGCGCCACAACGCTCCTCCCCGTCCACGCCAAAACGCCGCCCCGTCGCACTTCCGTCGACAGACGCCACCGCCGCCACCACCCCCGCCGACGCCATACCGTTCGCCAGCGGCCCAGTGCAGTGCACCGAGGAAGACTGACGTCTGGCGCACCCCTGACCATCGCGCGCTCTGCTACCACTGCGGCGAGGCCGGACACACATACCGCCGTTGCCAGTACCGACAGATGGGACTGCGTGGCTTCGCCGTCAATGCACCGCGTCCACAGCCAGGAGAACGACCACGTGACATCGCCGACTACCTGACAGGAACTCGGTGGACACCACGAAGTCCTTCGCGTTCGCCGTCGCCCAGCCGCCGCACGTCACCGCACCACCGGCAGTACTCTGGCCCTACGCGGGGCCGGTCTCCTAGCCCGTATCCGGGAAACTAAGGGCAGCAACCGGTGGAGGTGCGGTTGCTGTGCGACGAACTACCGAAGATCCTCCGACGACGACAAAGCCGTGACGGAGCTTTCCGAACACAACACCAACCAGGCAAATCCCTGACGGCGAAAGCTCACTTACCGAAGGTGGCCTGACGACGCAACATGGAAGCAGCGGAACAAGCCGACGCAGCCGTGACACGACGCCATGCCCTAACTGTAATGCGAGACGGCGAACTAGCGACCTCGACGTTTTTATCGACGGCCACAGTGTGACCGCTCTCGTCGATACTGGAGCCGACTATTCTGTCATCAGTGGGTCGTTCGCCGCGAAGTTAAAGAAAGTTAGGACAGCTTGGAAAGGCCCTGAAATCCGCACAGCCGGAGGTCATCTCGTAACGCCTGCAGGAATCTGCACAGCGAGAGTCACCATTAACGGCCGTATTTATCCTACAGACTTTGTAGTCCTACAGCGTTGCTCGAGAGATGTCATCCTTGGCATGGACTTCTTATGCCTCCATGGTGCTGTCATCAACCTAAAAACAAAGTCGATAACGTCATCCACAGAAGAAGCACTATCGCCACGCACGCCGTCAGGACACCATGCCTTGAATGTGCTGGAAGAACAAGTCACCATTCCGCCTCGCTCAAGCGTCATTATTTCAGTCAGCGCTCCTAAATCACCTGACTTGGAAGGCGTCGTTGAAGGCAATCAGCATCTGTTGGTCACCCGAAATATTTGCGTCACAAGAGGAATTGCAGAGCTGCGGGGAGGTAAACGAACGGTTATGCTCACGAATTTCAGCAATGAGTACAAACATGTGAACAAAGGAACAACGGTCGCATACATCGAAGAAATTGTCGAAGCCACCAGTGCTTTCGCCCTCGCCGATTCTGCGGAATCTGCTCAGAGGAACCAAGCCCCTCCCATAGCTTTCGACGTCCATCCCAGACTTCCGAACGATAAGCCAGAACAGCTCAAGGCCCTGCTCCTGCAATACGAAGATTGCTTGTCGTCGTCATCGAAAATTCGGCAGGCCCCAATCAAGAAGCATCGCATCATAACCGAAGAAAATGCCAGACCACTCCGTCAGAGTCCGTACAGGCTTTCGACGCGAGAACGTGAGGCCATGAAGAGACAAGTTGATGAAATGCTGCGGCATGACATTATCCAGCCGTCCAAGAGTCCATGGGCATCCCCCGTGGTGTTAGTGAAGAAAAAGGATGGGACCCTACGTTTCAGCGTCGATTATCGCCGCCTGAACAAAATCACAAGAAAGAACGTGTATCCTCTCCCACGAATAGACGCTGCACTTGATCGGCTCCATAACGCCAAGTACTTTTCGTCAATGGACCTCAAGACTGGCTATTGTCAAATCGAAGTCGATGAAAGAGACCGAGAGAAGACGGCGTTTATAACACCAGACGGCCTCTTCGAGTTTAAGGTGATGCCCTTCGGCCTTTGCTCAGCGCCTGCAACTTTCAACGCGTTATGGATACAGTACTGGCAGGATTGAAGTGGCAGACTTGCCTTGTGTACTTGGACGACGTCGTCGTGTTTTCCTCGAAATTCGACGAGCATCTTCGGCGCCTTGAAGCTGTACTTCAAGCCATCAAGACTCCCGGACTCACACTGAAGCCAGGAAAGTGCAGTTTTTCGTATGAGGAGCTCTTGTTTCTGGGGCACGTTATCAGCCAACTCTGGAGTTCGTCCCGATCCACGGAGAACAGCCGCCATCGCCGACTTCCCGCCGCCCACTGACAAGAAAGCCGTGCGCCGATTTCTGGGCCTGTGCGCCTATTATAGGTGGTTCGTGAAAAACTTCGCCCGCATCGCCGATCCTCTCACTAACCTTACCAGGGCCGACGTGTAGTTCAAGTGGGAAAAGCCACAGGAACACGCTTTCCGGGAGCTTAAACATCGCCTCCAGACGCCTCCGTTACTTGCCCATTTCGACGAATTCGCCGAGACAGAAATACACACTGACGCAAGCAGCGTAGGTCTTGGCGCCGTTCTTGTGCAGAGGGCTGATGGACTTGAAAGGGTTATTAGTTACGCCAGCCGATCGCTATCCAAAGCAGAAGCCAATTATTCCACAACAGAAAAGGAGTGTCTCGCCATCATCTGGGCTGCGTCGAAATTTTGCCCCTACCTCTACGGCAGGCCCTCCAAAGTTGTGAGCGACCACCACGCCTTGTGTTGGCTAGCCACCTTGAAGGACCCTTCAGGTCGCCTCGCACGATGGAGCCTGAGACTTCAAGAATATGAAATTACTGTCATTTACAAGTCCGGCAAAAAACACTCCGACGCCGACTGTCTCTCTCGTGCGCCTGTCGACCAACCGCTACCCGACGACCCGGATGACGACTACTTCTTGGGAACGATAACTACCGACGACTTCGCTGAACGACAGCGGGCCGACCCGGGACTTAAGGCCCTAATAGAATACCTCGAAGGCAGGACCGCTGAAGTCCCGAAGGTATTCAAGCGGGCACTTGCGTCGTTCTTTCTACGAAACGGTCTTCTACAAAAGAAGAACTTTTCACCGCTTCGAGCTAAGTACCTCCTTGTGGTGCCTTCAGCTCTGCGACCAGAACTCCTGCAGGCCCTGCACGTCGATCCGACGGCAGGGCACCTCGGTGTTTCTCGCACACTCGCGAGGATACAAGAAAGGTACTACTGGCCACGTCTTACCACCGACGTCACTCGTTATGTGAGGACATGCCTGGACTCTCAGCGACGCAAGACACCGCCGACAAGGCCAGCGGGACTTCTGCAGCCAATTGATCCACCTTGCCGACCTTTCCAGCAGATCGGTATGGACCTACTGGGGCCGTTTCCGACGTCGGCTTTCGGAAACAAGTAGATCGTGGTAGCTACCGACTACCTCACCCGCTACGCCGAGACAAAAGCCCTGCCAAAAGGCAGTGCATCCGAGGTAGCTAAGTTCTTCGTCGAAAATATCGTCCTACATCACGGCGCCCCGGAGGTCCTTATCACCGACAGAGGAACGGCATTCACTGCCGACTTAACTCAAGCGATCTTGGCATACAGCCAAACAAACCACCGCCGGACGACAGCGTACCACCCACAGACCAACGGCCTCACCGAGCGGCTTAACAAGACGATCGCCGACATGCTGTCAATGTACGTCGATGTCGAACACAAGACGTGGGACGCCATTCTTCCGTATGTGACCTTCGCGCACAACACGGCGGTGCAGGAGACGACGCAGATATCTCCATACAAATTGGTCTACGGAAGGAGCCCGGCAACGACGCTCGATGCCATGTTACCCAACGTCACCGACGAAGAAAACCTCGATGTGAGCGAATACCTTCAACGCGCCGAAGAAGCCCGACAACTGGCGCGTCTCCGTATCAAGAATCAACAGACGACCGACAGCCACCGTTACAACCTTCGACGACGCTTCGTGGAATACCAGCCCGGTGAACGTGTTTGGGTATGCCGACGTGTTTGGGTATGCCGACGATACGCCGACGTGGACTAAGTGAAAAGCTTCTGCGACGGTACTTCGAACCGTACAGGGTGGTTCGACGTCTCGGCCCACTTGATTACGAGGTTGTCCCCGACGGCATCACGAACTCTCAACGACGCCGATCACGACCTGAAGTCGTCCATATCGCGCGCCTCAAGCCGTTTCATGCGCGTTAACAAACTGAACCAGTGTTTTTCTGTATTATTGTTGTGTCGTAATTTATTCATTGTACTTTCTTGCATTATTAATGTACTTTCATCTTTAGTTAAAGCATCGGGACGATGCCTTTTTTCAGAGGGGGGCAATGCCACGTTCCATTTCCCAAGTTTTTGTTATCGTCCCAAAACACCACACGATTCTCAGCGCAAACCGAGCCTGCAGTTTTCGAGAAGGTTCCGGACTGTAGTAGATCATTTCGATAAGATCACGCCCACTGTGCGAACGTACAGATTGTTCTGGAACCTACGCCACCGCCAGCGATGACGCTAGAACATTCGACGGCAAGAGTATAAATGCCGACGCGCTTCGCTGCTTGTCAGTTGTTGATCGAAGGCCAACGCTCCGTTCGCCGCTATCAGTCCGAGACTGCTATCTGTGCAAGACTGCTGCTGTAATTGGACTTTCCGTTCACCGGGCACAGGTTCGCCCAAATAAACAGTTAAATCCCAACACGAAGTCTCCTGTCTTCGGCCACGTCACGACCCCGTGACAATATGATAGCGAGTTCCTTCCACTCGAGTGCGGCATGTTTAGAAAGGACAGGGGAGGCTGGGGTGGCGGTGTCGCCATCCTATTCAAGGAGAGAGTAAATTTTCGTCCGAACTCAGAATACGGTTCGGAACAGGTTCTTGGTGACGAAGCAAAGCCGGGTTCATTGCTTTGCGAGGATGGTCACCGCTGGACGTTTTACATATAGAACTTTATGTACAAAACTATTTACCCATCTAGCAGGATGTTGGCATGGAGGATCCCAGAATTCTTCAAGAAGTTTTTGATGTTATGAAGTGCAAGGCCGAAACCATGGAAAACGTGGAGAAAGACTGCGTGCTGTTTCTTGACTAAATGGAAATAGCTTCAGCCTTTGAATTGGACCAAGCTCAAGACATTCTCCTTCGAGGTGTCGCACTTCCTTCAAAGCCAGAGGAACCCGCTAATCACGCTTTTGTGTTCATGTTTGGCGGAATAAATCAGCGGTGGAAGCAAGTGATCGGATATGAATTTACTGGATGATACGTGGATGGCGCCTTGCTCAAAGACTATGTGCTCGACATCGTCCAGTGTTTTAGCGAGATTTTTTCAGAGTCCGAACAGTCACATGTGACATGGGCTCAGCAAATCGAGATATGTGGCGAGAGTTTGGGTTTTCAAGCCACAGAAATTCTACTACCGTCTGCTCAGTAGAGCATCCATGTTTGGGAGGCAAAGAGCTTTTTTTACTGCTGACGCAGCCCATGTGCCAAATAACCTGAGAAGGTAACTTTTAAGCCCCAAAGTCTTCACAATGAGTGATGTCACCGTGCGTGACAATAAGCTCCCGTCACAATACGTGAAACTAGAGCACGCCCAGGCGGTGGTGGACTACGATGCAGAGAGAGAGAGCTCATAAGGTCGCACCTGTCCTGTCCGAGGTTCATGTGAGCTGCGGTCACTTCACAAAAATGAAGATGGGACTAGCTCTCCAATTTTTCAGAGAAGCCGCACATTTCTGGTAAAGGAAGGGTTGCTTGACCCAGCTGCCGAAATGACTGCGTGGTTCATGGACTTAGTGTCGAAGTGGTATGCTTTGATGTCATCACGCCATCCCACTTCAGCTCTAATTCACCGAAATATGGACAAGTATCCTGCTGCTCTGAACACCCTACGCCTTGCAGCAGAGACAATCAAAAGAATGAAGACGGGTGCCACAGCTCAGTGGAAACCATCCCAAGCCGGACTTCTCATTTCCACGACAGTTGTTCTTCGCTTCAAGAAATCTTTCTAGACAATGAAGGCTACGAGTTTTTCTAACGAGCAGGTTACTTCGAGACTGCCTCGAAAATCTGTTTTCTCTTGTGCGCTTAATGAAGCCAGTGCCAACAGCATATGATTTGAAATGTGCTCTGAGGCCACTGAGTGTGAGGCAATTTCTACATACACCGTGGACAACAAGCTATGAGCTTGGTGATAGAGGGTACCTCGTAGAGCTCCTTTCTCAAGCGAAGAAGCAACGCTCAGAAAATAAGAAATAGACGCCTCCGAGACTTTGCATGTTCATTGAGGAGCTGACGGCAACGGAACGCTGTATTTTGTACTATCTTGGAGGCTGCACGCGGAAAAGAGTTTTGAAGTCCGTATCCTGTTCCCAGTGCAAAGATGCCCTCCTTGGTGCAGCCAGCAATGAATATGCTTCTTTGACAGTTCTCAAGGAATATGTGAGTGATGGACGAAACTTGATTTATCCGAGCAGGAAAGAGATCCGCACTCTCAAGAAATATGAGGAGCACTTCATGGGTGTTATTGCGTGGTGTAGAAACAATGAACAGACGATGAAGTCGCCACTACGCTCTCTGACAGAACACCTTGTGAAGGTAGACCAGCCATGCCTGAGTACTTGCGCAGAACATAAGGAGGAAATAGGCAAGATGCTGGTAGCCACCTACACAAGACGGAGGCTACGCGTACATTTACGTCAAAAACCATCCACACATGCTGGAAGTCACGGAAGCAAAACTTGTGCTGGTGTTAGTCTACCTTAACAGCAAGGCCTTTTTGTATCCTATTTGCACATACCCATGAGAACAACAACAACAACAAAAAACCCTCTATGGAATTAAGCGCACAGTTAATAATCATCTTGCCCATAATACATTTTGTCTAACGGTATTAAATTATTCTACTCCATCACGCGTCTTTGTTTTGATTACCTAGCGCATAACACAGTTAGCCACCATCTAATCGTGTAGGCGTATTAGTGACAATGGTAGTAAGGATCCGGGCATTCGTTCTTATATACACAGCAGCTATCTACTTTAGCATGTTTCTCTCTCTTGCTATGTCCATATGTGAGTGCGACGACAGAAAGCTCGCGGCGACGGTGCAACTACGAAGACGAGGTGTTGCCCACCGTTGTCACAAACGTTGGTTGTCACCACTCATTATAACAGAAAGAATATTAATCTCTATACCTTTGCTAATCCTCTCGAACTAGTGGACGCGTCACTGAATGTTCACTCTCGCTTATGATATACTTTGGGAAATGAATGAATATCGAAGCTAAAACAGAATGCAAGCGCCTACTGCAAGCAGGAGCCACCGCTATCGAGGCGCTCCCAGCGAACGGCGGATGCAAGAAAATGGCGGTTGTGCTAGCAGACGACGCGGTTGCCCTCAACCTAAGAGGGCGCTCGCATCAAGACACCCTCTTTCCCTCCGTGCCCTCTTTCGCTTTCCACTCGTGTGTGTGTGTGCGTTTGTCTACCGTGCCTGGCGGTCGGTGGAGTGCGCAGAGTGTGTGCAGCGGCGGATTTTGCGTCTTGGCGGTGCTTAGTACTGCTGTAACCCCCTTTTCCTTGCTTTCACCATAACGCCGATCTTCGTCTGGACGTTTTGTAAAGATGTCGGACGACCACAATGACCACGACGAGTGCAACGAAATCCAGGACATACCGGAGATCGAGCTCATCATCAAGGTAACACGCCCGCATCCGCCGTCCCGAGGGCGAACCGTCTGTTAGGCCTAGCAGCGGCCGCGGCGCGCCTGCTCCGGGTCCTGCCGTTTATGGGGTGGGCGTAAGGCGGTCGAATTCTAACATATTTAGCTGCGGCTTTCGCTTGCACAGGGCGTAGAAGGCGTGCCCACGGTCGCCTTTTCGTCGGCTAAATTTGTCTGCGCGTGATTAAAAGTGTCTCTCGTCAACACACTGTATTTTGGCTCGCCTACCTTCCTGTCGACGTAGCGCATATACCCTCGGCGCTACGAGAAAATGGAGGTTGTTTCATTTTATCGCTCAATCAATTCTTCTGGCCGGTGCGTCACTCGCGATAGCGCCCTTTTTTCCTTTGCATTTTCAGTCGTATACCTGCAGCGCGGCGCATTTCCTGCGTCCCAGAGAAACACCTGTTTCGCGACGCCCCCGTGTCGGCTGGCGGCGAAAGGAAAAGCGAGCCGAGAAGAGTGGCCTAAAAGTTCTTGCTGGTCCAAAACCGGGCAGTCCGGGCCACTCGGAAGCTTAATCCGTGCCGTCAGCGATTTAGCGTTTGTGTGTCATGGCATACTTTCTATTTCAGCAAGCCGGAACTCAAGGGGGAGGGGGGCGCAGACTGGCTGGTTTCCTTCTCTACTGCCACCAATGTCCTTGAGCGATATCTGTTTTTCGTCGACCAGCGCTCTTCGTTTTTCCGTTCGTCGCCGTGTGGCCCCTCGCTGATAGAGAAATAACTGTTTGCTGCTCTCCGCTCAGCGGGCGGCATTTTTTCCTTGAGCGTCGTTTCACCCCGTTTCGAGACCCTCGCTTCTGTGCGCGCGGTTTGTCGTCGGCCGCTGTGATGCAACGCAGTGGGGCGTCGTCGAATCTGGCAGGGTTTCCCTCCAAGTGCGTGGACGGCGCTCCCAAATTTGATCAGACTGCGGCTGCCTGGATCGAGCCTTTCATCGTTTGGTGTGCCTGTGTGCAGAGTCAGCTGCGCTTCGCCGCACTGACGCGCCTCTGCTAATTTGCCTGCTTCCTCCCTGCTAGTCACGTCTCCAACATGTGCTGCTGATCAAGCGCTAGAATGCACCATTTTCCTGTTCCTCGGCAGTCGTTAATGGCATTGTTTGCGGGTGTTGAATTGAGTGGGGTGATCGCACGCACAGGAATGCGAGTGCCTGTGCTCGTTCATTTATAATAGTGGAAAAAAGTATGGACGTCGTGAAATACATAGTGTTCATGTGATGTCGCTTCCGCTGTTGTCGCCCTCTCCCGCCATGTCTGGGTACCTACGGCAGTTCGCCTGCTCCAGCGTGGTTTGTTGGGGGCTCGTCATCTGTTGCTGTGTACGATATTGAAAGGAAAGCATTGTGGTTTTTTTGTTGTCGTACTTTAACGAGCTCATCCGATTAGGAGGGCCTCGTTTGTTCACTCGATAGAAGACCAGAAAATCAAGATGTGCGACACGGATACCAGCCACCGCGTACACCGGCAGCCCGCCGCGACCTACGAGGGCCCATTATCTCGCTTTCACTACACCACAAATTGTGTGGCCCAAGAACAAGTGAAAGCCCAAAGTCTCTCGAGCCGCAATTTTAAGAGTTGATGAGTGAAGCGCAGGAGCTCCCATCAAAAACGAGTCGTGCAGAGCTAGGCAAGATTACGTAATATATAATATTGCTATATATAATATATATATATGTAAAGTATATTACTGCGGCCCACGCGACCAAAGTAGCACCGCCCCCCTCCAAGTGTTTTAAAGTGTGCTGATGTTGAACCTATTTGATTGAAATTTGTGGAAACAGCCGAGGAAAATACTATGCGAGACAGATAGACTTCGCGTGGTGTGTGCCGCGGTAATGCCGGTCATCATTTTTTTTTTCGCGTATGTTTTGACATCTTTGACACATTGTATTTTACTTTTTTTGTATGCTAATGTACAGTGGAGTCCCTGAAAATGGAGACCGTGTTAGGGAATTAATTGACCGATTTCTAAAAATCCTGTCGCCCAAGTCGAACCGATCGGCTATACTTCAGTGTCAACTAATATTGTTTCGCAACCATTTTCACAGTTTCTTTCAATGCAATACGCGAATTTCTGCGATCGCCATCACAATCACGATTTTAACCGCCTCCATAACACGCTGTTGTGCATGCAGTGGTCCCGTACAAGTTTGTATGTACAGTATCTTGGTAAGCTATCTCTGTTTGCAGGTAAGTGCTTGGCTATGGCACTTACCTGGAATGAAGTTACACCTGAAGACGCAAATATCGCCGAGTTTGTTCAAGTAGTTTTTTGTTAATCCATGCCAGCCAAACGCCGGTACTTTTTGGAAAATCACAATTAGAGTTCCAAATTTCGGGTAACAACTTTTGGCAAAGAAACACCCTGAAGATCTGCTCCCTCTTCAAGGACTACTAAATCAACTTGCCTCACTAGCAGCCCTCAAACTTGCAACGTGAGGCAAAACTAAATGGGCGCAAGCACACGGAGACAACACGGCAGCGGTAGGCGACGGAGTCGGTAGGTACCTGGGCATGTCGGTGGCGCATTTCGGAAGTGACGAAGGGGCGATGTGTGGCGCACATGCACACTATGTACAGGTCGTGGCTGTATTAGTGGGTACATGCTGGGGGTGATTTGGCCATGCGAATGGTGTATATTAGTAAAAAACGTCCACTACCATAATGTACTGCAGTTAGGTTAACTTGTGTAATGATGTAGAATTTCAAACCAACCGCGAAGTGGTTTCTTGCACCCCCACCGCCTCCACACACACACACACACACTTTTTTTTAGGGGTGAAGCTCCTTATGGCGTCTCCCGTTATCGTTTGTAACCACCGGTGAGAGAGCAGGTATGTGTCGCAGTGGACAGACTTTTAGGGGCGAAGCTCCTTAAAGGGGCCCTGAAACACTTTTTCAAGTAACCGCGGAATGAATTCGCTAGAAGAGCTTACTGTCTTACGAATTCAACGCCGCAAAAATTTGAAGAATTCGTCCAGTGCGAGTGGAGTTACAAATATTTTTCGCATGCTGCAATTGCATTCTCCCTTCTCTCGTGCTGACGAAAGCGCTGGAAGCTAAACAGGGAGGAATGCCAGGACCACAGAAAAATATCATGCGCGCTTCGTGACCTTGAGCACTTTTTTGAATGGGCGGCTTTTTTAGTGTGATCGCGCGTGGACATGTAGCGGCCTCCCGCGGCAATCTGTGTAACGAGCGAGCACGCCATGTTCAAATCACCCAATGGCTGATAGATGGGTCGTAGACGAAGGATTTTCGGGCACATAACGCGATCTGTCAAAAAAAACAAGTTTTTGGCTGACTTTGATCATTTATTGTTATTGTAAATTCCAGGCCGGTGTGCCGTGCTTTAATATTTGGCTCGTGTGTTGTTGCGAGCCTCTACTAACTGATCGGCAGCGTTTTCGGACCATGCTCAAAAAGTGCTGCAGGGGCCCTTTAGGCCATGGGTCGTGCGTCCTCGGTGTATGAGTAGGTAGCCACCTCTCATTTAGTTCTTGGAATGTCGAAGGCCGTTGAGTCGTGGGTCATGCGTCCTCGATGTATGTAGTAGGGGGCCACCTCTTGTTCAGTTCTTGGAATGGTGGTGGTACTTAGTGACGGACATGCAAACACGCAGACAGATCGATCCACGGTGGGACAGACTGACGTTTTGCCCCACCCATCATCATTCAGGCCCTGGATGTGCTGTGTTTGTCTTTTGAGAGCTGAGGTTAGTCAACATGCTTACATGTCATACACACTCAAAGAAATTGATGAGTAATGAATTCCTTTTGAACTGATTTTATTTTGTGCCTGCACATTTATTAGCCCGCCTAACCCTCTACCGTCCTCTCAAGGGGAAATAGTCTAACTGGGAACAACTGGGACCAGTTCAAGTGGTTTATGGTCAATTTCCCAGTCGGGACGAGTGGCCAGTGGGTTCCAACTGGGATTTCGACCATAAACCACTTGAATTGGTCCCAATTGTTTTTGTTTGCCAGTGGACCCCTGCGGTTCTTATAGACACAGAAGCTTGGTGTTGAAATTGGACTTCATTTATTAGAAACTTAGCAGGTTGAGTGTACAGGAGCTGTGAAGCATCTTGATTGCTTCCTTGGATAGGTGGCATATGCCCGCCAATTCGTAGATCTCGTGCGTACGGAACCATCTGAAAAAAAAAAAATGGAATGTTAGCGACACTGTAACTACTACTTTACAAATGCAATACTACCAGAAATTAAATTCCATCTTGTTAGAAAATCGTAAAGCCGGTATTGCTATCAACCAAAACACAAGTGCTATAATGGCAATTACAGACGGCTCCTGTAAGCAAAAACTGTGGCTCTTAATTTACACCTCTTGATACGTGACTCGATCGATGGCTATATTATTGTGAGATATTTTTATGAAGCTGTCATAAATGAGGTTCTGCTCAAATGTGTCTGTCAGCATGCGATTGCAGTTATCTACAAATCTTTCTACCATACAGTCAACATTTGTGAATGAATAGGCACACCTTTATTGGGGGGTGCATATCAGTAAAAGGTACAGATACACTACAGTATAGTTTACAACCGTGCAGAGCAATAAACACAATTAACTTGTGTCACGTATAATTTGAAATTCTAGTTCCTTCAAGAATTCTCATATATGTCATTGTACATTAATCTAACACTAACTTTAAACATCACGTCTTGCTCTATTATAATCTTAAACTGTCGAGCTTATCTTAGCGGCAAAAAAAGCCGAAGCTAACAAACAGACAACAGGTTTGGGGATTAATTACCGAGCAAGTATGTGCCCTTTTCTAGTACTTCGGATAGAGCTACAAGCCTGCACGAGAATACTTCATAGTTATTTAGCATGCTGTTGAACACAAGTATTGCGCGATTGACACTTATATTTTATCACCCTCCGAAACAAATGGCCGCGAATCTGCTGAGTCTAAAACATTGTTTACAAAGCAACTTTCCATCATCTCCACTCTCAAAACACTAAGTGTTCTCTTATATTACATCTACATCATCACTTACTCGAAGCAGAAAAGATTAATTACCTTCAAACGGCTGCATTGTGGACAAGGCAGCCAGCGCAGAATTCTGAACACGATGGATCCACATATCAGTCTTGTCACAGGCTAACACACTCGTTCGACGATCGCCTAAAGTCGTAAAGTCTTCCAGAGATGAAACTCTCGAGCATTAGTCAAAATACCCAAATTGTGCGTGCTATGACTCCACGTTCCTGATCAAGAACAACACAACTGCGCCGCGCTTCCGTGCTTATATGTGGCACGGTAGCTAGCCCTCGCCACATATGCTGTATGAAACTGCTTGTCACTGTTTTACAATTTTTTCTGCCTGTGCATCTTTCATTGAAAATTGTGAAATTTGTCCGTCATAAATCATTTTAGTCTATTTCATATATGTCTGATTATGCTTTACTGATTTATTCAGTGTTTGAGCGTAAGATTGCATACGCAACTGCAGTGATGGCTGCCGGCCATTCAGGTAGAACGTGAGAGAGGAAGCAGGAAAGAGTGGTAGATGTTTGTGGTAAAACACAGTTTGTAGTGGTGTACGATGCACGTTAGCGCTGGAGTTTGCAGCATTATAAAATATCAGCAGTCTCGGCCGTGGCAGCTACAGGTAGCTACCACGGCCAAGACTTTCGTAAGTAATGCACCTGTGCAGCATACAAGTCGAGCAGGCATGCTTGCTGCGAGATAATTAGGCAATATTACCGCCTGACGTCAATTGGGACCGCTTTGCCTGCATATTGTCACCGCAATGGACGTAAAAACATTGGCAACAGCTAATACAGTTGAAAAAACTGAAGCTAGAACAAGCGTATGTTTGAATGCAATGTGTTTGCACACTTTTGCAACTGGATATTCCGCAGTAATATAATTTTAGTAGTCTGTGAAGTTAAAATTCTGCACTGATGATGAGGGAAAAAAATAAAGATAATAATTTGCAAATCATGAGACACTCATTTTCTTCTTATATGGCCTACCAGGCTGGTGGTCCGATATACTCAGTGTGCATAGAAAAAAAAAAAACTTGGATAAAGTTTGTTTGCTGAGGTGCAAAACAATTTACATCATACACAATCGAGTTTAACTTTTTTTCATCTTTCTCTGTGAAGAAGCGTACAACCAGAACTTGCCGCAATTCCAGTTTTCAGATGTTTCTGTATGGAAAGCATGAACCATTTTAAAACATGCGGAAGTGTTTGGCACACTGAAAAATTTGGCAACTCCCACAAACATTTGGAATCAATGTTATGGGAAGCATGCACATTGAAGGTAACCTTTGTAATTTTTTTTTATTGGGCATAACATAACTAGAGATGCAAAGACATGTTAAACAGCCTCATATGTTTTATATAACCAGTTGCATTCAGTTGTAACGATGCCAACAGCAACATGGATATTTGCAACAACACAAGCCGTAAGCTAATATGTAGATGCTTCTTGTGCCAGCAAGGATGGTGGCCCTGGACACTGCTAGATAAATGAGCTTCAATTGTGATTAACTTGAGGTGGCGGCTGCATGGTAGTGGTATGTATGCACTGTCTATAAGATTGGATAACCGGCACAGCAACCACAATTGAACAATTAACGTTTCATGAACATTGTGGTCTGCTTGACAAGCAGTTCCGAGACCTGGTGTTGCTCTGTGGTAGAATACCTGATTGGCACACAGAATGTGGGGTTAATTCTTGCTCGGACCATGATTTTTATTCCATGCGTTTGTTGGCATCGGTAACGCTGCTTATGCCAGCTTCTAGGAGCGCAGCTCCTTAGGGTTGACCTAGTTGGCGTCCACACCCCACAAAATCCAAACGAAAACTAAACACCCCCACAACAAAAAAACAAGAACATGTTAAACAAGACTTTATGTCTAATCAACTCTGCGACAGCACAATACATCATCACCCGTGCCGTTCGTCCGTTTGTGCTGTTCTGCATTGTACCGTTCGTGCATCTGTGCATATGTCTTTTAGAATGTTTTACCTAACTGATACCAGCATGCCGTCTGGGTAGCCATTTTGTCGTAGGGGATGTATCTGCAGGTTAAAGCTCATCGCATCCGAGTGTGCAAGATCTTCTCACTGACTGTGTCACGCTTGCGTGAGCAATGGCCCTCTTTATTAGTTTTTTGTGCGCAGAATTGAAGCAAAGCATGCCCTTGTCTCCTCTCGTTCGGTACATGTTGCACATGCGGCTCCTCTCGTTTTATATTGAGGTCTATGTATTGGAGAGCGTTTTTGGCGGGACTTCGTACACGAATTGCAAACCGTCGTGTGCCTCCTGAAACATCTTGACTATTGTCGTGCTGATTTTCCCTTGTGGCTGGTCTAGGCATACGAGGTAGTCGTCTACTTATCTGAAGCGCTTGACTACGTTGGATCCTTGAAACTGCTCGTGTAGTGTCCAGTCTCCTACGGCCACGAACAGGTTTGAGAGTATATAGGCCAAGCTTGATTGTATGCACGTGTCATCAATTTGATTGTATACCTTGCTATTGTATTCTACGTACGAGCCTAGGTAAATTTTGAGAAGTTTCATAAAGTTCGCTATACTTATCCTGCATTGGTTTTGAAATCTAGCGGTTCAAAATTCACCGATAGAATCTTCAACAGCTCGAAGAGACCCCTTTTGTGGGTTGCTATTGTAGGCATTATTCACATGAACGGAAAAAATAGGTGTGCATGACATTGTCTCGAAGAATTCTACAACACTGTCAGAGTTCCTAATAAGAAAAGGATTGTCAGCAGCAAGTGTTTTCAGAAAATTCTGCAAGAAGCATGCCAAGGTGTTTTACCAGGTAGAGCGTCCTTCTACAATAAGCCTAAATGGGTTTCCTTTATGGCAGCAGTGTTGACGGTGGCACTCATCGCCGCGTTGCGTAGGAAAGGGTGAGGGGTGCACATTCTGTGATTTTATACTGCGTTACTACCCTAGTGCCCTCAGTGGAGTATGGAGCTGTAGCACCACCTGTCCTGCACTTGGCTTCATGGAGTAGAGGAGAGGGAAGATAAGAAAAGGAGGGGATATGCTCATTCGCAGGGGGAGGGGGGTGGACGCCCTGGGAAGGAGCAAGGGAGGGAGGGATTGACATAGCCTTAACCATAAGCTGCTTCCCATCTACTAAATAAGACTCTACATCTAACACGCCCAGCTTTCTACACTTCCAAGATTAACTTAATTGAATCATTTTATTGACATAGAAATTGTTTACAAAACACAAAAGTGTAACTAAAAAATAGACTAACATTCATTCTGAAAAGGAATCTTGAAAAAGGCACGTCATTTACCCCCCCCAAATTATCGAGTACAAACACATATTTTTACTTGGAAACACTTAGAAAACTGATTTGGACACCATGTATTTACTGAACTTGGCGAATAATCATAGATACGGGCAGAGAAAGAAAATAAGAAAAAAAAATAATGAAAGAACAAAGATGTGTAAGGCATAATTTGAGAAAAGCATACTAGATGGCAAAGCAATCAATGAACGTATAAAAAAAGCATTAATGACATTGGGATACTATGAAAAAGTGCCGCCATATCCACGAAGTGAATGATGATGAGTGGGCGAAGCTCCGGAGGTAAACCTGGTAAACCATGAATCCTCTGTACATTTTGCCCACTCGATTTTATTACATCGCTCCCCCTAGCTTACGTCGCCGCACTAAATCGAACGATTGCCTTCAACCAATGACACGCGCCATATGTGACATCATTCCTATTTTATAAGATCTCGCGTCTTCCATCAACTACAAGTACCGCTTTCTAGTTTATAACATCTTGCATCTTTTCATCATCAGCTACAAGTACCACCATCTAGTAAACACTACAAGAACTAAACGAGAGGTGGCTACATACAGGAGACGGTACCGCCATCTAGTGAACACTGCAAGAACTAAACTAGAGGTGGCTACATACAGGGGACGGTACCGCCATCTAGTGAACACTGCAAGAACTAAACTAGAGGTGGCTACATACAGGGGACGCACAGCCCACGCCCTAAGGAGCTTCGTCCCTAAAATGACATACTTATCTGGAGAGCATAACAATATCGAATAAGGACAAAAAGAAGAGAAATTGGGATGCATTTATAATATACATCAGCTGTAAATGAGCATACACATAAGTAGATGTAAGAGTGTGCAACATAACTTTAGTAGAAAATGTATTTAGTATGGCTATTTCTAGCAGTGACACGTTGGTATGTGTCACTTAATATTTTTTCAGTGCAAGAGAGAAATTATTGTTCTGTTTTATTTCTTGTGGAAGGGTATTCCGCACGGCGAATCCATTAGCTGCTAGTCTTCTGGTACCGTATACGTTTTTTGTTTGTTGAGGGAGATAGTTTTATTTTACTTTGTTGCGACTTTCATAACTGGAACATGAGAAATTTGATGAGAAAATCGGATAATTGGTGTTAATACTAGAATGGATCATAAGTGCTGTTTTATAATCTATTAGCGTGCTGAACGGCATGATATTTAGGTTTTGGAAGAGTGGTAGCTTGTGTGCCATATAGTCTGAATTTGTTATTAAGCGGATTGTTCTTTTTGAAGTTATATTACCGGTTCTTGTTACATGCGGTATGTGTGACCCCTGGTAACCAAGCACACATTAGTTCAGGTCACTGGAATACACTAAATTAGATTACTCATAAGGTCGTTAAATCAAAGTTGTCTCGACATCTGTATGGAAAGTTTTCTGCAGACTTCGGCAATAGGAGGTTTCCAGTGCAAATTTTCATCAAGGATAATGCCTAGGTATTTAATCCAATGTACTCATTGCAGCGCTGAATTATTGTTTGTAAGTATGCATGCGTGTTCTTTGGGGGTTTTGGGCGGCGAAGTAAAGGCAATGTATTTGGTTTTCTGTGTATTTAATGTTAGTCTATTTGAAGAGAACCACTAGTGGATATCAACAAGCTCGCACTTGCTATAGTATGGTCAAAAGAATCTTGAGCGTATATGAGAGCTGTATCATCAGCATTCATAAATATGGGAAAGTTTTTAACAACGCTAGGTAGGTCGTTAATATACAGTGAGAAAAATATTGGTCCAAGAACTGAACCTTGCGGTACTCCTATAGTTTCAGGAAACTGTATTTGGGTATCGGCAAGTCGTGCTGTTTTTATTACGATTTTCCAGATAACTTGAGCCACATTCCATCAAAGCCATAGCATTCTTGTTTATTTAATATGCTGTGGTTGACGGTATCAAAGGCTTCTTTTATGTCAAGAAATGTATCTACAACTGTTCTACTATTATCTATGTGAAAATTGATAAGTTCGGAAAGGGACGAAATAGCTGTGTCGGTTGACCTGCCCTTTCTAAACCTATGTTGACAGGTTTTAATACTTTCATGTTCTAGGAAAGACAATTGGTTTAACGATTAGTTTTTGAAAAACTACATTTGTGGTACTTAATATGGAAATGGGATGGTAGTTTTGTGGTATGTTTTTGTCAACGGCCTTGTGAATTGGGATAATTCTTGACAACTTGAGAAGGTCGGGGTACGTAGTCGTATATAAAATGATAAATTAAAGATCTTTTTCTAAAGAGACTTGGAGAATGTTGATGCATTATTTTAGCTCTAAAGAAGCTATGTTGTTGCATCATACTGAGAATTTAACTGGCATACCACTAACTGTAACAGTAAACCTAAATGTTTAGGGTTACGAGGAGGGTATTAATGTATTTTTTGCAGACCGCCGTAGCCGCCAGTCGAGAACTGAAGGTGCAAAAATAGGTAATAAACATCAAAACTAGGGTATTTACCAATATTCAGAGAACTTCGATGTCAGGCATGTAGCTTGCAGAGGGTTTAAGAACCGAATTTATAATACCTCATGTTGTTTGTAAATTACCAGAATTTTTCATTATCATGTTTGTGAAATATTCATTTTTCTTTTTTGAAAGCGCTGTTACATTATTACAGGCCACTCCTAATTGCTGTGACTGATAATCATTGTTTTTGTGCATTTTAACCTTCGAATTACAAAATATTTTTCTAATTTGTTCTAAATTGGGTTGATTCATTCATGGGCGAATAGGGTATTTCGATCAAAATGGTTGATTAGGTGAGTTGGAGTTGGCGATTCATAGTAGTTCGAAATAAGAGTGCTGTGGGCATGTTGCGCTCATATTTGAAGTTAAACTGAACCATGTTCAGTTTAACTTCAAACCAGATTCAGTTCAGTAAACCAGATTGAAGTGAAGGAAGGTTAAGGACGCTGACACACTTGAATAATGAGAGTAATCAGACAAAACAAATCGAGCCGCGCGATTTTGGACAGATTCCAGGGTGTTGATCAAATAAGTTTGGTAAGGATCGAAGATAGCGTTTGCATATTCTAATTTGGGCCACACGAAAGTTTCGTATGCAAGTAATTTTATTGAGGGAGGGGTTAGGCCAAGATTATGGCGCAGGTAGCCAAGAGCACGGTTAGCTGAGTTCGTTATGTGGTTAATATGACAAGACCAGTTTAAGTCGTGGGATATATGGACACCTAAGTATTTAACAGAGTCGGCAGACTCAATAGCAATATTGTTAATAATATACTTAGGCTGCACAAAATTGTGGCGGCGGTGAAAACGTGCACAGTCTTTTGGACATTTAACGACATCAGCCAGTTATTGCACCAAACCTGTACGCGAAATAAGTCTTCTTGTAGCGTGGATATGTCACAGGTGCTACTTATAGAGCGTTAAATGACGCAGTCGTCTGCGAAAAGACGGACGTTCGATGTAAGATATGTGGGGAGATAATTTATATATATGAGAAAAAGAAGTGGCCCCAGAACGGTTCCTTGTGGAACACCGGAGAGTGCGTGCGTGAGTGATGATGTATGCGAATTGACGTGGACAAATTGCTGGTGGTCATTTAGAAATGCGCTTATCCAGTTCAACACAAATGGGTCTAGATTAAGGCGAGACAATTTTAGCTGTAGGCGATTGTGTGGGACTTTATCAAATGCTTTTTCAAAATCAATAAAGATTGCATCAGTTGGAATGTTGCGGTCTAGGCATGAATGTACGTCATGAAGAAACATGGAAAGCTGAGTGTTACAGGAATGATCTTTACGGAAACCATGCTGATTAGGATTGAAGAAATTAACGGAATGCAAGAATTTGGCAATGTACGAATACAATACATGTTCCATGATTTTAGAGCAGACACTGGTAATTGAAATCGGTCGGTAATTATTGGGGCTCAAACGATTTCCCTTTTTAAATACTGGTATGACCTTGCCGATGCGCCAGTCGTAGGGAACCGATCCTGTGTTCAGAGACTGTTGAAAAATGAGTGAGAGAAACAAGCTGCTCATGCGTTTGGTGTTTTTTAGTACTTTAGCATTGATACCATCAATACCAACAGATGATGAATTTTTCAGCGAGTCAATTACTTTCACTATGCCTTGTGGTTCAAACATAATACTCTGCATGGGCGGGTTATCACAAGAAGGGACAGTAGGAAGGTCGTTCAAGGGTTCACGTGTAAAAACAGCGCTAAATGTGCTGTTTAATATATCTGGTACTTCACGGTCCGGAATAGGGAGTTCAGAGCTATCGCACAGGGAAACAGCGTTAGATGCACTGGGATTAATCGTTTTCCAGAAGCGCTTTGGATCAGTGCGTAGCATAGAGAGTAATGTGACAGAGAAGAAACTTTGTTTAGCATGGGCGGCTGAGGATTTGTAATCGTTTTTAGCGGTGTAATATTTTTGCCAGGCTTGATTCGTGTTAGAATTTTTTGCTGCCCGGAATAATCACTTTCTCTTATTGTTTAAGCGTTTAAGGGATGTATTAAACCACGGAGAACTCGGGCGTTCTGATATCGTTTTAGTAGGAATATAAAGGCGTATTAGGCGTTGCATCTCTGATTTAAAAAGAAGCCAGTTGGATTCAAGTGAACGCTGCGCAAAGCTGGCTGAAAAATTTTCAAAGATCGTTGATAAATCCCGGTTCATACTGTCGTAATCCCCTTTATCGTACCACGTAAGTGTTTTTCTGGTTTTTTTACTTGTGTGTAAACTGCATGAGAATGAGGCATGCACAACCAAATGATCACTCAGGCCACGCAGGTAGGTGATAGGGGAGACGTTCTCAGGGTGTGAAGTTAAAACAAGATCTAATATGTTAGACGAGTGGTCGGTAACACGCGTGGGCTGAGAGACCAGTTGGGACAATCCAAAGGTGAGGCAAGTGTTGATGAACTCGCCAGGGGGGGTATTTTTTTGATGACATAGAAGCAGTATCAGACCAATTTATACTAGGGAAATTAAAGTCGCCAAATAACAATATAGGACTGTTTGGGTGGGTCGTTCTTAGTTGGTTCAAATTTTCGTGAAGCAAACGTGAAAAAGAACTGTCAGTACTAGAAGCGCGATAACAAACTCCGATCAAGATGGGCGGGTGGGATGCGTGGCAGCAGAGCCAAACAATTTCTAATGGCGATGCAATATTGATGCGCACGCAGCGTAGGTCCCGTTTCGTGGCTACAAGGACACCACCACCACGCAAGTTGTTATCCCTGTCCTTGCGAAATATGTGAAGTCAGAGAGACAAGGCAATATTTCCGAATCATCGACTAACGAGTTAAGCCACTACAAGGACACCACCACCACGCAAGTTGTTATCCCTGTCCTTGCGAAATATGTCAAGTCAGAGAGACAAGGCAATATTTCCGAATCATCGACTAACGAGTTAAGCCACGTTTCTGTTAGTAGCACAATATTTGAAGATGAAGAATTTATCAGGTCGCATAGCTTATCCCGCTTCACTCTGTATGTTGGTTAACAAAAATGATAAAGACTGATCAAAAGGACGTGACTCGCGTAGTTTATTTCTTGGCTGCTATGAGCTCTTTTCGACAACCATATTTGAAGCATGATCAAATACATAGGTTTTGTTGTTTTACGGTCAGTGTTTCATGGCGTAACTTGAAGCTCGAGTTTTGAGTTTTCCCAAATTCAATTAGGCGCTTACGGGCAAGGCGTGCACTAGGGGAGAGATCCTGAGAAATGCTGAAGACGGTGTCTTTGAGCTTACTGTTAAGTGATAGTATATGGTCCTTATCTTTAAAATGCGCGAATTTCACTATTATTGGTCTGCACTTTCCGGTGCACAACTTGCATATAAATAACATAAAAAATGCACAAAACAAGGCATTAATACAAAAAATGATGAAAATAATTGAATGCTCAAGGCTACAATATATGCAAGGGTTACAAGAAATCATAGACAATTAGCTCTGGCACTGAAACACTGAAAACTATAATTTAGAAAAATAAAAAATATGTTCAATGATCACATGTTTACAAAAAGCATCTGAAGTTCCTTCGCTGAACAACGCTTGACATACTGATATTGGTTTAATATATCTGGCAGGTCTTGATTTAATGATTGAATTGTGACACCAAGGAAAATATAAAATCTCACTGCAAACACACCACACGACTTCACCGGATACGACGCTGGAGGAGCTTCGATCGCTGGAAATCATTGTGCTGTGGGAAACCACATCGTCAACCGCAGCATCATCAAGTATAAAGGAACTTCACCCCCTGGCACCACTTCATGGGCTTGGTGTTTGCACCACAATGCAGCCATCTAATCCACTTCCCTTTGTGATGCAGACGATTGTCCTTGCGCTTGCCAGCCTACTGCTGTCGAGCGTGATAGGCCCGCTCCTCCTCTAATTTTTCAGTGCCCGGGTGAAGGAGCAGATTTTTATGGTAGGCGGCCGTTGGTGCTAGTGCGGCATTTCACCGCCAGGCGCCCCGCAACTGGAGCAGAAATGCCGCCACGTCGTCTCATGCGCTAACTAATGTCGCGGCTGCATTCGAAGCTGCTCTACAGCTCGGTTTTCGGCTGTATTCTCATTGTTTAAGATGTAATGGAAACTTTGGAACCAGAATCGCGAAGCACTTGTTGTTCAGACACCTAGCTCATTTCAAAGGCATGTGTCATTTGCAACTACTTGATCGAGGCGCTCGCACGTCGTCTGCCAGGCCGATACTAGACTGCTGATGTCGGTAATGCACGGAAAATGGTTATGTCACCGTGGGGTTCGCTTGACTGAGAGTTGGTTTTTTGACTAACTGAAAGTCGATCTTTGAGAGAAGCATTTGCCAGGAGCTAATATTAAAAGCTTGGGTGCCTAATGTTTTCCGATGCTTGCTACAGTCTAGTGGTGTAGCACATTATGCGCAAGCCTGGAGTTCATGCACTAAATAACACAAAATGCCTCTAGACTGCTTTCAGGGATATAGATCATCCGTTACCTTCCCAAAGCATTACATGTGTTGCAACCGATAAGAAGCAAGTGTCAGAAAATTGGGAACTATGGCAGGTGATTTCGCCATTTGATAGCTTAGACAATGAAATCATCGTGAAATAAACAGCTCCATATGCGACGCGATTTCTGTGATCATTGCCTATGTTTTGAACAGGCGCTGTTAAAGTCTGAAGTTTAATGTCGACTCTAAACTTAAGCAAAGGTGACAGGCATGAAAAATGCGGCCTGTGGTCATCAGTTGCTTGAGCTTGTCTGTGTATTCATGGACGGATCGTAGCCTTAATATCTGGCTGCTCAGCTCTGTTTCTTTTTCCCTCTGGTCTCTCAAGTCTGCATGGAGCAGGGTAGTGCCGAATGTCTGTGTGGTGCCTATAGGGTCCCATTAAGCTTCGGGGCCAAATGTTAGTGTTGCACATGGCAGCGATCGTGAGGAAGCATTGTTACTGATCGACCCATGACTGTTCGGATGGAGCACACTCCTGTTCAGTGATGCCAATTACCATGTTGCCAAACATGACGGGTAGTCCTGTGGGAATTGAGGCTGGCCCGCTGCCTGTGCGCGGGCTTTCCCGCCTTTCTCCAATTCTCATGTCCCGACATGTCTGCCCTCCTTTGCTCTCAGCCGCGCTGGGAAGGGCGGAGTGACGTTTAACTCCCTCACCCGGTAGCGGATGTTGACTGTGGCGCCGCGCGCGGGGACCCCGAGAGGTTTTTTCGCGCGCTGCGTCGGGAGCGGAGAGTACAGTCCGGGACTTCAAACGGTGAGCCACGTATTCTTTTCCGTCCGTCGAGTCCCGTCGCTCGGGGCTCGTCGGACTTCGCCGACGGCGCCTTGCGCCCGCGGCGAACGCTCACCCGCTGTTGCCCCGCTGCGTACTCACGGCCGAAGGGCAGTACGGTGTCCTAGTGCGTGGCCTAGCTACGCCGACCCGTCTCCCTTCAAAGCCAACGCGAGCGCCTTTGCCCTCGCTCGAGCAACCGGGCCTTTGCTCCGGTGTCTCCGTGGATCACCTTTACCGCGGAGACGTGCTCGTGGCACCCTGTGTAGTACTTTGTGCCCGTGGCGTGGATAAGCCTATTTGCTTTCCCGCCGCGCCTTTTGCAACGGGCTGTACTGCGTTTGGTTGCCACAATAAAGTGTTGCGACTTGAGCAATATCGTGTTTCCCGCCACGGCGAAGGTTAACGCGTGCCCTGCGGCTCGCTAAGACCGGACCCACGCTGGTGGCCGTACTCCTTCGGGATACGTGTACACCACACTGGCGCCCAACGCGGTATCAAAAGCTCTAGCTTTTGATTGCTCTTAGCGAGTCAGTTCGCCTGCGCGATTCGGGCTCGTCGCAACATGGCTGCTTCGCGGGACTTTTTGTCCGCTGTCCCTTTTAGCGGATGCCGCGTTGCAAACGGAGGCCATTGCCTCTGTTGACGGGAACCCTTCTGCACACGTCCGTGTCGGCACCCCCTATTGCGGTGGCGACACGAGGCGCCAAGCCGCTCCCTTTGGAGATGGCGCGTCGCTTCGGAATGGGCCTCTTGCCCTACCCGAACGTTACGCACAAGCGCCTCCGACGCCCGTGCGTGTCGGCACCCCCCATTGCGGTGACGACACGAGGCGCCTAGCCGCTCCCTTTGGAGATGGCGCGTCGCTTCGGAATGGGCCTCTTGCCCTACCCGAACGTTATGTCTGCTTCGTGGCATGCCGCGTTGCACAAAGAGGCCGCCGCCTCTATCGACGGGCGCCCTTCGGCGCTCGCCTGTGTCGTCACCCCTTTTTGTGGTGAATACACTCCTACGTGGTAGCTGACGCGCTATCTCGTGCCCCCTGTTGTCTGCCGAGAACCTGGCTTTCGGCGCGACGGCCGCTCGCGGTGCCTTAGCACATGCAAGCGTCGGGGGCGAAACAGTAGCTTCGCCGCCATTCGGCGAGAAGGGTGAGTCCCCACGCGGACAAACCTTGGCTGCTAATCAGGTAAGCGGCGCACCGCGAAGCGGCCGAGCGGGGGAGCTTTCCGAAGGCCACGAGGTCGAGAGCAAACCCGTAACGCCGACTCACGCGGCGGTTGCTGCGGTCCTGAGTGGGCGCGATACCAGACTCCCCCATTTTGGGAGAATGGGAATCGCTTTCAGCAGCGAAGAGCTACTGAAGGCTCAGCAAAGTGATCCGTTTCGAGTCTCGGAGGGACGGAGCGCCGTATACGCTGCTTGCTTTGCGGCGGGCGCCGTTAAACCGTCTTGAGAGGCGCGCCGTTACGCTGCTTGTTCTGCGGCGGGCGCGATTAGGGGGCTGATACAGCGTGTGTCGCTGAGTCCCCGGCGGATTCATTTTTGCTGGACCATGACGGGCTCCTGCTGAACTATATAGCCACTGACGACGAGTCCTTAGACCCGTTTAAGGTGGTTATGCCCAAAAGTCTGAGAGCCGCACTGTTGCGATCCTCTCACGACGAATCCATGGCCGGTCACCTGAGTGGCTCGAAAGTTTTTGCAAACTGAGCGATGTTGTGACCTGGCCCGGCACGAAGCGTGGCTTTTATCGCTATTCCGTGCCTGCCACGTCTGACAAACGGTTGAGCCAAGGGTTGGAAAGCCGCCCGGTCTTATAAACCGATTGTCAGTGAGCGTCCGTGGCGCGTACTAGCTGAAAGATCCCCTTTGGGAAAACTCAGCCGTGCCCACATCGCAGACCTGAAGCCCTTTGTCAAGGTCTGACGAGCTCGCGCCAGCGCCCTGCGGCACTTCGCGCAAGCAACGGGCACACCCGGAGCGGCGGACCGCATTCGGACCCCGCACCGGTATAATCTGAGGAAGCGGTCACCTTTGTGATTTCGCGCCGGACGGCGGACTTCTCCGCAACCGAAGGCCCTCAGTTTACTGTCTAGCCTCAGTATAGGTTAGCTTCTTTACGGCCTTTTCTCGTAAAGAAGTTGACCCCGCCTTGTCTGCTGCCAGTGTTTCTTTTTTTTTCAAGTGTTCATGTGTATTTTATGTTTATTTTGTGTAATATTAAGTGTTATTTGTGTTTTATGCTTTTTTTGCCAGATGTTCAGTGTCAGTTTGCTCTGTGTTTACTTTTTTTTCGTGTTCGTTTAGTCTACCGCGAAGGGAGCTGTGTGTGACCTTGAGTGTCGGTTCTTGCCGGGGGAGAGAGACGAAGGACGCTTTGCGCCTACGCTCGCGCAGCCGTCGGCGGTGTGTGTGCGTGCGTGTGTAAGTGCGTGACGCTTTAGTGCGAGCCCGCGAAGAGTGCGTCATGGCATCCCTCCATCGACGCGGACACTGGAGGTGCTGGGGGGGGCATTGACCCACTGACGTCAGACCATCTGGCTGTGCTCTACTCTCGGCTGTCGCCGAAGAAGCCCTGCTGCCTTTTCCACCATGGCTCCTGCGCGAGGCCAGCTGAAAGCAGCTATATGCTGCCGGCCAACGCCAGAACGCCCCGCAGCCAATTTTGGTTCGGCCTCCCTGACCACCGGAGAGGCCCGGCTTCCCGCAACGTCCAGCTCCGTCATCGAGCCAGATATGCGAGGCCTCCGAACAACCGAAGCGGCTTTCATCGGACTCGCGGCTGATCAAGAGCAGCAACGAGCCATCAGTGAGCCCTCCCGTACCTCTGACCTCGCACTCGGGCATCGCACTCAGCGGACACGCCCTTTTCCGCCCCTCCGCGCAGTGGACGCTATCCCCCTTCAGCACCACGAACACTTGTGCCACGTTTCTGTGCTCCCTTCCGCAGTTATTTGTATAGTGTCGTGTGTTTATTTTGTTATTTATGTTTTGTTTCACCTTTGTAATCATTTTTTTAGCAGCAGTAGCAGGGCTGGACTGAGGTTAGCTGTCGCTCATAGCAGTGTCATTTTAACTGCATGGGTGACGTCCGGCTGCCTTTTGCAGACCGGTAAGGGCAAATTTAGGAGAGGGGGATGTGGGAATTGAGGCTGGCCCGCTGCCTGTGCGCGGGCTTTCCCGCCTTTCTCCAATTCTCATGTCCCGACATGTCTGCCCTCCTTTGCTCTCAGCCGCGCTGGGAAGGGCGGAGTGACGTTTAACTCCCTCACCCGGTAGCGGATGTTGACTGTGGCGCCGCGCGCGGGGACCCCGAGAGGTTTTTTCGCGCGCTGCGTCGGGAGCGGAGAGTACAGTCCGGGACTTCAAACGGTGAGCCACGTATTCTTTTCCGTCCGTCGAGTCCCGTCGCTCGGGGCTCGTCGGACTTCGCCGACGGCGCCTTGCGCCCGCGGCGAACGCTCACCCGCTGTTGCCCCGCTGCGTACTCACGGCCGAAGGGCAGTACGGTGTCCTAGTGCGTGGCCTAGCTACGCCGACCCGTCTCCCTTCAAAGCCAACGCGAGCGCCTTTGCCCTCGCTCGAGCAACCGGGCCTTTGCTCCGGTGTCTCCGTGGATCACCTTTACCGCGGAGACGTGCTCGTGGCACCCTGTGTAGTACTTTGTGCCCGTGGCGTGGATAAGCCTATTTGCTTTCCCGCCGCGCCTTTTGCAACGGGCTGTACTGCGTTTGGTTGCCACAATAAAGTGTTGCGACTTGAGCAATATCGTGTTTCCCGCCACGGCGAAGGTTAACGCGTGCCCTGCGGCTCGCTAAGACCGGACCCACGCTGGTGGCCGTACTCCTTCGGGATACGTGTACACCACAGTCCTCAGCCGCCACTACTTATAATCTATAAAATACTCTGGTTCTAAATGACTGCTACATATTAGAGTGTAGTACCAAAATTTATTAGGAGACCAATTCTGCCTGATTACTGCAAGCACGCTCCCCCATACACCAGGGGAAGCTGCAATTTCACGGAGCTATAGCCGTATAGTGCTTAAGGCGATAGCTTTAAGTGCCTCATCAAAAGCGGAAATTGATCGCCAGTGGCGTCAGACATCTTCTCGCGTTGGCGACGTGAACATGAGTGATGCAAGAAATCATCATTACGTAAAAACATCATTATATGACGTCACATATAATAAATGTTTGGGACATATCGGAAGGTCACATAACTTGACGGCATCATATAACATCTTCGCTTGCTTGAAATGGGCTCATCATGAGGGCAGTGCATAACCTGCTGAGGTGCAGAACGCTAGTTTTGTCTCCAATCCTTGAGGCAGTAAGAAAACCATGTTGGGCGAAGAACTATCCGGTAGGGAAGTAAGAAACATTCAGTGCATTAAATCGGGAGAAAACGAGGACAGTTTTTGCCTTTCAGTCGTCTCAGGTGAATCCATAAAGGGACCGGCGAGTTTTTTTTTATAACTAATGAAATGAACAGACTATTTTTTTTTTCGGTCAGATATGCAGAGTGGCACACAGCAGTACTATTTACTGATGCATGCAAATAATGAGGCTGCAACAGCTTGAAAGAGAAAATAAAAAACGTGAATGCTATAAAACTCGAACGCATATATCGAACTGGTTGCACAGTCTGACAAAGCCATGCGAAAACAGTGCACCGTTATGTTTGTGTTACTTTTCATTCTCCCTGCATTGGTGAAAGCCGTCGGGAAGCATGAGTGCAAGTTAACTCGCATGAAAACACAAATTCGCGAGCTTCCTAATAGGCGCGGTCATTCAGCTTCAGCATCCTGTAGTCTACTCCCGCAGCGCCATCATGTCGCAGAGGTGAGCGGAGGCGAAGCGCGCACTCGAAGGCCTGAAGAGAGCGTTCGCCCGGGAACTGCGAAAAATGGAGGAGGCGCTGGATAGGCATATCTACGGGGGCGTCGTCGGTGTTTGCGCTATCGGGCTCCAAAAGCGAGCCAGGTTTCTGCCACCTATTGCACACCAACTGATCGTCCCCACCAGATACGACTCTGGAGGAGCTGCGATCACAGGAAATCATCATGCTATGGGAAATTAAATCATCATCAACCACAGCATCATCAAATATAAAGGAACTTCACCCACTGGCACCACTTGGTGAGCTTGGTGACTGCAGCACAATGCAGCCATCTAATTTACTTTGCAATGCAGGTCTGTGAATAATTTGTCCTCTTCGCGAAAAAGTCGAGTAATTACTTTTTATTTACTTTTTGGTGCAGTTCCCGAGCCTCCACTGCTCTATTATTGCTGTTGAGTGTGCTGATGTTATTCATTCGTTACTGATGCTATCGGGTGACGTCGAAGCTAATCCTGGTCCTAATGCAAACGCTGCTGTTCTTACTGAACTACAAAAGCTAAGCACCAGCCTGGCCCAGTTGATTGCCGACGTTCAGTCTGAAATCTGAACTAAGCACGAAAGATCAAACAATTGCAGACTTAAACGAATGACCGATCTTGAAACGCATTACCAAACTCTTCTTTCCTTCCGAAATGATCTCGAAAAAACAGATCAACATAATCAACATGACTAAAAAAATTGAAGTGCCAGAAGCCTCCCTGTATGATGCTAAAAACCGACCATGCTGGAATAACCTGATTTTCTCGGTATTCCTTACCCTACAGGGAGTGAAACATGGGCTGAATCGGAGAAAAAAAAAAAGATCATTGATATCTGCAATAATAACCTTCGGATACTAGTGCAGCCTAGCGAGATCGTGCACATCTGGGTCATCATTCAGACAACCGAAACTGCCCCGTTATTCTGAAATTACTATCGCACAAAACCAGAGACACACTTTCATGAAATGGCAGGAAACTAAAATATACTACGTACAATATCGAAGAGGATTTCTCTCACCCCGTTCAATATGCTCGAAAGCAGTTGCTTGCATTTTCATAAACGTGTTTGGAGGAGTACTCCCCTGCAATTTAAAATACTGCATATCAGGTCGAAGCGCTATACATTTGACACATCGATAAACACTGTTAAGGAGCTAGCATAGCATTCACCCCACAAACAGCCAGCATTAGTGCGCCATACTGCTCCCCCCTGCCACGTTCTGTTCACCAACATACGTAGCCTTCTTCCAAAACTAGAGCTTATATCCAACATTATCTCTGCATCCAACAGCAACATATTCATACTAACAGAAACATGGCTTAACAGCAACGTAACGGATGCAGAAATGTCAACTGAGTTGAAGAACTTCCACGTGTAACGAAATGACCGACAAAGCTCACGGGGCGGCGAGCACTTGTCGCGATTAATCATGGCACACCTTGCACTGTTATTAACATCCATTCTAATATCAAATCCCTTAGGCTACTTTGTCGTACCCATACCCTAACAGTCCTACTTGGCGTCTGCTATAGGCCCCCACAAGCAGATCCAAACTTTCCATGTCATCTGAACGATACCATTGTAAAGCTTTCTTTCACTTATCCAACTGCCGAAATTCTTTTTGATGACTAACTACCCAAACATTGGCCGACAAAACATAACTAATTTTACATTATTATGTAATGCAGAAGCAAGAAACTTCTTTGATGTGTGCCTTAACTTTAACCTCGCACAACTGGTCTCCCAACCAACATGTGTCTCGCAAAGATCAGTAAATATTCTAGACCTGATATCAATTGATAGCTACGAAAACCTATCATCTATTCATCATCATCAGCCTGACTACGTCCACTGCAGTACAACGGCCTCTCCCATGTTCCGCCAGTTAACCCAGTCCTGTGCTTGCTGCTGCCAATTTATATCACAAACTTCTTAATCTCAACTGCTCACCTAACCTTCTGTCTCCCCCTAACCCGCTCTCCTTCTCTGGGAATTCAGTCAGTTACCCATAATGACCAGCGGTTATCCTGTCTACGCGCTACATGCCCAGCCCATGTCCATTTCCTCTTCTTGATTTCAACTATAATATCCTTAACCCCCGTTTGTTCCCTAATCCACTCTACTCTCTTCTTGTCTCTTAAGGATACAGCTACCATTTTTCTTTCCATTGCTCGCTGCGTCGTCCTTAATTTAAGTTGAGCCCTCTTTTTAAGTCTCCAGGTTTCTGCTTCGTAGCTAAGTACCCGCAAGATACAGCTGTTATATACCTTCCTCTTGAGCGATAATGGCAATCTGTCATAATTTGGGAGTGCTTGCTAAATGTGCTCCACCCCATTCTTATTCTTCTAGCTACTTCAATCTCGTGGTTTGGCTCCGCGGTTATTACCTGCCTTAAGTAGACAGTCTTTTTCAACTTGAAGTGCATCTATTCATTACCTTCCTAAAATTAGCAATCACAGTCATTCATGCGCTATTTTCATTTAACACCATCCAAAAACGGGACTAATAAAACAATTCTTTATGATAAGGTTAACTATGGCGCAATATCTAAGGATCTCGGCTAGTTAAATCTACATTTCACACACGCTCCGTTATGACAACTGGTTGATCTTAAAAAAAAAAAAACAACACACTAAATCTCTTCTCCGATATGGTTTTCACGGCAGTTAAAAAAACTTGAAAACAAAAAGAAGCGACTTTTTCGCACTGCAAAATGCACTGCCCAGCCTGTTACATGGAAAAAAAATTAATGGCCACTGAAAAATCCTATTTCTGTTCGTTGGTAAAGCCAAACATTTGTTTTTCTTCATAGAATTGCCTAACCTGCTACTCGGAAACTCCAAGCAATTCTGGCAACTTTTAAACCCCTCAAATCCCTCTGCTATCAGACTAACAAGCGATTCGCATGAGGCACTGACTGACCATGATTGCGCAGTAATGTTTAACAAAAAATTTTTATCTGTATTTACTACTAAACTCGACACGCCCTCACAGTCACCATCCTTCAATTTAAACTTCCATGCCAGCTGTCACCTTCCTTGAAGAATGCGTTTCATCAAATATTAATAAAACGAAGCTCCGTTTATCAGCTGCTATGGATTCCATCAACTAGAAACTCCTAAAAATTGTGCAATCGACTTGTGTAGTATACTTATGTCTCATCTTTTCAGTCGCTCACCTCGGGAATCATGCCCGCTGATTAGAAAACAGGCAAAGTCGTTCCAGTCTACAAATCTGGTAACAGAAACTCACTCTTGAACTACCGCCCCATTTCATTGGCTAGCGTGCCTTGTAAAATCGTGGAGCATGTCATCTACTCGCAAATCGTCAACTTCTTGGACTCCCAACGCATTTTTCCATCCTTCACAGCACGGATTTCACAAAGGCCTCTCCTGCAAAACCCAGTTCGCACAATTCCTTCATGACTAGTTTCGACTGCAAGGTACAATCGACTCAATCTTTCTTGATTTCGCAAAAGGTTTTGACAAAGTTCCTCGCCAGCGTTTGTTACTAAAACTTTCGAAGCTGAACTCGCATCCTAACATCGTCAAGTGGGCTTGAAGAGTTTTAACTAACCACTCTCAATCTGTGTTAATGGCCATCTGTCTTAACCCCTTCATGTCCTACAAGGGTCTATTCGCAGTCCTCTCTTATTCCATATATATAATAATGCTTACCGGTATATATTTCCTGTAACCTTTGCAAGTTCGCTGACGTTTGCGTAATCCACCATGCCAAACTATCATGACCATTCGATCCTTCAAAGGGACCTTAACAATATACTAAATTTGTGTAACATCTGGCTAAGGACTCTCAACCTTACTAAATGTAAACTTGTGTCCTTCTCTAGTCACAATCACTCTTGCTTCCACTAGTGTTTCCAAATTCATCAATAGACTTAGTATACTCCTATAAATATCTAGGAGTCACCCTTTCTTTTAACTTATCATGGCGCACCCACGTTACTAACATAATTTCAGCATCGAACGAAACGCTCTCTTTTCTAAAACGCAACCTCCGACTCGCCCCACCTTATGTTGAATTACTCTTAATAAATCACTTATAAGACCAAAACTAGAATATGTATCTCTCATCTGGAGCCGGTATCAAGCATATCTAATCACTGCATCGGAAGCTGTTCAAAAACAGGGCCACTCAATTCATTAATTCATATTCATACAACATCAGCATA
>WOVY01002108.1:0-77644 GCA_013436015.1 Rhipicephalus annulatus
TCTTCAACGTGCACCCAAATCTGAGGCACTACGGGCCTACAACATTACCGCCCTCCATCCGAAATGCAGCCGCCGCAGCCGGGATTCGATTCTGCGACCAGCGGGTCGTAGCCGAGTACTTTAGCCCCTAGCCACTGCTGGCGGGGCACTCAAAAACAACAAATATGCAAGCATCGGCTAGAGCAAATATACCGTTTATCGTCTTGGGAACCTTCAGAAATCGATGCCTCTTACCCGGTATCTAAAACCGCTCCTGTGGCAACACAAAGTAAGTACAGCAACTAGATACCGGTAACTACACTGTGGTTACACAAGCGAATGCCAGAAAAAGTCACAGTTTCAGCACAAGGGGGCGAATCATGAAGGGCGATAGCAAGAAATTAGAATAGCACACGAAGAGCGACAAGCAGCAGGATACTTTCAGCACGCCGCTGTAGCGCAAAGAAGAGACACTCGAAAAGAGCCTAGAGGCATACACTACACAATTTCCAACTACCAAACGTCGCAGTTGTCACGCATTTGTATTTAAGCAGCACGCTGAAAATGTCTAAATGCAGAAGCCGACTCTGCTCGGGTTTTCGTCAAGACTGCAGCAGGTGGAACGGCCCCTTTGCATCTCCTGCCACGCTGGGACGTCCAACGCGTAGTGTCCCGTGCTCTGTTAAAGGCGAAAATCTTTCGTGGGATACTGTTCTGAAAAAAATAATTTGAACCGTGGTTAGAAAAAGTTATCCCCAGAAGCGTTAAGGTGAATACCATTCCCAGATAGCATCTCCACAAAACAAACATGTATTAACAAAAGCATTTTTTGCAAACATGTATACCTACATATACTTATCACATGTTAAACAAAAAACAAATAGGACGTGAATATATCTTTGTTTCATATTTAGAAGGCATTCATGCCGGTGCTGAATAAACATCAAACGAAAATCAGGTAGGCCCAAATACAAGCTTCACGCGTCTCTCACAGGCGAACACAAAAGGGCTGGACCAGTGCCGAAGGAATTCCTCCTTACCGAGAAAGAAGAGAGCTTCCGATAGAAGAGATATCAGCTCTGTGTACAGTCGCTTCAAGAACGGGAAAAGAGTGCGATGGCTACGACCTGCTGCAACCGCCTCACAGCGATTGCGCTAAAGACAAAAAGCACCATCAACAATGAAAAGGCAGGTGAAGTGACCTCGAGAACTACGCCCTGAGGAAACGAAGCGATTTACTCTGAGACCACGAAATCCAGTGTGCATGTGGCCCTCCAGAAAACACGAGCAACGGTGCGTTGCTTCAAAACGTACTGATTTGTTTCACATAGGGAGGAGTTCGGGCATGTTGCTGATTGGGTTATTGTCCACCTTCCGAGGCGGCCAAGGGTATGAAGAACACTACAACCCAGCCTCCACATGAAGTCGCGGAGGGGGCCAGACAGAAATGATGCTGTCAAGGTGCTGCAAGACGCACAACTAGAGTGAGTGCGGCGAACCAGAGGAACTAACAGAAGCAACAAAGCAGCTGTTGTGTAAACGATAGGAGCGTTCAGCACATCTACCCCAAGAGAGTTCTACTGAACACGGTGAAAAAATGCGCAGTTGTCGCTTAAAACTAAGGAAGGGTTATTGATTGTGGGCCCCTGTTAGGATGTACATTCGGCCTTAAATACTGAAGACAAACGACTAGAAAATAGTATGCGAGAATTCGTGCAGGGCATTTTTCCTTGTACAATGCACAACAGAAAGCGCAGGGCCAGTAGGCGGCAGCGTATGGACACCGACGGAACAGCAAAGTCTCCCAGGGAGTGGTGTTGTCGTAACGCCGCACGAGAGACCAACTCATTGCCACCGGGCCAAAAGAAGGAACAAAAAACAGACTGCAACAACATCAGGACGCGTAAATGCTGTTGCTTCCACTTGAGAAAGACACCAAATGCGAGCGCAGAACAGAGTCTTCGCGAGGTAACTTCAACTCAAGAAGCGAAAAGTCGAAATACTGTGCATTCTCAATTTTTCGCGGAACTTCGACGAGAAAGCTTAATTGAACTTGTTAAAATGCCCAAACCATATTATAAGATACCTGCAATGCGAAGAGATGCAGCTGGTTGAAGAGGGGAAGTGGAGCTAAGCCTGGAGTTATAAGAGCCAATGAACGACTACCGGGATTTGGAGAAGTTCCGGGCGGCAACTGAAACGCCACCATACTGAGATAATAAACACAGGCTGTGTGAAAGACTATCTTCATCTGAAATGTGCAGGGCTATGTCATCAGTGAAAGCTGCGACTTTTACAACACTGCGGGCTGGCAGCGCAGGACCCCGCATACGCGAATACACTTCTATAGAGCACCTAAAATGGCTTGAGTCTGAGAAAAAATAGAAGAAGACAATAGACATCCCTGACGAACCTCACGTGTAATAGAAAAATCAGCACTAGCAACCATCTGGAACTAGTGCGCTTTTTATACCAGATGGAGTATTTCAAAGTTATTTCTCAAATGGAACGAAAAAAAAACAAAAGGCTGTGAGCACGTTCCAAGTATACAGGTGCTCTAGTTGATGATATGCTTTTTCTTGGTCCCAAGACACCAGGAGACCATGCACAGATCACGACAATGTATGCTATGATATCTCGGGTGATAAAGGACCAACTCTGCATTTCGTATTCAGGCATTAATGAAGCCTGGTGATGACACATCAGGGTGTTCAAACGAGTCTTCTAACGTTGAACATTTACCATCCCGAATATTATAGTAAATGTTAGGAACCATGACAGGTCACCGATATTCGCGCCAACCAATAAGCATCACCTTTTGGGTTAATAGAATGCAGCCATCTCGAAAACTGGAGGGAAAAACAACGTCATCAAAACATGTACAATCACGGTTAAGGCTGTTCTAATCTCATTCGAAAATGTAAAGTAGATCCTTCTGACCCAGGGTTGGTTCCACGTTGCATTGACAGGAATGCCACCTTTACTTCTTTGGGCGATTAAGTGATTTAACCTCCCTGCCTTTCCCTCATTTTATTCTCTCTCTCTCTCTCTTGGGTGATGAAGAGACGTGTAGACAGTCAGCAGCTTGCTGAGAAACACGAGGAAAGCCAGTAAGCATTGCCGATATTTTATCACAGTTCGCTCGCATAGCCGAACACAACATCACTTCGAAGTGCGCCAAGAAAACAGATCGATGATGCGTAGGAAGCTGCTGCGCAGGTGGTATATACGGGGGCATGAAAGCACATAGCTCATCATCATCATCATCATCATCATCATCATCATCATCATCATCATCATCATCATCATCATCATCATCATCATCATCATCAGCCTGACTACGTCCACTGCAGGACAAAGGCCTCTCCCATGTTCCGCCAGTTAAGCCGGTCCTGTTCTTGCTGCTGCCAATTTATACCCGCAAACTTCTTAATCTCGTCAGCCCACCTAACCTTCTGTCTCCCCCTAACCCGCTTCCCTTCTCTGGGAATCCAGTTGGTTACCCTTAATGACCAGCGGTTATCCTGTCTACGTGCTACATGCCCGGCCCATGTCCATTTCCTGTTTTTTATTTCAACTATGATATCCTTAATCCCCGTTTGTCCCCTAATCCACTCTGCTCTCTTCTTGTCCCTTAAGGTTACACCTACCATTTTTCTTTCCATTGCTCGCTGCGTCGTCCTCATTTTAAGCTGAACCCTCTTTGTAAGTCTCCAGGTTTCTGCTCCGTAGCTAAGTACCGACAAGGTACAGCTGTTATATACCTTCCTCTTGAGGAATAGAGGCAATCTACCTGTCATAATTTGAGAGTGCTTGCCTAATGTACTCCACCGCATTCTTATTCTTCTAGTTACTTCAATCTCGTGGTTAGGCTCTGCGGTTATTACCTGCCCTAAGCAGACATAGTCTTTTACAACTTCAAGTGCACTATTACCTATCTTGAAGCGCTGCTCCTTTCCGAGGTTGTTGTACATTACTTTCGTTTTCTGCATATTAATTTTAAGACCCACCTTTCTGCTCTCCTTGTCTAACTCCGTAATCATGAGTTGCAATTCGTCCCCTGAGTTACTCAGCAATGCAATGTCATCGGCGAAGCGCAGGTTACTAAGGTATTCTCCCTTAACTCTTATCCCCAACTGTTCCCATTCTAGGTGTCTGAAAACCTCCTGTAAGCACGCGGTAAATAGCATTGGGGACATTGTGTCCCCCGGCCTTACACCCTTCTTGATTGGTATTATGTTGCTTTCATTATGAAGCACTATGGTAGCAGTTGATTCCCTGTAGATTTCTTCCAGAATGTTTATATATTTCATCTACGCCCTGATCCCGCAGTGTCTGCATGACGGCTGATATTTCTACTGAATCAAACGCCTTCTCGTAATCTATGAAGGTCATGTATAGTGGCTGGTTATACTCTGAGCATTTCTCTATTATCTGATGATAGCTATGACTACGCAAAAATCACAGATTTTTCACGGTGTGCATGAAGATGAGTGGGGCGAAGCATCCGTCAGTCCGTCTGTGATGCCGTACGTACGTTTGTTCTTGCTTCCGTCCATCCATGCATCCAGCTGTAGGACCCTCTGTCCGTCTGTTCGTGCGTCTTCCCATAAGTCTGTCCATCCGTCAGTCCAACTAGTGAACGCTCCAAGTACCACCATCTCGCAATCTTTTCATGATATATTAGTCCCACAGAAAAATCGCCATACAGCAGAGATTCCAAAGGCTAAACGAGAGGTGGCATGGCCAGACTAGAGGAGCGGCGCGCTTGTATTTTCTTACGGCCTGCGCTTCGTGTCTAGTTTCTACCATTCGCCATCCCTAGCTCATGAATTGCGGCTCAACACTCTCTAAACCTTACTAAAACCAAGGAGGTTACGCCTAGCGAGTTAAACGTGGTAACCAGATAGTGTTCAAAGTGCATCCTTCTAATACTATTTTTTAGTAAGCATTAAATTCCAGGAAATTTTAGTGTAGACTAAGTCACCGATGCTTTTCTCTGTAGGTTATTTTTTCAGAAACAACTATCTTTTTTATTTATGATTAACGAACGCGAGTTTCCTTTTCAATTCAAATGAGCGCATGCGTGCCGCTCCTCTAGTCTGGCTGTGGGGGTTGCCACGTAGTACAACGATGCACTCCTACTACTACTAATACGACTATTTCTACTACTACTACATACATCGCAGACGCACGACCGACGGCTTATGGGGCTGGGCCCCTAAAAACGATTGCCTCGCATAGCATAGCACCTCAGAGCGGGCACAACGCCACGCATCCTCTGCCAGGGCCCAGAGGCGAGGCGGCACTCATGCGCTGGAAGCGTTCGCGCCGTTCACGCTGCCAAGCTCGCCTCAGGGGAGACGGCGTTTCGGCGAGCAAGGCTATACCTTTTAGATGCGGAGCATCTAATACTCGAGGCTTGTAGTGCGGCGCCGTCCGCAAGCTTCCTCCTCCTTCTTCCACCATCTGTGCATCCCTTCCTCCTCTACACACCGCGCGCGCTTCACTCCTCCACCATCTGTGCACCCTTCCTCCTCTACACACCGCGTGCGCTTCTCCTCTTCACGAACATTCGCTAGCTGTACAATGTAGCGCGCATGCGCCGTCACGCTTCGAGAACATCGGCAGCTGACGCGCGCGCATGCGCCGTCGCGCTTCGAGAACATCGGCAGCTGACGCGCGCGCATGCGCCGTTGCGCTTCTCCCCCTTCTCGAACATTCGACAGCTGACAGTGCATGCGCCGTCGCGCTGTATATATTCTCAAGGTCGGCGCTCGCTCGCTCAGTTGCCACTCGTCGGTTGGTTTGTACGGCGCGTCGACGTCCAAGGTCACGGTTAAATGAATTCCAACGAATCCACAAACACAATGATCGACGTCCCTTCGACCAGTGCCGCCCTTTCACATACGTGTGTACGTGTTCACTCATTTAACACCCCCTCCTACAACCACGTTAACCAATTTAGCCATCGACCCAAGTAAGTCGCAATTTAACACCCCATTTCACAACCACGTTAACCAATTTAGCCATCGACCCAAGTAAGTCGCACTTTAACACCCCGTTAACCAATTGTATGCTCCGCATCCTCCTCAATGTTCCCCCGAGGGAAGCTGTGGGCAATTTTTTTCATTGCCGTATCCGCCAGCTCCTCAAAAACGTGAAGACAAAGCGAACGAAACAGAGCAGTGTAGACGCCAGTGCGTTTTAAGTGCAACCCAATCATCTGGACCAGATGTAGCGAGTGACACACGTATTGCACGTGACAAATCTAGGCAAAAGCATGTGGCCTGGAGGACGCGCACTTAAAAAGGTAATGGTTTCTCCGAAAAAGAGAGAGAGGGAAAACTTTATAAAAAAGTCAGTCAATTGTTCAGACATAGCCCGTCGCCCCTAGCTGTCGGCCGGAATCCCTTGGGACGCGGCATCAGCAAGGGCTTGACTGATGATGTCGCACTGGACGTTGGGATCTGGGCTGCAGAGCAGGGCCTCCCAGGATTCTACAATGTGAGAACCATCGTTTTGACTTGGCCATGTCCACATTATGTGGACCGAGTTCGCTACCTCATCACAAAATTTACACTGGGACTGGAAAGCTGCGGGGTGCCACTTGCTGTAAAGTGCGGGGTTTGGAAAAACCCCGGTCTGTAACTTTCGTCACAAAACCTCGTTTTTCTTACTTAGTGAGTTGTCCGCTCTCGGGTATACTTGCAAATTCAGCCTGTAGTGTGCGACGATTTCATGGTATGTGCGCATATACTCGCTTCTTTGTTCGGTAACTTGGGAGGTTGCAGGGGTCGACTGGTAGGGGAGACCTCAGGCGACCGAATGAGCCTCCTCATTCCCTCTAAGTCCTCCGGAAAAGAAAATGGAATTTCGAGCTCTAAGGCCCGTATTCACAGACCAACCTCAACTTTACCTGAACTTTTTTATCAGTTTCAAGCCTTTATTGCGCATGATGAACAATGTAGGCCAGTACGCATTAACCGATGTAATTGTTACATTTTACCCAGTTACGATTTATGTGTCATTGTAACGCTCTTACAGAGTCCAGGAACTTGAGGAAAACGTGAGGTAAGTCCAAGGTTGGTTTGTAAATACGGTCCTCAAAAAATCGGATGGTCGTCGTAGATATACACAGGAGAAGGATCGGCGCATTATATATAGATTGAAGACAAACGCCTCTAAGGCACGCCGAATGTAAGCCCAGTCGAGTATGCTGATGGATGGTCCGCGACGCCATGTTCAATACTTCCGTGCATAACATTATGCCCATTCAGCAACGAAAAGTGATGGACGAGGCATCGCAGCTCACGTGAATTCGAAGCATAATGACCCCAGCCAGGCCCTTGTTCATCGCCTTGCGTACTTAGCACACAGTTTCAAGTCTCAAATCAGAATCACGTACTGACGTCTAGTGAAAAACATGAAAATCACGAAAAAAAAAACGTTTGAGTGTCAAGCTTGTGTAGGTACATACTCACTGAGTATCCTAAATCGAAAAGAAAAGTATGTTTTATAAATACAACCTAAAGCCAGGATTATAGCATCGCTGTCATAAAAAACATGGTCATCCCTCAATAAAGGCCAAATGAATATAACAATGCCTACTCCCGTTAAACAAGTTGTAGCAATAAAAATAGCAATCTGAGTCAAGCCTTCTCTTAAAAGCTCGAACGTCAGATAGCCAAAAAAAGTTTCCTGCAGGCACGAAACGTTCCAATTTGCAACATGGGCAACATTTATCACCTCGGCTTGCTTTGTCACACTGCGAAAACCTTGAACTTTCAATGAAATAACATTCAGTAAAGTAACCATCATAAACTCTCAAGACTAACCTGGAGGCCAGACGATGCACATTTCTGATAGACGCGGGAGCGGGTGCCCCGTGAATGGCTCAGTGACTTCTTACTACCATGCGACCCCCGGACACACGGGGCTTCCTCCGGGGTCGCGTTGAAGACCGCAGTGGACTTCTGTCTCTACTGGGGACCTCTGAGCCGCTGCTGTGCTCCAGCGGCGCTTGGTGCTGAGGCTCCTCAACGAAGATGGTACAAACGCGTCCAAATTGTCCCGGCTGATCTCGCTTGGAGTCGTCTCACTCGTGGTGTAGTTTGAGACCTCGTAGATAGAAGCTTTGTCAGCTGGGAACAAATTCTCCTCAATTAGAGGTAGACTATCTTAGAACTGGGCAGCCATGGGGCCAAGGTCAGACATCGCGTCGCCATCTGCAACGCGTTTGCCGAGAGGTGCCCTCGAGACGCTTTCGCCCAGAGGTGACGGCTCGATCTGCGGTTCTGTGAGAATAACCATTGGTCACGGACCACTGGATCGATCCTCCAGACCTTGAGGGATTGTCTGGCCCAGACTGGCTGGAGACTCAGTAGACGTTTGTGAAGGCGTCTAGTGTGGCGTCGCAATCCGCCCAACGTGGTCTTGGCTGATATCCGGGGCTGGCGTCGACAAGACGTCGTCCTTGTTTTTGGACTGCATTTCGGGTTAAAGTGTCGGGTAATTCTTAGATGCCATTTCCAATACGATGGCGTGATTATGTAAGTAACAGTGGCATGCGGGTCACCACAGCGGCGACACGGCAGCGAACAGCCCTTCCCGTCGTGTCCCTAAACGCCGCACCTTTCACAAAATGGAGCTTTGCGATTCATGCGAAAGTACCCACTGGCTCCACATCAATCACACACCAGCTGGATCTCTTTATAGTCACAGGTTACTCGATGGTCCGTGACCTTGAGGCAGTTGGGTACAGGCGATTAGGTCTTCATTTCGATTCGGACATATCGCGTCCTAGTGGTCACAGTTGGGCGAGACCCCGTAAGTCATCTGCTGATATGCAGCACCATTCCGTAGGTGGACAATGAAAGTTCTCTGGTGACGTGGCATAGCAAGAACAGAATGGTGACTTGAGTCATATGAGGCCCCAAGGGCTCGACAACGCGCTCTCCTCTGATGATGAGGTGTGACGCGTGGACGATTTTAGCCAGAGTGACTTCACTGTTGACAGCCTCCTGTTTGAAGAGGATCTGCTGTTAAGTCCCGGCAACAAAAGATAGACAAAAATTGGTGAAGGCAGGGGGGTTCATTGGAAAGAATAAAACATGAACTCGCCTTGGTCGAAGGCAAAACAAACATATATTGACGTTTAGAGGTGGCTATGGGTCCCCTGTTCACAATGAAGAGCATGCAGGAAGGCGTGACTATTTATAAAATCCTTGGTGCAGAGTGCGCATGTATATCTCGGGGAGATTACCCGTGTCCACTTCATCGCGTTTTCGATTGTTTCGATGTGCAGGGACTCTAAAGGTAGCCGTGTTGATAGGTGCCTCTCTGTCGCAGTTATGCTCGCATGAACCCAGTCGATGATGCGGTTAATATTAATACGGTGATTCGCCAAGGCGTTCTAGCTTCCCTTGCCTTCCTTGACATCATTTTAATGCTGCTGGATTATTCTTTTAGGATTTCCAGTTTCATCTATGTAGGATGCGTCACAATCATGGCATGGTATACAAATCATGTGCTAGAATAAACGTATACTTTTTTCTTGATATCTTGGTGTTCGTTATTGAATCGAGTGATATGACAGATTTTCGAATCTCAATATGGTTAAACAACAATGATGCTTTGGGCATAAAGAGTGTTTTTGTCATCAGTATTCCCAAAATGAAACAAGTATACTATTATATGTATTCTTGTGTATGTATTTTGTTTATGTATTGCAGAATGCCATACATTTTTGTTTTTTTTTTGCGAAAAATTTTTGAATTATCCATTCCGGCAAATGTGTCTCAGCAGCTGTATTTTAGAAGTCCAGTGCGTGTATTTCGAATTCAATATTCCGGAATAGCTTTCTCGGTATTCCTTCCAAGTCTTTCTCCAGTGCAGGGTACTTAACGGGATTTTTTTTGCTTAACCTCCCTGTCTTTCACTCAAAGTTATCCCCCTTCTCTCTCTTCCCAGCCCTTAATAAATCCCGGTGAAGGTGATGTCCGAAATGACGCAATAATTGGGTGGCCTTCCAGTAGGACTTTCTGAAGCAAGCGCGAGTGTGAAGTTGCAGCTTAAGAAAAATGAAACGGATGTAGTTTTACATTGTCTAATTATTAAACTGACTATATTCTATTATTTTCTCCAATATAAAATAAGTGACCAGACAACTTAGAAGAGCTTGCAACATACCAGACACAACAGTTCTTATCTTCGTAAAAAATATAAACAAAAATGTGGATCGTACGTTTTATTTTATTCAGGTTTAAGAACGGCTGTGGCTCCAACTCGATGCGCTTCTGTTGAAGACAGGGTTCATGATGTGCTGGCACTCAGGAGTATAAACGGTGCGGTGCCTGTACCTTTGGTGCTGATAAAAATATGTCATGCAAAGTGCACTTATTCCGCCCACAGTAGCATTCCATGCCCGAAGCTCAAGCCACATACCTATTATAAATAATACGAATCGCTATCAAAAGCATGCACCAAACAAGGTCCGAAAAATGCCATAATTTTTCGGGCTAGGTGTACGAGTGCAAAAAGTAAAACAAGTTTCTCGCACGACTCAAGATCAGTATATTGTATTTACTCTCATTTCAAAAGATTGCATCAGGTGGAGGGTAAAAAATTACCTATTCCGCAATGTCAAACTCATGCTGATCTAGCGAGTGTTTTTAGTAAGGTTGGTTAAAGATTCTGGTTCATTATTTCTTTTCTATACCATCTTGGCGAATATAACTCTCTGTCTACCCCAATTTATGAGTCCTTTTTTTTAACAGAGAAATGTATTTTTTTTAAAGCCGATACAAGCGTAGCTCCTAGAACGTCTTTTTAACGACTGCCATCTCACCAAGTGTTCTGAACTTAGTAAGATCAATGGAAAGTTGGTGACTTTCAAGAGCCCTGCGTTTTGAAACGTACGAAGCTTGTATATTTTGAAGTTTTGTAAACAAAATGCGTTCAGGGCTTTTGGTTGAAAACAATTTATGTATGAGAATCACAGGGCGGAATGTATTCAATTCGTATATGACTCCAGTAATTTCTGTCCTGCAATACGCGTAGGTAACCATGCACTAAAAAAATTGACGTAGCGTCACGCTAAATGCACCGCACGATTAGCGTAACGCACCATTCGTTTTCTTCAGCCCTTTTAAAAGTTTTCTTTCTTCCTTTCTTTCTCGTTTTGTTTACTAGTTTGTTGAGTCTTTTTGCGGTCTTTAATTTTTATGTACATTTTCTCCTATTTTTCTGCCTTTCTTCATCTCTAGTTCAGTTTCTCACTTGACTTATTTTGCAATTTTTGTAGATTGTTCGTGTTGTCACCTTTTTCTAGCCTTATGAGTATTGCCTGCATTCAATATCATCATCAAGGCGCTCAAAGAAGAAAAGGAAGAAGACCTCTTTCATGCGAGCGCACGGTCAATCATAGTTTTCGCACAAAATGCCCCAGTGCGAATTTCACTAATGTACCGACAGAACGCCATACCTCAGGTCGAGTCAGGTAGGTACTTGGGGGTAACCTACACCGAAACACTTAACTGGAGTCCCCACATAGAACACATGGCTGCTAAAGGAGCACGTGCCGTAAGGATGCTGCGCAGGCTCAGTAATTATCGTACCAGTTTACGTAGAGACGTGCTCGTTATCATATATTGCATGTGCATTCGACCGATATTATAATTCGGCTGTGTTTTGTTTTCTGGCGCTCCGGCCTACAAAGTTCGACCACTGATTCTGCTAGAACGCGAATCTTTGCGCTTAGGCCTAGGGCTACCCAGATATGTTGCCAACAATATCCTATACGAAGAATCCCGCCTGTCTTCTCTCATCAAAAGACTTCATATCCTAACAGTACGTACATTCCTTAAACTCTATGCATCCCCTCAGCGGAGGTCACAGTATGTGTTCATTAACCAGCAGACCTCATTCTTCAACCACCTTTGGCCTAAATTAAGGTGTCCTCAAGTAATACTTGCTCAGAAGTTTTTGGAGCCCTTAGGAGTTAACCTTTGGGAAACACTTGTGCTCAACACTGTAGATGCAATTAGGATAGAATTTGACGATATATATGCCCAGAATGCAAAAAATTTACCATATCAGTATATAAATGGCATTTTGGAAGATCATTTGGCCAATCTAGAAACATCCAATGTGATAGCAACTGACGCTTTGCTTTATGAAGAGAAGGCTGGCGTAGGAATCGCATTATCCTCTCTAGATTGGGCTTTCTCAAATCGATTACCCGACTTTACACCTATTTACCAAGCTGAACTACTGGCAATAGTCCTAGCATTGCGTAATGTGCCACAAGATCTATCAGCGGTGATTGTTCTAACAGACTGTCTCTCGGTCTGTACTGCCTTAAGCTCACCAACTTTTTCGCGTATCTTAGAAACTTTCTACTCGCTCATTCCTACACGTGTGCGACTCGTCCGACTAGTCTGGGTACCAGGCCATAGAGGTTTAGCTCTGAATGAGCATGCAGATGCACCATCTGCATCTTCCCTTGATTGTCCTGTTTTATCTATTTTGCCTACTTCGGAATATATCACAACAACACGCTTTGAAAAACGCACAACGGCCAATAACTTTAAAAAATCCCCTTTTTTGTATCAGACTTCCCACAGCTAAAGTTCCCTTGGAAGAACAAGTGGTGTTCAACAAGAAAGAAAGAAATAGTGATTACCAGGCTGCGTTGTCGAGTCCTCTCATTAAACTTTTACCTTCAAAGGTCGGGTCTGGCACAGTCGCTTTTGTGCCTTTATTGTAATGAGAGGGAATCTTTGGAGCATTTCTTTTTGTCATGCCGAAAATTCAAAACTCAAAGGGAAAATCTACTAGAACCCCTACGAAAGTTGGGCTTAAACTTGACACTTCCGGTGGTTCTTTCATTTGGCGCAGTCGCAATTGCATTCAGCCACAGGAGCGTTTTTACCGCTGTTACAAATTTCTTACGAGAATCTAAAAGAATGAAGTGCCAAAAATAAGTAACTTCAGTTGTTTTATGTATATTTTTTCTTTTTTGTATGTTTATTATGTTTTTTTTTCGAAGTTTTTTGTTTAGAATTTTAACACCTTTTTAATATTACCTATATTACCTAATTAATCCAAAACTCTCTTTCAAGAAGTGAATTATTTTAAAAAACAAGGCACCGTCCCATTCATGGCCTATCCCCCTAGGTGGGTTGCGCCAAGGTGTTGAGGAACCAACCAACCAGCATGGTCAGTGTGCTGCAGATGACTATGCTATATTTGGTTTTGCCTCTGTTATGCCATCGACAGCATACAATCCCAACATTAGACAGCATACCGCAGCACACGATAGTCCGGTCTTAAGTACTATAGTACTGCACTCTTATATAGAGTACGCGCTGACGTCACTGCACGCGGCTGCCATTTCGTAGTGCAAAATGCAGAGAGCAAGGTATGCTTTTTTAGCCTAATCTGCTTATCTTCAGATTAGCTGGAAATTGCAAGTTTTAGCACGAAATGGCGCGTGAAGTCGTCACGTTTATACCTCCTATAAAAAGAGCAGCGCATACAAAAACATGTTAAAAAGGAGCAACAAAATATGGCAAGCTTTAGCGTATGAAGAAATATGTGATTCTAATAAGCAATGTACGTTATTAGAAATAAGGCTGTTAATAGTGTTGACCGCCGGAAACGTGAAATACTGGAGAATAAAAAAACGTTGCCGGGCCTTACAGACGCCATTGGATGGGGTCTGCGCTGCTTTATAGAATTAGAGCGCTCATGGGGTCAAAACGGTGTTACTGGCGGCATAAGTATGCATACAACAGCCTTACACTATCAAGTATGCTATCAGAAACTTTTTCATTCATCTAAATAATCAGGTCTGTTTGCACAATTTGCTGTTAATTACCCCCCATAACGACAGCGCTACACAGATGGCTTGGTTTTGTATAAACGCTTCACTCTTCAAAGCTATTACATGTTTTTTAAATTAGAGCTTCGTTGCTTTCATTCGGAAATATGCTTTGATTATTTAGAATTTCTTGTCCGTAAATTATCTCCCAAGAATATAAGCTATATATTTCGTTTTTACATATATATGTTTAATAGTCTGTGCGATCAGCTCCCACTGCAACTCAATTAGTTTTCTTGAGTACTCAAGTAAAATTGCATTCCACAGTCATCATCTCATAGGAAATATCTGTTTTAAATACTTAAGCCTGATATTTTTATTTGGCGGCTGACTTTGAAAGAAACGAGACAGCGCCGTTTGCATCAACACGGTTGTTACGAAAAATCGTGCGACCTTTTAGCGGCTCGAAGACCGTGAACGTGACTTCATTCCGCCAGCAAAACCATGAAGCCGAGATGGTCAAGAACTAACATAGTCCTGGAATATGCAGTTCATTTTAAAAGCACGTTTATCTGTATACAGACCTATTGTAGTTATTGGTTCAAATACTCGCCACAGTCTCCAAAACGCGTGCTTGTAGCATTCGAAAAAAGTAGTCATACCGACACAAGACTCGGGGAAAAATGCTGTTTTGTGCACACATCACAGGTTCAACCTTAAGTCATCACAGTGTTATTTTGTGACTCAAAAGAATCTGCGCCTTATGTTCTATCCAACTCTTTATAAGCGTACATTATGTCATGGGGCGCTTTCACATATTCAGTTGCTGCGCGAAACCTACAATCGATGTGTCTTGACCCACATAGCTTGTACCAATCATAAAGGCCTTAAGGTAGGTACATAAAAGAAGTACCGAGATACGTTTTACATTATTGAGGCAGGTGGTCTGCCCCATCTTTCTTTTTGTAGTATGGCGGACAAAAACAAGGGATATGTCGTTTTCTGGATTCAAAGCACTGCTGAGGTCTGTTTTTGAACAGCTATGTGCTTTGACAACAGTAATTTCCAAAATGCAATATTAAGCCAACGCCGACTTCGTAAATGTAGCGGATAAATAAGCAGGATAAGTGTAGAAAGACAAAAATGAGATCTGTAATTAAAGGTTGTGTATTTTTCAAAATATGTGTTTAAATCATGCTTGTGAGGACGAATGAGCTCACATGTCTCACAGTGGAAGCTACGCGCATGTGCTCTGTTCAACAAACTACCAATTACATGTGAATAATTGTGTGGCAGCTTAATTTTTTAATTGTTTACCGTAGATTATTTCGTACAGGTCGCTGTTAGCCTTAAAGGAAAGCAATAAATCACTGCATACAGCCTTACTAACGCAGAATGATGACTGCAGCATATACGAGAAAGAAATGAGAACGATAATGGAGCAGACCACGTAGCATGACATTGATAATACAGCATAGCTTACTGAATGCCGAAAATTTGTGAATACTTACGTTGCCCTCTTTCCCTGATAATTTTAAACACACCACAGTCACTGTAGTAGAACAATAATATATCCGAGCCAAATTCAAATGAAAAACCTGTAATTGTAAAGAGATAAAAACAATTATGCTAAATATTGCGACTAATTTTGCTCCTTGACGGTGTATGGCCATCTGTGTCATTTTGCACGCGACGCAGAGGTGAAACAAAGTTTCCAAGCATAGTGGTTTCCCATCCTGTGATTTCGCACAACGTATCTGTCTAGACACATCATATCGAAGTTTGTTTCGTGATTTGAAATATTCCCAGGCAACATGCTACTTTCGTCTTCTCACGACTTTTCTCGTTTCTTGACAACATGTCTCGCCTTTCGAGGGTTGCCGCGTGTGCTTTGAATTTTATAGCCATTCTTGAGTGGTATTTGCTGGCTTACGTTCCTGTGCATCTCTTCCTCGTCTCCTAACCACCACAGGGTATTGGCAGTGAGACCGGCGGTTAATATAAGAGGACAATCTTGTCAACTAGAAAAATAGGTGAATTGCTAAAAATTATATGACTTGACGAAGCAGACAATGTAGTTCAAGCGCACCGGGACAGAAAATCGTGTAGCGTTACGTTGCAGAAAAAATGAAAGAATGGGCCCGACTATTATTAAAACATTCATCGATCACTATGCGTCAGGCTAAATGCTTTCAGACACCTATCGAGTTGTGAGAGCTGTATAGCGCACACAATATTGCTGCTTACCAGTAGGCACACTGTATAGTTTGTGCTCCAAGTATAGACCTTCAAGATATTCCCCTTCTACCTAAACTCCTCAACTCGCTCCATGCCCATAAGAATATTCTGCGACAGGATACACGTGCCCTTATCCCATTTTGTGTTCTTCTGTTCCCTGTCACCTTACTAGATTCAGACATCAATTTCATTTCCGCATAATTAATACAGCTTTCCTTATGTACGGACCTTTCCGAATAATATGCCTTTCTTTAAATGCGGATCTTTCCGTATCATTCGGCTTTCCTTATATGCGGAGTGCCACATGGTCTTTTCGCATATGCAACCTCCGTATTCCAATAAATACGTATGCAGGGCATCCGTACATACGGAACCTTTCAGTAGGGAAGCCACGCTTTTGCGGCTTCGGGATGGGGTGACCCTTCCACCGGCTGGTATATCACCGTAGAATGGGTCGCATTTACCAGTAGGTAATAAGTGTCCGCATCGTGCCCCTCCAGTAATGCAAGCAGATGCATTCCACCTTATATGTACATGCCAAATGTTACAGTGAAAACTCTCTTCCCATCCCACAAGCCGGCCTTCGCTACAGCGACTCAATCAGTTACGACCGCTGCATACATGACAGTACAATCCAAGTAAATATTTCACTTCATGCCCTATGCCGGTCTAACGGCGCACATGTTTATTACACATACGCGCACAAATTATAATGCCTTAAGGGCAACTCTATGTCGCAATAAAAAAAAGGCAGATTACACGTACCATGGGAATAGATGATATACTCAGCACGAATGTGGATGGTTGGTATGTCAGTTTAAAGTACGCACAATGTTACGAGGTGGAGGTAAATTATGCCGTACATGATTTTCATGCCGTTATTATCATGTTGCATGTGTCATTTCCCTTCGTCGTCTATTCATGTCACATGATACCAAGTTTAGTATCACTTGACGTGATATGTGGAGCTAGCGAAACGGCCGTGAGCACGCTATGAGCGTAGCATGTTGTCATGCTTTCCATCACACGCATGTCCAGACTATCATGTTTGCACGTGTCGTTTACCTTCGTCGTCTATTCACGTCATGCGACACAAAATTTAGTATCTGTGGAGCTAATGAAACGACCACGACTGCGCTATGAGCGTAGCATGCAGTCATGTTTTATATGACACGCATATCAAGATTACAATGTTCAGAACGTGTCATTTGCCTTCGTCATTCATTCACGGCATGTAATACCAAATTTTGTGTGTGTGCAGCTAGTGACACGACCGAGAACACACCATTAGCGTGGCGTGTAGTCACGACTAGTCATAACACAAAAATTATGACATGTATGTCATGATTTTTACGTTAGGTTCTGTCACTTATGTTCGTTATGGAGTCATATCATACTATATCAATTTTGCAAAATGTAATGTGACTGAAACCACCGCAAAAGTAGCAAGACCATGAAATTGATGACATACATATCATGATTTTCATGTTCTGACTAGACCATTATGTTCGTCGTACAGTCATATTATGCCCTACCAAGTTTGGTATCGATACCATTATTGAGACGGCCAGGAGAGCTAAAAGTCGTAGGCGGCTAGACAGATAGATAGATGGATAGATAGATAGATAGATAGATAGATAGATAGATAGATAGATAGATAGATCTGCTCAACGTCGCCGAAGTTCGCAAAGAAACGCTTCGCAACAACTGTTTGTACATACAACGAAGAGATGTTCTCTCAAATCATAGGTAAGAAACACAAAGGCTGTTGGTGGCGTGCAGCCCGTGGTCTTTTTACTAGACCATGGTACGGCCGTGAGATGACCGTCTTGATTTTACACATATATATTTTTATTTTCTTGATAACAGAAAACGCCGCAACTCATACGGTCACAATGTGTTGACCATGAAACGAGAAAAAAAAGTTCAGTCAGCTGCACTTAGCAGACACTGATCAAACAGCGAAGCTAGTAGCTTGCAGTAGCGTTGAGTGAAGTGGCATGAAACCTGATTGTTTGGAGTGACGCCAGCAGTAATGGGCGTAGTGGTGAGCTTTGTGAGAAGCCAGTAGTGGGCGTGATGGAGTAGTAGTGTGCGTAGTGGCGCATTCTGGGAGTAGTTAGCAGTGGTAGTGGTCATAGGAGTAGTGAACGAAAGAGTGAGTTGTGGACAGTAGTGGGCGTTGTGTTGAACGTGGGAGTATTGAGTACTGGTAGTGGTACTCCAACCAGTCCAACTACTCACATTATGTTATACAGTGGCACCCATCATGTTTCTGTGGGTAAATCGCAGTGCCATCTTTCATCGAATATTGACGGCTGACATGGAGACCTCGACCAAGTACAGCTTTACTGCTAAATTTTTATATTTCGGAACCAACATCAACATTTTATGCGTTCTGGAGATCGGTGCTTATAGGTTTCCCAAATCCGGCCGTGAGAACCCCTGCAAAAATGACTGCATCTGTTGTAGAAGAAATGCCTCCGATAGCAGTTATATCGGTCATTTGTGAAGGCACTGGGCTCCAACCTTATGCACTGTGCAGCCTTCGCGAGATAAAATTTCGAGATCTCGCAAGAAATTCGTCGGTAAGGTACGCAACGGCCTTAGCGGGTGAAGCGTAAGCGCCGAGATCTAGCGTGCGCATCTATTGCGCGCGCAAACGCACGCATCTCTTTTAGGTTGAGCGCATGCGCAGTCTTCCTCTTTCTTGCCTATCGCGTGAAAAAGGCTGTCGCGGGCGCTAAGCTAAACCATCTCATATCGGTGTACGTCCATAAGAAGAAAGAGCCTAGCACATGAAGAGCCTGGCTGAGTGAGAGAGGTTTGGGATCATGCGCTTAGGTTTGAGTGATTCGCAACACGGCTTCGCCGTAGGAGGGTGACGCACAGGAAACTTTAAGATTTCAGTAGATGTTCCTCCCCTTTCCACTCCTACAGTGCAGATTAGCAGCCGAAGTCACAAAATGGAATGCCCACCATGCTATCGCTCAGGCCAGCCTCTCTTCCTTTCTGTAAATAAACCTGACTCTCGCTCTCTCCCTCTCACCATTTGGCCGGCTGTGTTTGCTCCATGTAAGATAAAAATTTCTTTAGTAATTAAGCGCTAATGGAAGCCTATATTCAGTGCATTATAGAAAAATATATTGTAGTGCTTATGGACAACTTGATTAGCAGTCGGATGGCGCACATGTTTCCTTGTAGAAGAAAATAAACGTTATAAGTTTAAATGCCTCTCCGCCAATTTTTCGACAATGTAAGGGTAATGGTGCTTTTATGTTTCTGAGAAACTCTTGTCTCGCGCCTAATCACTGGAAGCCTCAACAAATCCGAAAATAATTTTCAATGAACAAAAACGCAATACCAAAACCGAAATCCAAGAGAGTTAACTGTCTACTTATGAAGTACTACTTTGCCAAAACCAGAAATTCTGCGAGGTATGCCGGTCTTGCCAGAGTGCAGTACGAAAACTGCGGAAGCCGCGAAAAGTAGACGCTAATCAGATAGGTCACTACGCACGCCAAAAACGCCCCAGCATGTCTGTCACTGATCATACCTCATTCACAAGCTCATCGTAGCTGCAGAACAATGGTAGTAGGGATGTGGAAAAATTTGGAGGTCAACAAGCATCGCCATTCCTCTTCTTTGCGAATGTGCTTGACTCGTCGCGCATAACGCCACTAGGTGGCACTACTTGCCCAAGCTGTCAAGGACGAATCAAGTGGTGCAATGGCTCCATTTTCACAACGAGAGTGGGAAAGGGCTGGGAAAAGGGTTCCTAGTAGTACATCAACAGGCCCAGATGGCATTCCAATTATGCTGATAAAGACATTAGGTCCGAAGTCTAAGCAGGCTTTGAGAGAGGCAGTGAGCAAAATAATAATCGATGGTGAAGTTCCCGATGGATGGAAACTTAGCAGGATGAGCATGATCTATAAAGGAAAGGGGGACAAAGCTGACATAAACAACTACCGTTTTATAACAGTGACATCAGTGGTCTACAGGCTGGCGATGCAGATTATAAAGGAAAGACTGCAGGCATGGATAGAGGATGAGGGGGTGCTGGGGGAACTGCAGAATGGGTTTCGGAAACACAGGAGGTTGGAAGACAATCTGTTCTCACTGACGCAGTGCATCGAAATAGCAGAAAAGGAACACAGGCCCCTGTGGCTAGAATTTTTGGATATCAAGGGAGGGTACCATAGCGTGGTTCAAGAGGAATTGTGGGGAATACTGGACACACTAGGCGTGGAAAATGGAGTCACTAATTTTTAAAGGATATGTATAAAGGTAACAAGGTAGTTATAAAGTGAGAAAAACAGGTATCCAAGCATGCAGAGGTAAAACGGGGGCTTAGGCAGGAGTGTACCCTGTCACCCTTATTATTCATGATGTACCTACAAGAATAAGAGGCCAAATTAGAGGGAAGTGGACTGGACTTCAACTTCTCTTTAGTCAAACAAGAAAAACTCATTGATGAGGCACTGCCAGCATTAATGTACGCAGATGATATAGTGCTAATGGCCAACAAGGAAGATTCGCAGAGATTGATGGACATCTGCGGTAATGAAGGAGGTAGGTTAGATTTTAGATTCAGTAAGGAAAAATCAGCAGTATTGATTTTCAATGACAACGAAGGTAGTGAGCTTAGCATACAGGAGTTCATGCTAGAGTTAACAGATAAATACAAATATCTGGGCGTATGGATAAGCAATGGGACCGAGTACCTGAGGGAACACGAAATATACGTGACGGCTAAAGGTAACAGGAATGCAGCAGTGATGAAAAATAGGGCACCGTGGAATTACAATCGGTATGATGTTGTGAGAGGAATATAGAAAGGGGTCATGGTTCCTGGGCTGACATTCGGCATAGCGGTCTTGTGCATGAGATCAGAAGTTCAAGCAAGATTACAAATTGAGCAACGTGGAATAGGTAGGCTTGCTTTAGGAGCTCACGGGAATACACCAAATCAGGGAGTACAAGGTGATATGGGATGGACATCATTTGAGGGCAGGGAAGCTAGCAGCAAGATAAAATTTGAGAAGAGATTGAGAGAAATGGGGGAGGAGCGTTGGGCTAGGAAGGTTTTCAGCTACTTGTACATGAAGAATGTCGATACAAATTGGAGGAAGCGAACCAGGAAATTGACTGGTAAATACTTAGAAAACAGCAGGTGGCCAAACCAAAAAGAACTATCAGTTAAGAAGAAAGTGAAGGAAACGGAGACTGACATGTGAAGAATAAGCATGACTAAGTCCGCACTAGAGATCTATCGAACTTTTAAGCAGGAAATTGCCAAGGAAAGGATCTATGATAATACTCGGGGTAGTTCTCTACTGTTTGAGGCCAGGACGGAAGTACTGCGAACCAAGACATATCGGGCGAAATTCGAAGGGGTAGACACAGTATGCAGTGCGTGTGGAGAGGAAAAAGAAACTGCCGAACACTTGAAAATGTTCTGTAAAGGGCTTCACCCTATAGTTCAGGATGATGACGCAGAGTTTTTCAAAGCACTGGGGTTTAGAGACCGGGAGGGCAAAATAGACTTTAAGCGGGTAGACTTAACTAGAAGGAGGTCGTCTGATTGGTGGCTAAAGTCAAGGCACGAGTGAAAATTAAACCCTTCACTGCAAAATACGAATCCTCAAACTTACTTTTTCAAGAGAAAAATAGTTTTTTGTTCATTAAGTATAACGGCTTGGTGGCGCTAGCCACCGCCCGATCTAAAGGGTGCAGCCATATCCATCAATCCATCAAAGTCTGTGACCTGCGGCGATCGGTTAAAACGCTTACGCTATTATCGTGAGTATATGGCGAATCGCATTCGGCCCATAACGCAACACCACTTAGCACCAATCGCACGCTAACCCACACGGAAAAGGAAATCGCCGGCGCAACCAAGGAAGTACTGGCCAAATACGCACAATCCATAGCAGGAAAGCAGACGCTGCAGTGGCACAGCAGTTTCGTCTCTTCTTTCGCTAGCAAAGATCATAGTCACACACATAATGTTGCTATTATTTGTGGCATGAAGGCGCAAACGTGCAAATGAACGTACCCAATGATTTTCATTGAGATTCATTCACCCAGAAAAATTCCTTGAGTTGGCCTTTCTGGAGGTGCTCACCCTTTATGGGGTCGACCTTGTGCATCACCAATGTAAACTTGGTTGAAAATATGAGATGAGGGCTTACCTAAATAACGGAGAACCATCTGGTCATAGCGCGGCCTCCTGCTGTTAGGCCATCGGTTTGGTTGCGTGTTCCAATTGGTGAAGCGTCCAAGCAAGTAAAAGTCAGATCTGAATGCAAGAAACTATGATCAGTAGATATTATACCTATACAGGCATGCAAGGGCTACTTACATGTTCTCGTATATTTTATAAGACCTCTCAAAGACGGTGTATTCAAAAGTGATATTGTACATTTTGTCGACTTGGCACGTTAAATTGCTTGTATCAGTTGACAAGACAGTCCATATAGGCTGACTAGTGTTGTAAAACTGAGTAAGAAAAGAAAAAAAAACGAGCACGATGTTGAGCGAGTTGGCGAATAGCTCAGCAAAGTATGCGTTGCGCGCAAATGCTAGTGTTTTGTTTTTGTTTTTCTCAGTTCTCCCGTTCAGCACAGATAACTTGTTAAAGAAAAATGAGGACTTTGTAAGCATATTCACTGAAAATAAAAGCGCTTACCTGTAAAATGCTAATAAATGATTGATTTCACATTATATAAGTTCAAATTCTCAAAAGTGGCACCAAGTTCGGACCTGCGGCACTGGCTTCACTCTAATGCATAGGAGGCGTAGGCTTTAATATATCAGGAGACGGATGGATGGTTGGACGGATGGACAGACAGACGACAGACAGACAGACAGACAGACAGACAGACAGACAGACAGACAGACAGACAGACAGACAGACAGACAGACAGACAGACAGACAGACAGACAGACAACAATAGACTACGGCGGGGTGAATGGACAAGGCTGGAGCATAAGGAACAAGCTCTTAAATCAATCTATTTGTTTAGAAAAACTGGTTAACGATTGGAGTACCTAATACTCTACAATGGAAGATAATATAGTCGTAGTGTGGGCCTGACACTTGATTTACGACTTATGTGCAAAATGTGGACGAGGAAGCAGCCGACGACAGATGCGCCGGCGTTTTATAGGCGCCGAAACGCTCGAGGAGGAGGACGCAATTCTGCGGTTCAGACGCATACAGCCTGTCTGATAGAGGCACTCATTGTCTCTGACAGACGCACTCGCTGTCTGTGCGAGAGACGCCAGTAAGGTAGACGGCAGCACTCGATATGGGTTATCGCGTTCTGCAAGCTACTGCAAGCTGAGCTCTGCGGCACTTCACCACGTAGTCGTGCTCGTGGTCCAGCCTGTTGGAACCTTCACTGTGGTAGGTCGCAGTACGCTCATCACAATATAAAAAGCTGTGCCACACAAAGGGGGCGCCAAGTTATGTTTAACTTGTTTCTAGTATACCTTCAAATGAGTCGAAATGAAAATTTTCAAGTGTGCCTAAAGTTCATTTTAGGCGTAACAGCTCCCGCCAAAAATAATAAGGATTACTAAAAAATAGGCAGACAATGACAATTGCTGGGACGATCATGAAAAAAAAAGAATTAACCAGCCTTTTTTAAGCTCTTGGTATGCAAAAATGGAATGCCCAGCAAATGTATGGAGCCTCATAAGCCAATACAGCCTCTCTTATCTTACACATAATAAGCAACACCGCTTTAACAGCTGCTTGCAAATGTCCTTTATCAGAGTCGTCGAAAAAGTATGTCATGTTTAAAATATCGAGAATCAGTGCGCCCGAATCCAAGTGTAGATTGAAAGACTTACTACAAAGAGCGGTATGCTCGATTGCGCGAGGTGTCACATTATTCCACTACAAATGGAGCCTCGAAAGATAATGTTGGCCTAGATGTGGGCAGTTGAGCGTACACCGCAGGCCGATAAGACACGAACAGAAGACGATGGAAACAAAATTACATGCACTACTTGTCCCTAACACGTCGAGTATGTTAAAGTTATGATTTAGGAAGTGGATTTGCGACAGAAAAATTATCTTGAAGTTCACTCAGTACAAAAGAGATCACCGGCCAAGAAGTCCGTACAAGTGGTCAACCAGCGAACGCTGAAACGTGTGAATCCGGTGTTTAGCCATGGGAAGTTTCAACCCAACGCGGCACTCAAGCCTTTCACTATTACTGGTTACATGCTCGTGCTTCCTAGTGAAGTTAGACACACGTGTGGCTTTGGTTCACCACAGTGTTTATTTCACATGCCGCAACTTGTGCCTCGCGTGATCACTGTCATCGAAGATTGAAGTGAAGGGCTAAATGCATTTTGCCGTGCGTTATCACAGTGGTTTTTCTCAAACCGCAGGTGGTCTCCGACGTCGCAGCCGAAGCCAAAGTTCTGCTGGAGAAAACTCCTGCCGAAAGCAAGTGTTCGCCCCGTAGAACAAGCTCCTGCTATGGTCAAGTTTTGCAGTGTCGTTCCCGTGACGCCACTTGTTAGGGCGTGGCGTTGTTGAAAGCGTTTGACATCGCTATTAAACTCGGCGGCGCGCTCTGCAAGATTCCGCCGCCACCGGTACTCGCATTCTCCTTCATGACTTATCTTGACTCGGAAAGCTGCTGGATGATTGGTACGTAGTTCCGGCCGGTACTTGGTCTCCTGGGCATGTTTTCGTGCCCGGACTGCACCACAGGCCTGGCGAATGCGCGCTCTTTCACGTGTTCGCTGTCGGCACTTCCCTAAAGTTGTCCGTGGCTTACCCATGTGGAAGGTTTCAGTAGAAACTTATGCGCACGTGCTAAAGGCTACGAATGCATCTGGATGAACGACGTCACTCACAACGCCGCCAATGGTGCGCGTTCTTGGGTACGGCGCTGCGAATGACGTAACTGATAAGACATCCAATGGAGACAGCTGTGATATACTGATGGGAGTTAGTTTTTCATTTCTCCTGGTCATATGCTGCTTTCACTGTAAAACCGCACTGTGATGTCAAATTGGAGCTTCAGACTACGCTCGTTTTGGGCTAAATATATTTAGTTTTCATAACTTGTAACATATGATGCCATTTAAACGATCTATTTCGCTACTTGCCACCGTAACAATAAAACAAACTTGAAATACGTTTTGCAGGACTCACTAGTGTTCAACTCATCATATTCACGACATTCAGCTCACCACAGATGTTCTGCTTTTCAGTATTATGGAGCACTCAACCATGCTCGGTTAAAGTGAGAATCAAGACTTCGGAACCGAGCTGGGCGCACTTCGATTAAGACGGAAGGAAGTCTTGCTCTGTTGCCATACTGCTAGCGCGGGCTTACTTTAACGAATGCTCAACGAAACTTTTTGTAATTGGCCTCACTAGGAATAACAATTATCAATATTGCTAAACGCGGTTACATTGGCATCCACCGTTGTGCGCAGGGTCGGTCTCTGCTTATCTACAGCGTCATGTCATTGACGGGTCACTCCGTCAATCGCATGCCGGGTATGCCATTGAACAAACAGCCTGCACAAAATTAACCGCACGAATAAATTCTCCGAGTGCTCTACTAGAGCTGTGCACAGCTGGCCACCTTCATGCGGACAGATTTATACCGGACAAACGGGCAGTGCCTTAGTGCATGTTTGCAGGAACCAAACGAAAAAGTACGCATACCGACAGATAATTTTCTCACAATTCCCTATTTCCTATGTGGCCGTGCTACAGCATTTGATAACACACAGATTTTAGATATAAGTATCGTCAGGTTAGTAGACGCATCATCATTGAAGTTGCAGCTATCGCTGAAGGCGATTGCATCAATCGCTCTTACCGATGCAGTAATAGATTATTTTGGTTCATCCAGACTGCCGTGATAGTTCAGTTTGTAGAGCATCGGACGCGTTGTATGTAGGTTGCAGGTGTGGCCCCTGTTCATGGCAAGTTAATTTTAAGTCCACTTTGTTCTTCTTCAGAATTACAATAAATTTCCTTCTATTAGCATCATCCCCAACCCTTTCCTATGCATAACTGCTGGTCAGTTCTCATTATTATTTTTTGTCTAACAAAGAAAACGAGCCCTTAACTTTGCCCTTTCCTGTACATATGCTCCGGTTGAATTGCTTGATGTCTTTCCCCGTTTTGTTGTCGTGTATGGCGTTGGTACTTTTGGATGGGAAGCAGGCACGTATTAATCGAATTTCAGACCGGTAGTCAGAGCGTTCGCCTCGGGTTTAATAGCAAAGAGACGTTCTTAAGAACAGGACTATAGCCATAAGTATCTTTTTACGCACCTTCGCCACCTTGCAACCAAATCCTGCCAGTCGCGTTACTCGGTGTACAGAGACTTGGCACGTACCTTGTCCTCGCACAAACTATGGATTCGAAACACTACGTTACCGCCTTCCAAGTATGATGAACAAATGGAAACTAACAACTGATAATCTGCGTATATTGTCTAAAACTGAAATGTTAAATCGGATGTGCTGATTGTGTTGTAAATGAATGTCGGGTGATTTCTGTAATGGTTATTCAGTTGTTATTCTTTTATACATTGATTTGTAATGAATATTTTTGTATGTATTTCAGAGTTGTCATTCTATTATTTCTTGTCATGGGCCACATGCGTGTTTCTTTTTGTATTGTCGCTTTCCGCTGCCTGTAATTTTTGCAACTTTTTGTAAATTTGTAGTTTAGATTTTTTTCTGGGTGAAGGGGCCAGTCAAGCTGTGAAGTGCAGCTTTTTTCCCTTCGCACCAAACTACGTATGCAGTGTATTTTCGTGTACTTGTCGCGTGGTTGAATAAACTCAAACTCAAACTCAAACTATGCACAAGATCACTTCGTTCTCGGCACACGTAGGTCAAAACTCAGACTCGCCCACTCCCAAGTGCGCGTGATAACTCCCCACGTGGGAGGTGAAGCCTTGTCACAGTGTATGGTTCAAGAGTTCCGAGACACTGTGTTATCATTTAATAAATTCACAAAGCACTTCTAGTTTTCTCCACCACAAAAAAGCTAGTGAGACCACAGGCGGTGACCTTTAGAATGCTACTAATTCTTATCGAAATCTCGCTTTCATGCACTGTCTATTACAAAGTGACTGCAGCTCACAGTGACCTCACTGCGGGGAACGTGCTATGGAGAGCACATGCCCCGTTGGTGCCTCTAGTTTCAAGGGAATGAGGACCTCGCAGAGCAGAAATGTAACTCGGGCCTCGAGAGCTTGGAATATCAGCATCAACTTTGAGCTGTTCAGGGAGCCTGCGATGCGTCGGATATGCTAGCCCTAACTGTCCCTACATGGGAGCTGCCTGCGGTGTCACCATAATGACTCTTTCACACTGAACATTCCGGCCGCCGCAACGGCGGCTAATCTGATTCTGCGTCAGCGAGGTCCACTGAAAGGGCCCTCTCCACACCGATTACTCTAAGAATAGTTTTCGCGGCGTATGTGACCGAATCGGTCGCCGCGAACCTATAGGAGCGCTAGTCGAGAAATCTTTAAAAAATGACGGCGAAGATCAACTCGCTTGTCATGTCAAAGTGCATGTAATAGAGTGTTGAAACCAACGGAAGCTTAACCCACTCTGCGTAGTACCCTACTTTACGTCCCGATTCCGTTGAAAAGGTTGAAGTTGGCGTGACCGAGCTTGTCGCGGTCTTGCAGAGCAAGACGAACCCACCAACGCCGCTGCCTTCGACTATTTTTTCTGCTTTTGTATATTTCAGGACAGTGGATTGCCAGCATAGTAAGCAGTACTGCTTTTCTTGCTTCCTGCGTGCGATGAATTCAAAGTCTATACGACCGGATAGCGTATAGTGGCGTTTGCGATTCATGACAACAACCGGGTGACGACGCATTCATCCGGCTTCCGCCCCGTGGTAGATGGCAGCGTTGTGGAATGGGCGCCTCCATTTCATTCTAGCTCCACTTCGGGGTATTAGGACTTGCCGCAGTTTCATTCTGTTTAGTACATCGTAATGAAAAAAAAAAACTGTCAATTCCCAGATCGGGAATTGCCGGGCAGTTCAGTTCCATTTCTGTAGTTTCTCAATGTAGGAAATGCATTTTGATAGTTTTCTTGAGTTAAAAATGAACGCCTCAATAAACTGGTGTCTCGAAGTGCAATAAAAACTAAAAAAGTATGAAAAACACGTTACAGGACATTCAGGAAAAGCTTGGTGGCTCATCATCGTTCAGTAAAACCACCCTACTCATTTCCCTAGTAGTAGTTTTCCCAGTACATACAGTATTTGCATAGTGAGAATGTTTGACAAATGTGGTGTTTTAAAATTGTTTAAGCGTAAATGCCTTATTGCTAAAATGATGACATATTCTGAGCGCGACAAGCGAATGACTGCTTATTCTCTTTGATATCATTATCACCAGTTCATCTTCTTCATGTGTAGATATCATCACAAGCGTGAGTTAGCTCGAGCCTGGCTCAATAAACCGGTTCCTCACAAGTGGTGGACTGTGCTTTTCATTCCTCAAGTCCTCTCGCCCGTTCTCGCTGGAGCTCCGCTCGGGTCGTCGCATACAACCCCCTGCCATGGCGGCCCAAGAAAACCCTGGCCCATCCAACGTCGCCGTCGTACTGCAGCCACCGCCACCCGCTCCGCCCAACAACATTCGCGTGCGTGATCCACCTGTGTTTTCCGGTCTCCGAGGCGATGATGTCGAAGACGGATCAAAATCTACGACCTCGTCAGCGATTTGAACAGGTGGGACAATCAACAGAAGTTGCGCACCGTCCCACTTTACTTGTCCGATGTTGCGAAAACTTGGTTCTGGAACCACCACCCGGATCTTCCCGACTGGGACCTTTTCGAGCAGCGAATTCATCAGATATTTGGTGCCCCTGCAGTTCGCACTGAGGCAGCAAAGAAGAAACTCGCTGAATGCACGCAGCTCCCGGGTGAATCTTACACCTCTTATATTGAGGATGTCCTTGCACCATGCAAGCGCGTTAACACCGGCATGTCTCTGAACGACCAAATACGCCACATTATTAAAGGCATTCACACCATCGCCTTTAACGCCCTCGCCACGCAAAATCCTGCTACCACCCAGGGCGTGATAACCATCTGTCAGCAACTTGACGAGCTTAAGCCTCTTCGCCTTTGCTACGATGCCACCGACGTTCGTTTGCCTGCACCCCTGGACTTGCGTGCGCTTATTTGCGACATCGTTCTTGAAGAGCTGTACGGGCGCTGCTCTTCCTGTGCTTGCGGAAGTTACTTTCCCTTCTGAAAAAGATAGCTTGCGAGACCTGATTAAACAAGAGATCGCCTCCGCATCGCGTCCGACGTGTTCCAACAGTCCCTGCGTGCGCCAGACGCGCAACGTACGCCGAAGTTGCCGTGCTCTCTGCCGTACCCATCGTTTCTGTGCCTACAACAGCAGACCATACGCCTGTGGCTTCGCTATCCACCGCCAGTGCGTGCACCACCTTACTACGCACCTCAGCGCCCACCTCGACCAATCCGTTACTAGTGCGGCTATCGAGGACATATCGCTCGGTTTTGTCGAAGGCGCCAACAAGACGAGCAACGCGGCTATGCTCCCGAAGAACATCGACGCTTCCGTGCGACCATGAACTACCTACGAGCACCCTCCCAATCGTCCTATTACCGTTCACCGTCTCCTACTTACTATAAGGACATGCCTGGGAATTCCCGTACGTCTCGCCGCAGGTCGCCTTCGCCAGGTCGCCGTTCAGTGTCGCCTCTGCGGCCCGCCTGCCATTCCACAAACACCCTCGCGGAAAACTCCCCAATGCAGTTTTAGGAGGGGAAACTGCATCCACTGGACAGCTACCAATTCCTCCAGAGCGGCCATCGAATTAGATAGTAGTGTTTGTAGAAGGTGTACGCGTTGAGGCTCTTGTAGACATTGCCGCTGTCATTTCGATTATTCGTGCCGATTTTTGTCGCCGCCTTCGAAAAGTCACCACAGCTTATGGCGGCCCACATATACGTGTGACGACCAACGCTCTGATGCGTCCACTTGCACAGTGTACCTTTCGTGTCTGCATAGAAGGCATTCGTCATCACATTGTTTTCGCGGTATTTCGTGAGTGCACCCACGCTCTCATTCTTGGGTGGGATTTCTTGTCTTCTGCGTCCGCTTTCATATCATGTCATCAGCGCCTCCTGCATCTAAATGCCACTGACTCTTCTCCGCTTGAACACGATGAACGCATCCGCCTTGTCACCAAGTCAGATTATGTACTTCGGCCATACATCGAAGAAATTATAAGTGTTAATTGCACCGACATTGTGGATGGTGACGTACTAATTCTCCCTTACGGTCATACCCTACGTAGGGGCATTGGGATCACACCAGGGCTTATTCGTTTCTTCGATGGGTCTACGTACCTAACCGCCATAAATCAAACGCCCGAGTGTGTACTGCTCCCTTGTGACTCAACAGTATCTTGCGCGGTCGACAGTGAGCCTGTTGCGATTGTTGCTCTTCCGAACAACAACCACAACGATGTTCCAAAGTCACAATCACTGCCATTCAATGCCTGTGCCACGCCTGTGTCGGCAACAATAAGCACCGACTTAACACCTGATCAAACTGAAGACTTGCTCACCCTGTTAAATAGACACCGTTCTCTATTTGACGTGAACACGCCCACCCTCAGCATGACTACCACCGCTACTCACAGCATCCAGACTGACGGCTCTCGTATTGTACATCGGCGTTCATATCGCGTGTCTGAGGCAAAACGCAAGATCATCGAAGAAAACGTCTCAGACATGCTACTACGCAACATCATACGTGCTTCCTCGAGTCCCTGGTCATTCCCAGTTGTTCTCGTTCAAAGGAAAGATGGGACAGTCGTTTCTGCGTCGATTACCGTGCGCTAAACAAAATAACGCGCAAGGATGTTTATCCCCTCCCTCGGATCGACAATGCACTAGATTCATTACAGGGCGCATAGTATTTTTCTAGCCTCGACCTTAGGTCAGGCTACTGGCCGATACCAATGTCGGAGTCTGATAAAGAGAAGACCGCCTTTTCAACGCCAGATGGGTTGTACGAGTTCAATGTGATGCCTTTTGAACTCTGTAATGCGCCCGCCACCTCCTAACGCATGATAGACGGCGTATTGCGTGGTTTGAAATGGAAAACATGTCTGTGCTATCTCGATGACATAGTAGTGTTTTCATCCACGTTCTCGCAGCATCTACAACGTCTTGACGAAGTCCTCACATGCCTTGCAAAAGCTGGTCTACAGCTTAACACCAAAAAAGGTACCTCTGCTAGCATGACAATCAAGGTTCTCGGCCACCTTGTCAGCAAAGAAGGAATTCGGCCCGACCCCGAGAAGCTTGCCGCTGTCCTCGATTTTCCTCGTCCACTACGTCAAAAGGACCTGCGCAGCTTTCTTGGGTTATCTTCTTACTTCCGGTGCTTCATACGTGGCTTCGCAAAACTTGCGTTTCCGCTCCATTAACTCCTCGCAAGGAACGTCCGCTTCATTTGGTCCGAAGACTGCGAAAGCGCTTTCACGGCATTGAAGCAAGCCCTCACGTTGGATCCGGTTACCGTGCCACTTCGATTCCACCGCACCCACCATCCTTCAAACCGACGCAAGTAGTCATGGTCTTGGTACGGTACTCTTACAGCGTGACAAAAACTCACGCGAACGCGTCGTTGCTTACGCAAGTCATGCTCTTACCGCTCCAGAAAAGAACTACACTATCACCGAGCAGGAGTGCCTTGCTGTTGTTTGGGCAGTGGAAAGATTCCGACCATATCTTCACGGCAGTCATTTTACCGTCGTGACCGACCATAACCCCTATGCTGGCTTTCATCGCTGAAAAAACTTATCGGGTCACCTCGGTCGCTGGGCGCTCCGCTTACAGGAGTATGATTTCGATGTCCCCTACAGATCTGGGAAGAAGCATCAAGATACTGGTGCTCAATCGCGCTGTCCTTTGCCCAGCGGAAACCACTCACCATCGATACTTCAAAACGACAGCACCTCTCCAATCGCAGCGATAAGTTCATCACCTGCCAACCTATCCGTCCTTGTTTCACAACAACGTATCGACCCATACTGCCGCACCATTGTTGACCGCTTGACCAGCTCTACTACTCCTCCAAACGCCAGACTCCGTCGACAACTTAAACAATTTAAGCTTGTCGGTGTTGCTTTATGTCGCTACATTTACCACATCGATGGCAACAAGTGGGTACCCGTCATCCTACGTTCTCTGCAACGTGAAGTTCTGGAATCCTTTCATGATGATCCAACCGCCGCTCATCTAGGCTATCACAAGACTTACGACAAAATACGAAGTCGTTGTTTTTGGCTTGGCCTCTCTTCAGCCGTCGCTAAGTACGTCGCCTCCTGTGTCCATTGCCAACGGCGAAAGCAACCGACAACTGCTCCGGCTGGCTTAATGCAACCTCTTCCTTGTCCCGCCTCGCCTTTTGAAGTCGTTGGAATCGACTTGTATGGCCCTCTTCCTGTATCATCAATGGGAATCGCTGGATTGTCACGGCCGTCGACCACCTTACCCGCTACGCAGAAACAGCTTCTATACCATCTGGGACTGCCACTGAAATCACCGATTTCTTTCTTTGCCACATTTTTTTGTGTCATGGAGCTCCACGCATTCTCCTGAGTGATCGTGGCAAAGTCTTCCTCTCTTCCATTATCGAGCAAGTTTTGCGTGCCTCGAACACTGTTCACAAGACCACTTCTAGCTACCACCCGCAGACCAACGGATTGACTGAACGGTTTCATCTGACCCTATCGGACATGATCGCCATGTACATTCACCCCAACCACACAAACTTGGATGCAATTCTACCCTTCGTGACTTTCGCCCATAATACGGCGGCTCAACGCACTACCGGCTTCTCTCCATTTTTTCTCGTCCATGGTCGCTCGCCGAGTTTCGCTCTGGATGTCTCTTTCCTTTCGGCCCCTGCACCCTCGACGGCTCCTTTCTCTGAAGAATTCCTATCTCGTCTCGCACACTGCCGTCACCAGGCCCGTGTTAACACCAGCCTCTCTCAAGACACTCGAAAATCTCACTACGACTCGTCTCGCCATGTTGTGAGTTTTTCCCCTGGTGACGAAGTTCTTCTATGGACTCCACTACGCGTCCCCGGCCAATGCGACAAATCCATCAGTCGCTTCATTGGGCCGTACACGGTGGTCGAACAGACATCTCCTGTCAATTACCGTGTTTCTCCTCTTAGCGCTAGTCCTGATGATCGTTGCCGAGGAACAGAGATAGTGCACGTATCTCGTTTAAAGCCTTATGCGCGACGCATTTCATAATACTTTCAAGCGGCCAGGCGGCCGCTTTCACCGCGCGGGGGAATTAGTGTGAGCGTGACAAGCGAATGACTCTTTATTCTCTTTGATATCATCATCACCTGTTCATCTTCTTCATCTGTATATATCATCACCAGCGTGATTTAGCTCGAGCCTGGCTCAATAAACCGGTTCCTCACAATATATATTTTTGCTGACGAAAGTAGCGTTCAAGAAGACTAACTTGTTTTAACACGCGTAAGGAGCAGCCTTGAATATGGAGAAAAGTAGGATTTGCGAAGATTTTGTCAAAGGGGTGCGAAACCCACTATATCAGCTGGTGTTAGTAGGAACAGTGCACCGCTACTCAGGCACCTTGTGCCATTGCTTCGAATGCGGTACACTGAGACTAACTGCTCGTCAGTACTCACGCTCGTCAAGCACGACTCGTAGGCATTGGTGGGACCAGGGTATACCTTCATGTGTTCACCTGTGTGCAGCTGTTCTATATCTTCCTTACCGGAAAGGTTATTTACGTGTGTTACGTACTAAAGTGCTCGTTAGGTAAAGATCTTGGTGTGCATTCAGTATTCGACACTTTCGTGTTGGGGCACCTACGGGAACCAACGTGCAGAAATAATTTGTTTCTCTAATAAGAATCTGTTGGGACAATACATTTGTTTGTACACTTATTCCTCATTTTCTATTTCACATACTTCCCTTTTTAACAATTTTCACTTTTACAAACAATTTTGTGCGAAGAACAACATTGTTTAAATTTCATTTTTTGCGTCCATTGCGACGCTTATGTTCTTTCAAACTCGTCCGGGGGGGGGAGAGTTCTACATTAACATTTCTGCACACCCCCTAAAGGACAATGGGAAACCACGCGCCCACCTATGGTCACAGCCTCAAGAAACTAGGCACACTACAAGCATGCTGGATCTGTTGAACAAGCCTGGATTTCACAGACCTTTATCTATGCAGAAAATGTGGGCTTACCATAACTATGTCCTTGTAACCGGGCTTCACGAACCAAGGCGTGTCGTTTCTATACATGCTGGTTGTTTTCGTCAGCAAACGTGAAAGTACTAGCGCAGACAGTAGGAAAGGAAACTTTGGCCACATGTTTTCACTTCTGCGTGGAAGCAAGCAGCACATTTGCTTAGAAAACAGAAATCGCAGGTGGTTTGTCTCGAGAGTCGTGAACTGTGGACATATTTATATCGAACAGAATGACAATGAATGTATCCCGTTTAGTGTCAAGGACCAGAGCTATTGTTGTATTCATCTGACAAAAAAATTACTTTACTCGATATAGTCGAGGTAACGCCGCAGCAAGCTGGAATCGTTTCTCGAGGTGCGTTAGCATAGGTTTTACGCGGATCGTTGCTGCAGCTTCATCGTCACTTCCCTATGAGTTTCAGCTGCCATTACATCTTTCATTAGGCCACTAAGCATAAGTTCCAAGACATGCGCTTGGCCTGCAATAATCTTGGCTGCTTGTGAGGGTGCATTTGAGACCACTCATACACACACAAAAAAACCACGTGTCCTCTATCATGGAGCTCGGCAATCGAAAGGTTGTGCTCAAGCTCAAGGAAAGTCTGCCGTTGCATGAACACCGTATTTGGAGCCACAAAAAAAATCTCGTAATTACCAGCCAAGAAAGCTTGAGAGTTGAAAAGACCTGCACAAGCAGCGAAACCATGCACCTCTGCTCCCAATAGTACCGTTAGTATAGCCTCAGTGACAAACTGTGCAGAAAGATATTTGTCTCTCGTGCCATGACGTGGCGACTACGGAAAAGCCTATTGAAAAAAAAAGAAATTGCGTAAATGTTTCCTGAAAGAAATATTGTTACACGAATAGCCCCGTAATGTGTCTTAAGTGATAGTTAAGGGCAACTAGAATTTTTTTCAACAATGAAGACACATTTGGAATGGCTTCGTTTCAAAGGCAAGTTTATTCGACTAGACTGGTTCACAACGGCTCATTTATGGCTTCCGGCAACCAGACAGATTGGTCATGCTCAAGAGCGACGCTTGCTTGCACTGTGATACGTCGCTTTACGTTCATGTGCTAATAGACTACTTGCTCCCCAGAAGCGGCCGCTAACCCTCCTGCAACCGAAAGGGAAAAAAAACCAACCTACCAAAATCGTGAAAAACTCTTTTCCTGTTCAAGTTGTCACCTTTCTCTGTCTGAATAAACTGTACAATTCTTCCGATACAATGGCATTTTCTTCATTCATTTTTTTTTGTAAGGCATACTACACCAACCCGCTCTTTTGCCCATGCATGTACACGGGCTGTTATCTTGGTCCAATTTTATTTGGCGCCCCGGACGCCTGTATATGCCTGTTAATTAGCTCCGGTAGCAACTTTCTTTGAAAGTATCTCATATCAAGTTCAAACAGTATCAAATATATACTGGCGCAAAAGGTAGATTTAATAGAGTTAGCACAGAAAAGAAGCACGTGTCGGTGACACTGCTCTTAAGCGTAGACAGTATCTGTGACAACGTTGACCACGAAGACATTTAGACAGATGACTACGCTAATTCTGACAGCTCCACCAGCGCAGAGGTTGTTCCATTTCACGAGGTATAATTTCGCTTTATATTTTTTCACATCACGACCACGACATCTGTGGAAATCGAAGAACATCAAGGTGAGGTCGTCATCACCATCATCATCATCATCATCATAATCATCATCATCATCATCATCGTCATCATCATCATCATCATCAGCCTGACTACGTCCACTGCAAGACAAAGGCCCCTCCAATGTTCCGCCACTTAACCCGGTCCTGTGCTTGCTGCTGCCATTTTATACCCGCAAACTTGATAATCTCATCTGCCCACCTAATCTTCTGTCTCCCCCTAACACGCTTGCCTTCTTAGGAATCCAGTTAGTTACCCTTAATAACCAGCGGTTATCCTATCTACGTGCTACATGCCCGGCCCATGTCCATTTCGTCTTCTTGATTTCAACTATGATATCATTAACCCCAGTTTGTTCCCTAACCCCCTCTGCTCTCTTCTCTGTCTCTTAAAGTTACACCTACCATTTTCATTTCCATTGCTCGCTGCGTCATCCTCAATTTAGGCTGAGCCCTCTTTGCAAGTCTCCAGGTTCCTGCTCTGTAGCTAAGTACCGGCAAGATGCAGATGTTATATACTTTCTCTTGAGGGATAGTGGCAACCTACCTGCCATGATATTGTCACGTGGTCGTGACGTGGCTGAAGACAGGAGACTTCGTGTTGGAATTGAACTGTTTATTTGGGCGAACCTGTGCCCGGTAAACTGAAAGTCCAATTACAGCAGCAGTCTCGCACAGATAGCAGTCTCGGACTGATAGCGGCGAACGGAGCGTCGGCCTTCGATCAACAACTGACAAGCGGCGAAGCGCGTCGGCATTTATACTCTTGCCGTCGAATGTTCTAGCGTTATTGCTGGCGTTAGCGTAGGTTCCAGAACAATCTGTACCGTTCGCACAGTGGGCGTGATCTTATCGAAATGATCTACTACAGTCCGGAACCTTCTAGAAAACTGCAGGCGCGGTTTGCGCTGAGAATCATGCGGTGTTTTTGGACGATAACAAAAACTTGGGAAATGGAACGTGGCATTCCACGTTCCATTTCCCAAGAGTGCTTGTCAAATGTGCTCCTCTGTATTCTTATTCTTCTAGTTACTTCAGTCTCATAGTTTCGCTCCGCCGTTATTACTTGTCCCAAGTAGACAAATTATTTTGCAAGTACACACGGTCATCTAATCTTTGGGCTCTTTGCGACTCCATGTCAGTCTTAATACACTACGATTTACCTTGCAGCATGAACTAAACGGACAATTTTTTCTATGAAGTAAGGCACGAATACTACAAAACGCTCGATGATGGAGATGAAGTTATACTTCAATGATTGCGGGGTCATTTCGGAATTGTTGGCAAGGAACGCGCAGCTGAAGCTCCATGCACGACCAGCTCATCAAAGAGTCCTAGAAAAAAACAGAAAAGTTCGCCACCCTTCCTTAATTTCTTTGTTCTTCTTTGTTTTCTTCTTGCTCGCTAATTAACATTTTAAGTATATTTTGCCGTCCCGCGTTTTGGGTATTGATTTTATCTTCATTATAAGACATTTTAAAATCATATATATTTTGTGTAAGTGAAAGTGGTTCTCAGCCACCTGTTTACATCTCCAGGAAAGTTCTGCTTACGACTCTGCATAGTTCGAAAGTTTCCATTGTAACAACACAAATGATAAAGACATGCGTTGAATGCGTTAAGGAAGTGTTCCGTGTAGCACTCTTAAATATTCAGTTTTTTTCAGAACCGCTCTCGTATGTCCTTTTCCGATGCTTTTCGTAGGCGGTATATTCTATTGTCTTGCTCTCATGAGTAATTTGATAATTTTTAAGTTTATGAGATACTATAGGATCAGCTTGTGTCATCTTTCTACGAATACATTGCTATAGGGATACGGAAAAGTGTCCTCTTTTATTCGGCACCCTTTTTATTTTATCGTGCTCCTAAATTTCTAATTATTACCTATTTTCCAAGTAATGAGATCCAAAAATGACCGTAGTGTGAATAGCATCGAGAGCTAACGGCGCTTTGTGCCGCGACATTCAGTATCACAGAAGCTTGTTCGCTAACTGCCAGGAAGATGGTGCAAGAATTCCATGGTGCGGCCAAGAAGCCCTCGTGAGACGAGCGAGGACAGCGGCCCGAGCCCATGGGATCCGGGACTAATGATCCCACTCTCCGACGTTCCTTCCTTGGTCGCAAATAAATGTTTTATTCTCTCTCTTAGTGGGGCGTCGGGTACGAGTCAAGAAAAGAAGAAAAATAACCTTATTATGTCCATGCAGCTCGGCAAGTGAATGACAAATACGCTGAAAGTATCATTATTCAAGGAATACAAATTGATTGCACTTTATCCCATGAACACGTATTCAAATGACATGAACGAAGCTGGGATTCTCCTCGCCTTACGAAACCCCGGGTCCACCTTCTTTTTCGCAGGCTCACAAGTAGCTTATAAATATTTCAGAAAAAGCTACATAGCTCCATTGCGCACCAAATCCTGAATGAGCTATCGTCCCCACGCTCAGATGGAGAATAGCAACAACTGATATAGATACTAGACCACTTCGGCGTTACAGATGATGAGCTCGACTACACCACGACTCGAGAACTAGTATTCTGATACTCCGAAACCGACAAATCGCACCCACCTTCCGAAATGTGTATGGACCCGTTGCTCACCATATACAGATATCCCATAAACCCAGAATCGAAAAACGGGAACTTCCGCCCTCGGGGCCAAACTTCAGTTAAGAATCCTAGCTTACGTGGCGTCGCTTGTAGGCATTGCTGTACCCTAACTTAAGCGAATGATCGTAAACAGATTCAGACACACGCAGGAAGTAAAGTGAATGTGCTGTGACAATAAAACGGCCACGTGGGTACCACATTTTTTTCTTTTTACAGGGATAGCTGTTATAAGATCATAACTCGCGTATAAGATCAAACTCACAGGGTGGACAACAGCGTCGTAGTTGTCCACCCCCGCCACCGGTGTCAGTAACCACATCTTGCGACATTAGCAAAAAAAAAGTACCAATGACACAGCAGGGCTCGAATCCGGGTCCACTGGATGCTAGCCCAATACTTCACCAATGAGGAGGAGGAGTAATGAACTTTAGTATATATAAAAAACCAGCAGATTTAGGTGGCCGGGCCTAAGCCTACCATGAAAGAACGTCAATGGCTTGCCTCGAGGCTGCCTCACGGGCGTGCTGGGTCACCCAGGTTTGGTCGTAAAGAGCGGGGCTCCGCAGAGCCTCATGGAGTTTCGACGAAAGGGTCATGGTGTTAGTGTGTCTGTACTGTGCCGGGCACTTCCACAGCATCTGCAGAAGCGTAGCCGGGTAAGTGCCGCAGCACCGGCAGTGGGAGGTTGTGTACACCTCTGGGCTACGCCAATTTTCTTTCTTTATTGACTGAGCTACGCCGGTGCTTGAGACTTGTTAACAAACTTCCCCTAGGCAGGCTTGATGTCACGAAAGCAATCGCATTATTATGAATAACAAAGTGTTTTAGAACAGCAAACGAACAACCAGGCGTCACAAAAAGCAAATAGTATAACGAGTGGGTTGTCCGATACTCCAACCAAATACAATTGCTTGTTCTTGATCACCATACTGTGGCGCATACCCACTTCAGCCATAATTCGTCATCGTCATCAGAAACTGCATGAACAATTGGCGAAAAATTCTGGGCAATAGTTTAGCAGATACCATGCTTCTCAGAAGAATGACGATGAAAAGTATAGCGAATGCCAGCCTGCTATCCTAAAATTGTTATTGATAATGCCGCCTGCGTTGCCGAGTACCAAATCTAATTTCTATAAACACAGGTCTGCTCAGGCACCTTCGCCACTGTGCGCATTCTGTGATGAACTGGAAAATATAGATCATTTCTTTTTGACCTGCAGGCGGTTTACCACGTTACGAAAAACACTTTAAGAAATACCTTTACGTGGTATTGCTATGGACTTACCTGTGCCTGTCATTTTGTCTTTTAGAGCTTCCATTTCTGGTTTATCTAATGCGACAGTATGCGCGGCCGTCCGGGACTATATTGATGAAACTAATAGTCTGACTAATTAACCAGTTTCATTATCCTAACATGTCCACATAGTTATATACGCATAAAATCAAATTACTGCTCTATTCTAAGAATAAATTCGTTTTTGTAAATCTTTGTATGCATTACATTGAGCACCACACTTTCCTAGGCTATCGGTAATCTTTCTGTTATACCTCCATTATTCCAAATCTGAACAGTAATTTTTAAAACCACTCGATTCTTGGCCAATCCCCCATAGTGGATATGCGCCACTAACAATAGGTGAACAACAACAACAACAATAATAATGCCGTAGGGGGAACCCAGCAGGTGTGCTTGCAGAAGTTGCCCATTGAGTGCTTAGAAAAAGCTTTGAAAGGCCGCTCTTCTAGCTTTCGCTGTGACTGTGCTGCGCCATCCGCGCAGGCCTCGCACGTTTTATTGCATGAGGATGCCCAGGTAATCCACACAAGCCATTATTTCCCTGCAATTGGGCACACTGCCCAGCAGATGGAGTTTTTCCGAAAGGCGAGTTGATGCGTGGCGCCAGTTTAAAGAATTCGGATGCACGCACGTGTATTTAACAAATTGTTCCGTCGACTTGCGAAAACCAACAACGACGATCGAGAATCGCCGCACGTTGATCTGTGAAACACGCGAACTCTACCACCTGCAAAGCTACGCCTGTACTTGAAACTTCTTTGCAAAAAGACTCTACAAAGATGTTTGGGGGCACAGGTTTAGCGTAAGTTACATAGCCTGCTAGAAGAGTAAAATAACAGCGAAGTGTCCCTACTGGCAAATGTACTTGTACTGGTCGCCCTTGGTCGCCATAAGGTATCTTACAGCAGGCTATAGATTACCTGCCCTTCCAGTTGTAGCCGTTATACTGCGCTGCGTGTGCTACGCGTGTCTGCGTGCGCGCACACACGAGCTACAACACTGTGAAATGCGTATCGAGTGGGTAGTTTAATGCTTCCAATGCATTAAAAAGGACTGAAGCACATTTTTTCATCGACATGAGCCACAGCATGAAAAAAGTGCACATAACGCCTTACAGAAGTTTAGCGGGCACATCACATCTCCATTGTGTTAAGAATACAGATATAGGGTACATCAATATACCACAAATAATATTTCTGGCGCATTGTACACTTTGCAAAGGCCATAGCTATTGGTCGACTCAAACACAGGCTCTACATAGCGTGCTCTTCTAGTTTTAGCTGTTACTATGCTGCATGTTTCCAGCAGGCTTGTGCGTGCGCGCATCCTCTTTGTGTGGGCGTGCGTGCGTGCTTGAGCAACGCCAATGTTGAGATCATACGCGTTCCTATATAAAACTCAACAGGTTGTTATATTGTTGATTGTATATTCGATTAGATCTTAGTTATTGAAGAGCAAATGCGCGGTAAAGTCAGAATAGCGCAACTTTATTGTCCAGCCACGCACTGAAGACAACTCGGACCAGAAAGAGCAATCCAAGCACGAACGACGTTCCCGCCCGTAGAGATATACACAAATAACTCAGAAAGCGCATAAACTGTGCTCGTAGGTAGTATTTTATAACTTCTGTAAGCAGAAAATGAGACCCTCATCCTGGACGAAAACCACGACACCTACGCTCTTCGTCAGTGAAACGAGTTTTTCGAGCTAACAGTTATTAGCGACGACCCATCATCTTTTTTTTTTCACATTATCATATTTGCAGTCGGCCTCAGTGGAGTATATAGTGGTTATTTTTTGGGCTGCTGTGACGAAGGTCGCGGATACAATCTCAGCTGCGGTGGTCGCAATTCAATGGACGAGAAACGTTCAAAGCCAGCGTAGTGTTCGATGTCAGTGCATGTCCAAGAACTCTAGATGATCAAAATTTTCCGAGCCCTCCACTGCGGATTTTCTCATAATGACATCATGGTTTTAGCACGTAGGATTGGCTATATTGCTATCATATCGTCACCATGAATGGATCGAAGTAAGTCTTCAGGGGTTGCTTGTGTACAATATTTCTATAAGCATGATAGAGCTGGTCGGAATATGGTGAGATGGACTGAATGGAAAGCCGACTGGAGAATTTCGATCAGCAATGCGCTAAAGGCCTTCATACTTATTCAGAATGACCTGCCATGAGCATTACTACACCACCCACAATAATGCTTGAGCAGTTTATGGCGACACGCCTTGTCCACATACACCGCGAGCTCCCATTGGTCGTTGCGCGAGACTCAACAGGTGCAGGCGTCCTGTCAAGACACTAAGGAGGCCTAACTTGTGAAGTGCTTCTTTTGCAGCAATTACTTTACCCGTTTGCGAGATGTCATCGTTTTCGGATACAGGTATTATTCGAAGTAAATGAAAATGCAAAGTAACCTTTTTTTTAGTAGGGCTCGGTTTTCACGTCGGCCCCGACACTGGAAGGGTGAATGTCTTGGTTTTATGTTCGATTGTGGTGTGCAGGCCCGTTCATCCGTAAATGAACTGGTGGTAAGTCAACAGTGTTTTGTATTCATGAAACAGTGATGAACTATTGGCACGACGCTGTCAACGGTGAGCAACCAGGGTCATTGCTGCGACTGTTCTCGCTGTCGGGGCTCGAGTATTTAAAAGGCTATCGTGAAAGAAAAACTGTGGTGGTGTTGGTGGTCACTCCAATACTGAAAAATAAAACAAAAATGTAGGGGACCAGTATGGAAAACTGCGGTACGTGACGGCTAACTTGGCTGTCATCCTGGGAGGCCTCACATATGTTCTGCAGCCCAGAGGTACGTCATTATATATTAATTGAAGGGCTATCTTTTAAAGCTGCACCCGTGAGCAAAAGTGTGCAGAACATGGGTAGACACGCCTTTTTCACTGCAGACAAGCTTGCAGATATGCATCTTCAAAATAGGGTCTATAATTAGTCCGAAAGTCACCAACTTAATTAGTGCTGTAGCGTAACGCACGTGCAAATTCTACGTATTCACGTTCATAAAAAGCGCGCAAGATTACCCAATGCGTAGCAAAGAAAAGTCAACTTGACCAGTATCAACAATGGAGAAATGTTGTGGGAAAATGGACATGGTAGTGTCTGTCATCATGTTTTGCTCTTGATACCTTCATCTGTTACAGTACGTAGGGTTAATAACGAATTGGGTAGTAACAGTTACTAAATGTTAGTAGCTGTTACCACCCTTGTCGTTACTAACTGCAATTACTAGCATAGTTGTAACGTATGCCACAAACCATTACTAGAGTTCGCAAGTACGCCTACTTTTTCTTTAAGAATGTAGAGCCCGACAGTTCATACCATATGACGGAGGCCAGAAAATGAACTCCGCCGAGGCAGAGTCACGGATGGCTGCCACTCAACCGTACGCCGATGGTAAGGCGAGTGCCTGAGAGGCAAGCTTCACGAAACAATTGACCCATGCATGCATTTCTACAGCTACGTGTGTATATGCCGCTGGCTCGACCAGCTACTTTTTCTGCGATGCCGTACTGATACTACGCGGCAGGCCATTTCGTCCAAGTGCAGCTGTCATTTGTTTTTTGAGCACCCCAGAAAAGAGCAAAGAGGTCAACGCCAGCGTGTAAGAAATTTTTTATGCGCTTTTTCAAAATGTTATTCCGCCCCCCTAAAACTTAAGCCACTTTCACCCAACGTTCGATGGTGAGAGGGACTGGATGCATGCAGGTCATCTTTGAGAACTTTTCATTTTGTATTTAATTCGCATCTGTGGACGTAGAACGTGGGTAATAAATTGTTTTGGCGTTTCGTGTATGTTATTACTTGAAGGATTACAAACGAAAGCTCAATAAGCTGGCACCTTCGCAGGATGTCAGCAACATTGTGGCAGAGCACGTGCGATAGGCTGCCTGAAGCAAGGGAAACCATCAAATCCGACGTGTAGCACGTGTTTTGCTCTTATATTGCGCACAAAAAAGCGATCACGTTTGCCCTCAATCTTCGATACAGCCTCTTATGACAGGCATTGTAAATCACAGTTTAACGTAAGCAGGCTGGAGACGTCGCGTGAAAGCCTATTGTCACAATACAGCGACAGCAGGGGATATGGCACCACGAAGTAAATGTCAAAGAACGCTTTGATTGATATGTGGGGTTTAACGTCCCGAAACCACCATATTATTATGAGAGAAGCCGTAGGGGAGGGCTCCGGGAATTTTGACGACCTGGGGCTCTCTAACGTGCACCCAAATCTGAGCACACGGCCATCGGAAATGCAGCCACCGCAGCCGAGATTCGATCCCGCACCTGCGGGTGAGCAGCCGAGTACCTTAGCCACTACACCACCGCGGCGGGGCGTCAAAGAACATTTTGCTGAAGCACTTGTGCTTCAATAAAATAAAGACCACTGCAATTAAAATGGTCGCAGTAAGACTACCGAATTGTCTAAATCCTATCGCTGCTTCAACATTTTTGCTTTTGAATAATCCGTGTGTACTTACAATTTACTATGGTTGAATCCACGAACATTACTAATATTGAAATGAGCTTCACGGTCATTTCACTCACAAAGAAAGAAATAGTTAGCAATGTGGATTTACAGCAAACGTTTACTTTTGCGCTTTGCCCGACATATTGTATTTGACGAGCATAATGAAACGCTCGCACCAAATTTTTGTGTATTGTACTTCAAGAATAGATTATCCGGCCAGTAATTATATCTGCAAGAAAACACAAGGTTTGTGCTTTTTGGTTACTCTTGCCATATTTCAGATGGTCAATGTATGAAGAGGTAGAGTTTCTTTATTACTGTTAGATGGTATGGCAATTAATAAAACCTCTTCTAACGTTATGCGTGAAACATGATCCGAAAACTTAATATATCACGAATCGATAATTACCAACGCCTCTGGAACAACAAAGTATTGCTAAGCGATGTGTACATTAGACTGTCAATCAAAGAATGTGCACTTTCTCTCCGGATTCATGTTTGAACCCGGAGCACATTGGAAGGCTTCGGCGAACGGGGCGAAGTTCATGACGGCCTTGTTACAATCGCCACCGTACACGTTGTCGGCGGGAGTCGTGGCACAGGTGATCATGCAAGCTGTGATGAAAAACACCTTCTCTTGCGTCAGCTCCTGCGTAAAGTGAGATAGCATTGCTGCCATATTAAGAATTATAAGGACACCCGGTTAGCGCCATTGAAGGTATAAAGCCACACGTGATTTTACGGCCGATAACTCTCATATATGCACATAACTTATGACCCACGTTTAGAGCCTAATACTTTTGCTTACTTTTCGCTGGCACCAGACTTCACCAAACCGGTGCGTTGACTAAGCAGAATTATGAAACTTATTTTCTGTCGGGATTTGTCTACGTTAGCGCTGACCTAGCCGAACAACACAGCGGGATTTAGCAAGCCCGTTGCGATCTCCCGACATTTCCGCTATCGGCTGGCTTGACAATATACTAAAAATAAAGAGGTGCTATCTTAATAACAATTGGCTTACAAGCATTTCTCAACTCACTGGGGCATCGTGTAAGAATTAGCGTATTTTTTTGTGTGTGTGTGGATGATACGGTATATTGTTCACAAAACAGAAAAAAGTCTTCAGCAATACCTTTTGTGTGAATATTTCGAGTAATATTATGAGTGAGGTACTAACCTCAATCTTAGCGATAAATATAACGAAACAACACGGTATTTTGCTTTTCTCAGTTGACTGCAGCTCATGCATGTGTTGGAGGGGTGCAAAAAACAGAAAGTTTACGAAAAAAGAGAAATAGCGAGAGGACCTAAGAAAGCTTCGAGACACAGGCACGAATCCTTCCCTAAAAGACATTTTTAAAAGCTTTTCATTCGCAGAGCTACTCGTCATGCGTCAATGAGAGATGCACGAATGATGGCGGTTATGACTGCCTCGTGTAGAGTGGCGTTATGTCCATCTTTAATCTGACCGACGTGTGTGCAGACTTAAGGGTATCTGCTTAAGTTTCCAAAACAGAACCTCCGACAGCTCATATTACAATATAAGCATCAGATGTGCCACGATCATTTTGGTTCTCCTTTATATTGTAGCGTTGAGTGCATACAAAATCGTTGACGACCCACAGCGTATCATGAGCAGCAGCGTTTTCGTTATCACCAACAAAACTTTCTTTCTCTTTGTAAGTTTGTGATGCACAGCAAAGTAGCATTTCTCCTAAAAGAGACCTCTTTATAGCAAGGATCGCGTTTCTTCTTTAGGCGGACGCCACTACACAGCGGCCAAATCAGTAAAATGCCTGCGTTGCCATTTACGGAACCCGATGCAGCACAATTCTCGGGCGCATACCGTAAAAATACCGTACTCAGTCAAGTCCGTAACCTTCTCCAAAATCTGAGACGGCAAACTTCACTGCGCTGCAGAAAAAGCATCACTCCTGAATGTACGTTTAGTGCCTCCCTTACCAGGAAAATAAAATTAGATCTTCTGTAAGAGTTGAAATATTGACCCTAACTGCGCAGCGCAATTATTAGCTGTTGTAGGTTTCACGTCTAAAACACATGTGCAGATAGTAGCTTTAAAAATAAATATGACCGTAGGATTGCATCAATCCAACGAATAACCAGAATTTCGTAGAAGCTACTCGAAAATAAACTACATATATTGACATTATTAGTTGTTTGATGGAGAATTGTGTGGAATATATTCAACTGCTAATTGTAACCCACATATATTACTAAAAGGCATTTAATTTGGTCGAGATATCAGTATAGCTCTGCAGGCACTGTTAAATAAGGGAGTTGAAGAACCGTATAAAAACTTACAGGGACAAATTCGCAGTGGCTTCACTACCCCCCCAGTCCTCTATGAAGGGAGCGATTAAAGGCCAAGAAGGGTGTCACGCAGGAAGAGTATCTCCCCATTGCTAGTCACTGCTTCCTTAGTGGACTTTTTAGAGACATATTGGGAAAAGCTACAACTACGGATTAAAAGAGAGTACCTTAGTAATATGCAATTCACGGATGACAATCCATTGGCTAATACCTCAGAGGACAAACTGCAGCTAATGATTACTGAATCGGAAACGGAAAGCCGAAGAAGAGGTCTGAAAATTAATACGTATAACTTGAAGTAATGTACAACATTCTGGGAAGGTAATGACGCTGTGCCATAGGAAGCGACAGTGGCGTAGCCAAGGATGGGTGGTTGGGTGGTTGTTAATTGTTCCCCGAATTTTAAATTTATAGCTTGCGTATATATACAGACACACACTAAGCAACGAGGAACATGCATCAAGTATACCAACCCTTTCTTCCCTGAAAAAGATTTCTGGCTACGCTCCTGGGGAGCGAGATAGTGGGAGTTGTAAAGGAATACGCCACACGCCTACTGAGGACAGGTGCTTACGGCCACGCCGAACATTGAGAGCGAAGTAAATGAGAAGCATAAAGGTGAGATTTCGCCATTGAGCAAACGTTCTCAAATTACAAATTGTAGTTTACTACTATCACTCAAAACAAATGTGCAATATTGAATCAGGAACAAATATTATTGAATTGGTACAAGTATCATTCATAGTATCACTGAATGCGTATACTATTACAACCACAGTTGTTAAGTGCCTACATCGCAATAATTATATCATTAACAAATCAGCGAATGGTCCACTACACATCCCGAGAGCACCGCGCGAACCTACGCAGCTATGCACATTGTTGATGGTTCAGCTGCTGATATGTTTCAGAGTGTTTTGTACTGGGTGGAACCTTGATACGCCAACTCACTGCTCACTTCACTTTTTTTGACGCCTGGCGCGATTCTACGCTTTTACCGCGCAATACAAGGTGCTTTAAGGAGACTAACATTCGCAAGGTTTTTTTTTTCCAAAGCTGATTCCACAAATACCGTGGCTCTGTGGCAGAACACCTATTCGCCATGCTGAAGGGCTGCGATCTACCGCAATTGGACCTGAATGTTTCCATTATTTCGCTTTCATATTTTTTTGGTTCGGTCACGCACAAGGTGGTCTTTCGCTCCCCACGAATGACGTCCACGCAGACGCTGACGCCGGAATTTCTGCCAATCGAGCTAATTGACACTTTTGTGTTATAAATTCGTTACTTTTCTTTCCTCGCACAGTCACGAAAAACATAGGAGTATTTTATAACCACAGAAAAAAAGAAGTATGCGTAAGGAAGTCATCGTTTACTTATTGTAGGAGGGAATGGTAATTGTTGAATAAGACCCCACACAATTGATTATTCTTGGAAAAGTCGTGATGTTCAGGTGTGATGTTCAATATAGGTTGTGACGCCCATGTCTATAACATGTGCATAAGCTTGTCACACAGTAGCGTTCTTGCAGCCACGTCACAGAAAGCGTATTTTCTGAATTTTTTTTTCGAATTAACATTTAGTACTGAGCTAGCGCTCGTATCACGGTGCTCTTTTTCCTCTGTTGTCTGTTTAGCATTGGAGCTTGCCATGTATGCACTGCAAGCAAAAGTTAGCCGAGATGGGAGTTTCTCCAGCACACGGCCCCACAAAACTCTTCAGCCCCAATTATTTCGTTCCTCTAGAACTATGCGCACCTGCACTGCCTCCAAAACTGGAGGCATTCCAAGCTTTCTGCGCCTCAACTGCCCTTGCAATGCTGCCGACATAGGCCACCTTTTGAATAAGGTAACGATGTCATGTGACGTCACACGTATAAAAATCAGAGTGACATCACAAATGATTGCCTTCCATGACGTGATTATGTCGTCGTCGTCGAGTGATGCTACATTGGTGTTTACATCACTCTAGGATGCATTTAGAAGTGAAAAACTTTTGGCTCGGGGCTATGTCCGTCCCTCGGCGACCATCCGCTGCCCCACCGCTTATGCGCCAAATCTCCTCTCTCTTCTCGCGTGAGCACGAGGTGGAGGAGGTGGCAGAGCACTGTTTCCGCTTCATTTCTAATCTCCCGTTTATCGCTCCGTCACAGCTGTGCGTTCGCATATAATGCTGTGTGCGCTCGCTTCGTTGGATTTTGCTAGCGGCACTGGATGTTCACTTTGCGGCACCCACAAAGTAGTACACACAAATGGAAAGGGGGGGTAACATAAACGGTACACAACATATGTGAAGCTACATTCACAAATGAAACATACAGGGAATTAGAAAAATGCGAACAAAAGTGAACATCAGCGCTGCTTGGCGTCTCCGCGTGGTTCCCTTCAGTGGAAAATGGTGTAATTTTTCACATCACAAGTACAGACGCCTAGGGACGCCGACACTCAGATGTCTTGCTTGATGATGCATGCATTGTCTTCCTCCTCCAAATAATAAAAAAAAAACAAGAAATCTCACCTCTGACAGCTGGGAGTCATTGCTCTGGTGCTGTCTCTTGAAGGAGGCATATGCGACCTCCAATGCTGGGATCTCCGGGAAGATGTTGCCACTGTTAGGGAGGCATCCAAACGTGCGCTGCTCGAAGGCCTTTCGGGAAGTTTCACCCAGCCACGAAGGTCCGATGTTGCCCTGAGGGTCGACCTAAGTGTGCGAATGACTCCATTTAATCACGTGCTACGCAGAATCAAATAATAATTAATTTTTGGATAAGGACACTACAGCAGCGAAAATAAACAGCACAAAGGGGCTCTAGACCACTTACTACGAGATTCATTACTTCAGCTTTGGAATTTGTTGCCCCCACAAATTGACTACCACAAAAATTCATTCAACCTTTCAAGAACGAGACGAGTTACTGGGCAGTATGCAGGCACTATCCATGCAAGAAGCTACAAATAAAAATTTAGCTTGAGAGAAAGAAGCTACATCAGCACGAGTCGTGATCTTAAAGCAGACCTAGGACGCATTTCTAAGCAATCAATGATCTCTTCATCAAATGAGTTCAAGCCTCAGAAATCAATCACCACGAAAAATTTACATTGTGTCACATACGAATGAAGCGAAGAAAAATTGTTGTACGCTTTAGGCGCTTTCTCTCTTCCTTCAAACCAGAGATTGCGATAAATGCTATGCAACAGAGTGATGGCAGTGAAGGAGATAAAGATTCGCCCGTTTGTCAGAATGTTTCCTGACCTCTATCACACTTTTTCTTCTTACGCGTGGCAGTTTGTTTCTAAGTGCGCGCGCGGGCACATGGTGACATCTCGCGGTAGCCTCGGTAACTACGCGGGTCACTATGCTTAAAGTAACCACTTACAGCAGACTTTAGGTTTAAGGCACCATTAGTCGAGAGAAGAGAGAGTGAGCGATCTAGAGTTTGAGAATTCACTCTGACTTTTAGGCTGCGGGCTGCGCTTTAATGTTAGCCCCGATTGTTCTCGGAAGCCCCGAAAACCGGTCGGCAGCGTTTTTGGACCAAGTGGTAAAAGTGTTGAAGGCCCCTTCAAGTGGGCGTAATGAAATGCGATCGCCCTCTACCGTTTTCATTCATGTGTGCGATACAGTGGCTACTGTGTATTGTTAGCAGACTACGAAGCGTGTCGTTGGCACGTGGCAGCATAGGAAGACACTGTCATGTGATGATGTCATCAAGTGAGGTTACTTCAAGTGACATCATGATGACACTGATTTGATGAATGTGTGACGCCAATGTGACGCTATAACATGTAATTTTCAGCATAGCTCGTCCCGAATGACACAGGAGGCTGACCGTAATAGTTAGCGTTTGATGAGGTATCAAAGGCTTTCGTCTGAAAAAGCATCGGTGAGTGCTAACTATTGAAACCATGAAGATGAAATCGAGATGCATTCGTGTTGCTATATTTCAAGAGGAAGCATTTTCTTGTTTGAACCAAAGTCGCGTTGTCCGTGAACTTGCTGCAATAAAGTGAGACAGAATTAAATGTCTAACGCTTTTACTTGCTATGGAAGTGCTTGTGAAACACCTGATGACGTTTTAGTTGGGTGGGAAACAATATCTCACTTTTTCATGTATTTTATTTATCCAGTAGCCTAAAATTTTGCAACTAGCACTGGAAAGGTGAACATGTCATCGTGATGAGCAACAGGCAGTTCTAAGATTGGTGGTGGGAAATAAGGAACAATGAATACGGGGATATTACGAACTGATGAGGACTAACTCCTCTTTCTTTTAAATCAGCTATTCTCATTCTCTAAGCAGTAAAACAGCGCTGGAGACAACAGCAGACCAGACGAAGAGAAGGAAACGTATACACCAAACGCCTCGGGTTAGTGTCCTTTTCCTCGTCTGGTCTATTGCTGTCACGGCACTGTTATAGTGCGAATATGAACCAACTAGCCCAAAAGCACTTCTTGACTGATTCTCTACAGAACACACAGTTCGTATGTTGCAATGTCTGCCTCTAATTGTTCCACTCTTGAATGACAGGGTAGAGAATGTATGCTTATTAGCAACGGTAGCTTTAGAATATTTTGATGAACACACGCATTCACATTGGTAGCTTTGATGTGATATTGGCAAACTCGATCTGTGGGCTTGTGGTACGTTAAATATTTCGCCTAAAACGTCATTGGTAGAACAGCATGACAATGCCGGCTCCGGTTCTGGCAGTAGTAGTATCGATAAAACTGTCAGAATGGACCGGCCACAGACACTAGCCAACGAAAAAAGTGATGCCCCACTTGGTAGAACCTTTCCTCTTTATTCTTATTCGGAAATGTTGTAGGCCCGTGTGCTCAGATTTGGGTGCACGTTAAAGAACCCCAGGCGGTCGAAATTTCTGGAGCCCTCCACTACGGCGTGGCGTCTCTCATAATCATATGGTGGTTTTGGGACCTTAAACCCCACATATCAATTTATCTTTGTTCGTATTGACTCGTGTGCTGGTGTGGACTGACTACCTTCGCCACGTACTGCTTGTGTCGGTGGCGAGTGCTTCCATTTTAGATGCGGAGCATCTAATACTCGAGGCTTGTAGTGCGGCGCCGTCCGCAAGCTTCCTCCTCCTTCTTCCACCATCTGTGCATCCCTTCCTCCTCTACACACCGCGCGCGCTTCACTCCTCCACCATCTGTGCACCCTTCCTCCTCTACACACCGCGTGCGCTTCCTCTCTTCATGAACATTCGCTAGCTGTATAATGTAGCGCGCATGCGCCGTCACGCTTCGAGAACATCGGCAGCTGACGCGCGCGCATGCGCCGTTGCGCTTCTCCCCCTTCTCGAACATTCGACAGCTGACAGTGCATGCGCCGTCGCGCTGTATATATACTCAAGGTCGGCGCTCGCTCGCTCAGTTGCCGCTCGTCGGTTTGTTTGTACGGCGCGTCGACGTCCAAGGTCGCGGTGAAATGGATTCCAACGAATCCACAAACACAATGATCGACGTCCCTTCGACCAGCGCCGCCCTTTCGCATACGTGTGTACGTGTTCACTCATTTAACACCCCCTTCTACAACCACGTTAACCAATTTAGCCATCGACCCAAGTAAGTCGCAATTTAACACCCCATTTCACAACCACGTTAACCAATTTAGCCATCGACCCAAGTAAGTCGCACTTTAACACCCCGTTAACCAATTATATGCTCAGCATCCTCCTCAGTGTTCCCCCGAGGGAAGCTGCGGGCAATTTTTTTGGAGGGGACTTCTTTTTGAGATGAACGGGGCACACGAGATTAAGTACTGAGCAGGCGTCAAAGTCGAACAATGTGGGCGAGGAGAGCATGTGAGTGTTGTTTTTTTTGGGGGGGGGGGAATTAAACCACGGGAAGTTGTTACGGTGCGGTGTTCCTTTCGGCTGGCTATTCGCGGCCGTGTGATTTACGAATTCGGTTTCCTTCATGTGAGCACAAGTTCGCTCAATAAATGCTTTTCCTGACGCTGTCAACGCCTGCTTGACAACATTCTGCCTCTTCCACGTGACAATGTTCTGGCGACGCAATACGTCGTACGTGACTTTCCAGCTGAAATAAAGAGACACTCTCGCACGTGACAGATCGTAAACACTGTTCGTGCGTTTTTTAGGATGTGGGAACAGCCCGGAGAAATAAACAAAAAATAGAATAAAGAGCAACCTAGCAATGTCAAAGCCTAGCACAAAAATTATAGGATAAGTAGGTCCCGGTAACAAGATTGTCGAGCCATATGACAGACAGGCTGACTATTGTTGGATCAGATTGAATGATTTGTGGGGTTTAACGTCCCAAAACCACCATATGATTATGAGAGACGCCGTAGTGGAGGACTCCGGAAATTTTGACCACGTGGGGTTCTTTAACGTGCGCCCAAATCTGAGCACACGGGCCTACGATTTGTTGGATCAGGCATGAGCCTATAGTTCTTCACAGATGTCACTGCGCACTGGTCGAGAAGGATGGCGCTGGAAAAAGATTTGATTTATGACACTAGCCAATCCACCTGGAGCTTCCTCCTAGTCTTTTCATCCCTGCGTGTAAAGCACGCTTAGCACTTACCCTAACTCCATCGCTATCGAGAGCACCGACTAGCGCTTGAGCGAACAGGTAGAGCAGACCTCCATGCAACATCCCCTTGGTGCCTTCCGGGCAATAGAGAGGCAGCGCCAGCGCTCCTAGTGGCATCGACAGCTGGTTGAGGACGTGGGTGTACCTCGCGTACGGAAGAGCTTTACTGCTGCTAACGAGCAGCTCTTCGGCGGCCGCATCGGTGCCAAACAGCGCGCGCTGGCTGCGACGTGTCTCAATCCAGTACTCGATGAATGACGCGGCGCTTTCGGGGAAGTTCTCGTAGGCCTTTTCGAGTTTCATCGGTTCTAGAAACTTCTCCGCCGGCCACAAGATGGTACGCACGTTTTCCAGCTTCCGCACAGCCACACGGGATGTGTTGCTGTCAAGCCAGGTGGAAGCCAATATCTTTTCGATGGCACTCTAAAAAAAATAAAACAAAATGCTGACAAAACTTCGCAGACAAATCCTGCACGTTTTTCATCGGTTTATTTTTCCGTTGGCGCACTCTACTAGTAGAGACATAACACGCTCGGCATCGGATGTCCGAAACCGAGTCCCCTATTTTGCAAGACTCCTAGCAGTTCGTTAAAATGCGTGACTCTGACGTGTGGCTTTGAAGAATGGAGTGCGCACTTTTCCGCACGTTGGTCGGGGCGGTTTTATACGACGCAGAAATATTCGTTAACGGCTTTCGATTCCTAGAAACCTCATCATTTACAATGCCAAGGGTCTGTTTAGCCTTAAGTCACGTGGCTTCAACGCACATGGCAGTGGCTTTAGTCGGAGTGAGAGAGGGACAGGGGCAGATGGTGCTTGATACCAAGCACCATCTGTGTGGTGCAGGGCAGGGGCGTGGTTTGGAAATGAATAGGCTCCAAAGTGCAAACAGAGCAGTAATGTTTGCCCATGCATGCGGCATGAAATTAATACTGCCACACACGCCTTGCAAATATGCACACACGCCCGTTTATTTCTATCTTTTACGGTACCGGCCTATTACACGTGTAGATAATGCCTTACGCATACCACGCTAAAATGTCCCAGAGAATTTCAGGTTATTTCAAGATAATCTGATTGGCTTCAACACGCAAACGCGAACAGCGAATTTTCTTGTCGGACAGACGCGGCCACCAGCGATGATGCCAGAATAATCACTTGTTTATATATAATTGTCGACGTGCCTTACTGCGCATCCCATAATCAAGAGCCGACGCCTTGAACACCACCATTACTGCCATTGTGTATTGCTGTTGCCTGACTTTCAGCTACACGGCGACAAGCTCAGCCAAATAAATAATTTCTACTTTAACAAGCAGACTGTTGCCTTCGTAACGTCACAATCACGTGACAGTACAGCGGTCCTTATTTGGAGTAGTCATCAGCGTGTATTCAAATTCGCATATTCTTCAGTAGCGCCCATACTAAACCACCCGGTGGGGCGATAGGTTGTTCGCACCCTGCCTGTGAATGACACGAATACTTACCCTTTTCAGTAATCCTCAGAACAAGAATTTAAAAGCAGTAAGTACGTAAGGCAAAGCTTTCATCTCTTTGCTATTGCTATGGCACTATTTATAACCCAACAAACTAAACTTTTGTTTTCGGGAGATTTCATGGTCATTAGTACTTTTTGTTCTCCAATGGTAGAACAAGCCTACGAAATTCGTTACTATAAAAAAAACTTTAGCACGCTATTCCTGAGACTGTGACTATTTGAAGGGTCACGGAATGTGGTTTGTTATGGTGAGATTGGCGATAATGTTCACACAGAATGTAAGCACTAATCATATGGCCACCTGAATGGTAGGAGGAAAAAAAACGTAATATGACCACCATCGGAAGGAATAAATGAAGTTTTTTTCTCAATAAATGGCACGGAAAAATTATAAGCGTGATTGCGTTCTTTGATTATATGAACGTAATTTCGGAGGTTTCTATTGTGTCTTGTGCTAAATCTTCTGCAATGGTCACTCACCTTCACAATTGCAGCCAGGTGGGCGTCTATAAAGCGCCGCTGCTCTGGCGAAAAAGAAGCCACTGACGTCAACGCGGCCACAAGCAATTTGTAGCTCGCTTCTACTTGACTGGCGCAAAAGAGGGGCCGCTGACGTTCGGCGTACAGCTTACTACCGTGCAGCAAGAGCAGCACAGCAGCAGGGTCGGCAACAGCTCCGTACGCTTGCACGAAGAGCCACGACAAGTGGCGTACGACATCCCGATCGTTCACTGTGTCGATGAGTCGGAACACGCCCGTCAGGAGGGACAGGTCACTGAGGAGTATCAGGTCGTCGCTCGTTACGGGAGGCTTGATACCAAGCACCAAGTTAGACGTATCTTGCACGTGCTTCGCGATGGGTATGGACGAGACCTTGTCGATGTTCTTCAATGTAAACAGGCCTGGAGTGCGGGGCTTGCACGGGCAGGATGGAACCAAGGTATCGAAGACTTGCTGGAGCGTATCGTAGACGGCCGTGATTTCCTTTTCGTCCGGAAGGCCTCGTGTGCCGTTGGCAAACATCCTAAACAGCACAGTGTACACTCTTCGGAAGTAAGGCTTCGGTATCTGTCTATGAACTGCTTTCCACAAGAGCAGCAGGTTGTTCGGTTTCATGAAAATGCGCCTGCGCTCGTTCTGGCGTACCCCTGGAAGGACATTGAGCGTGAACCAGAGGTTAACGTTCCAGTTAAACGCTAGATCAAGTAGTGCACTCGCCGGCAGGCTGTTTTCGTCTGGTTCCTCCGGCCATACGAGGCCGTGCGCATTCATGAATTTTTTAAGGATGTTGACGTGGGCCCCCGTCTCCGTCATGCAGCTGTTGAACATGGCGGCGGCTTTTCTCCCCACGGGTAGCAGAGCCATCCCTTTGGACAGCGTCGTAGGCAGGTAGCTCAGCCACGACACGACCATGCCCGATAGAGCGGAGCGGGTGAGCTCGGAAAACTCCTTTTCGGGCTTCCAACGATTGCACACGTGGGCGTAGAAGTCGTCGCAAGGATCCACGCCTCTGTCCAGTTGTTTTTCTATAAGAGCCCTGCCAATGGAACGTGCAAGAAGCTTTCCGCAAGGCCGTGCAGCGAAGTGACGAAGCGTTTAATTGAACGTATGGTTGTCCGACTTTCAGATAACCGAGAAAGAATGGTTAAAATTCTATGCACTTGAGGAAGGTGGAACATGTACGTGCTCGTGTAACTGGTTGAACTTCAGCACTACCTCGAGCTACAGAACGCTAAGGTACACTTTCGCAGATGTCGTCCAGGCAAGACATTTTGCATAATATGGGTGATACTTTGTCTCTTACACGGGGCAGAGGCAGACACCTACTCCCATTAGTGAACACATGTGAGCCACACAAGTTACACAACCCCTATTCTTGCAAATTCTTGTGTACTAGCGTGAGCCCAATGGCGGCTTGCGCTTTAGACAGCACGCCAGCATTTGAGTTCTCTTCTTCATGTTGTCGCTTTCTTCTATACTCGGCCAAAATTTGTACTACATTAAACAAATTCTTGGAGGGAGTTGAAGACTTGTTAAAGATAAAGGGAATGCCGGCAGTGCCAGAAGGAACCCGAATGCTGAGGTGAAAATACGGCAAAAAACAGAGGCAGGAATAGCAAAATGTTGGACAATCAACTCGCGCTTATTTCCAAAAAATAGCAAACAACATCAACACATGAGCATGCGCGTCAACAACAGCCATCGCATTGAAACGCACACTATTACTGCAATCAGTGTGATTGCAGCAGTTTTCCGAGTCCTCCGCTTCACTCCTTTGTCTTCCCCGCTCAAAACTTAAGCACACAGACTGCCGGCGAAAGAAGAAGCACTCTAAGGGCGAGCGCATCTTAATGCAAGGGCGAACGCGATCTCCTGCCACACGAGAGCACGCAGTGAGCACCACAGCGCCATCTCGTATTTTATTCACCTATTCCACGCGAGCACCATCTAGTGGTCTCTCATAGAACTATGTGCTCCCACACATGGTGCCGTAGTGCCACCTAGTGACCACTCCTAGATCTGGAGGTGGCTACGAGATCGCCAAACCTGTCTATGTCTTGAAGAGCTTCACCCCTAAACATCTTAGTGGACATCCTTGTTTTTGGCAGACCGGAACGGCACTACCACTGCAGCTTTCATTCATACCTCTAGCTCTTCAAGTACCAATGTTCTTGACGCCGCACATAATTTATAAGCATTTCTAATAAATATCTAGGAGACCATGATATGCCATGATAATTTGCTCACAGATGTCAAATTTCTTTAGTCCATATGGAGCATGCCAGACTCATCTCCTGTTCCTGTTCCCATCGTGACCCTTCACTGTCACGATATCAGTGCTAAAACCACCTCCTGCGGGAATTGAAAAGAACTACGCGAGTGGGTCGTTATTGGTTGGCCTTGATGCACTGGCATTATCTAGGTACATACTTTAATTTTCAAATACCACTAAGCGAGGGCTGAGCGTGGTAAATGGCAGCGTCTTATATTCTCGAAAGGTTCATGATGCAAGTGTATGTGTCTTGGGCTGTGCTGTTCTGCCGGGCGGATGCGTTAACGATGCTTTCTGATGCTTTGTTTGTTACTTTTTTTCACCTGAATGCCATACACATCCACATCAAAAGTTTCATTCTCCACGAAGCCGAGACACACTCACTGATTCCATCCTTCTCGGGCGCCAGCGTAACAGACGACGCTCGCAGTAGGATGCTTCATGCACTCGTGCATCGCTGGCAAATCGTGTTACTTTTCGAGGACATACAGCTCAGCCATATCCCGCACTCGGCTTTCTCGCCATATCGTTTAACAGAGCTAAGGTGCAATTCCAACGTAACAAGTTCGCAACACTATAATCTGCCCCGCCGCGGTGGTCTAGTGGCTAAAGTACTTGGCTGCTGACCCGCAGGTAGGGGGATGGAATCCCGGCTGTTGCAGCTGCCGTTTCGATGGAGGCGAAAATGCTGTAGTCCCATGTGCTCAGATTTGGCTTCAAGCTGAAGAACCCCAGGTAGTCGAAAATTCCGCTGTCCTCTACTACGGCATCTCGCATAATTATATGGTGGTTTTGGGACATTAAACCTCAAATAAACAATCAATCAACAACACTATGTATTTTCGAATGCGCTGGAACAGTTTTTCGTTGCCTGTGTGCTGCTAAATGATTACTATTACCACCGATAGTAGCTTGAGAGCTCATCGCAAACTAAACCTTGCCATGTGCAAAACGCAAACTGTATTTCGTTAAGATGTTGCGTAGAAGTTTTGTTTCAAGAGCCACCTTAAACTAACGCTATTCAGAAAAGGAATAGTGTTGACCCTACCTGGCGGCTCGCTAATATGCACGTTCTGACACGATTGGCACCTTTCCACACCATGCAAAATAACACGGACGAAATAGACTTTGTGTGCAGTATGTCATTTTCACAAATTGACATAGTTCGACTCAAGAAACATCTATATCTCGAAAGGACTTCGTATAAGTTGTCGGATAAACGTTACCTTGAGAAGTTTGAAAACACGGGTTTGTTTCCAGCCACAGCGGCTGTGTTTCGACAGGGTAGAAAAAACAAAACAACCTGGGCACTTTGATTTGGGGTCATGTTAAACAAAAGCATGTTGGTCACGTGCCTAAATCAAATCTGTTGCCCCCCAACAATGGTGTGCCTAATAATTAGATCGTATTTTAGGCATCAATACAAGACATATAACCTCGAGAGGGTAGTGGTTCTACTAGTTGGCATACAGAAAGGGGGCCACGAAAAGCTCTTAGCCTAATTGCGGAAGAGGTCTGAAAAGCAGCCAATAAATGAGCGACCATTGTGAGCAGAATAATTAGGCATGTGTTGGAGCAGAAATGAGCAAGAATATTTCACAGAGAATAACAGAAAGTACACAACACGAGTGTTCACCGCATGCTCAGTGCCGCACTTAAAAAAGAAACAAAAACTTAGGCTCCTTATCACCACGTAAAATGAACGGATTTCTCACGCAGGACCTGCATAATTGTACAAGTGACTCGGCCTCAGCCGAGCCACTTGTACAATTATGCAGGTCAGGTCATCTTCGTGTCGGCAGAATAATAGTTCTTCGGGTTTATAAATCCAAAACCACGATGTCATAATTATTAGAGATGCCGTAGTGGATGGCTCCGAAAACTTCGACCACTTGAGGCCTTTAACGCGCACGTAAATCTAAGCACATGTTGCTCAAGCACTTTCACCTTCATTTAAAGCGTGGCTGCCATGGCTGAGATTCTATCATTCGGATGATTAGCGGTAAAGTGCTGGACATAACCTCTCTACTACCGGGTAGAGAGGTTGTTCCTTGTCGGTACAAACCTGCTGTGTTGTGCAGTTCTGGAACACGTCCAACGGCTTGCCATTATTCCCAGTCGTGTTTTGTCGTTTTTTCACACTGATACACAAAATGTTTAACCGGGACATCTCATTTCGAAAATTTCAGACTATCATCTATAAGCCTTGAACATCTCAACAGACTATGAAAGCACTCTTCGATAAGGAATCACCTCAGCAACACCCTTCTTTATTACTGTGCAGTAACATTGAAGGCGTTCAGAAAATGCATACATATAAGCTTCCTCAAGGTTTGTACGATGATATTTATGAAGGTCACGTCAGCACACAGGAAATCCTAGCAATATAGCGCCGTCTCACTTGTGTGTCAGGCATCCTTTCGTGGTGCAGTACGTTCTCCGTTCACTCCCTGCGCTTGTCTGTTCGCGTAGTAGGAAGGCGAGCGTCAACAGCGCCACAATGAGGAGCATGGTAGCCGCTACTTTGGACATCGACAATTCCGTACACCACACGGCAGGCGCTTGTTTTCGGTTAGCGCGGTCCTGCAGTACAGAATCAAAGCAGCCTCTCTCAGTGCCCGCTCAGGCTACACCACTTCGCATATACTGGCGAAAGCACAGCTGCATTCAATACTGAACTTCTCAGCGCAAAAACTACCGACAAGAAACACAAGAGACGAGGACGAACGCAGCAGGGCAAGCGCATCGTCTCTTGTGTTTCTTGTCGGAAGTTCTTGCGCTGAGAAGTTCAATAACGCATTAGCAACTAGCACAATCCCACACTTTACTTCAATACTCAGCCGGGAAGCATTAAGTGGTAGAATCATACGTTGAATCCCAATGGTAGATTCGGAGTGGCCAAATAACTGTGCGCCGGAGCACTCAACTCGAACAGAGGGCAACAACTGGAAGCCTGGCTATAGAACGCAGGCGATATACCACCAGAGAAAATGGCAGGAGGTGAAAACATGTATCCGCTTTTAAATCCTCCCATCATTCCTGCCGTTTTGCGCCGTTTTTCATAATCACAGGCACGTGCCGTGGCACGTGCGGAGAAAACACGCGTCATCAGGGAGAGGGTTGCATGGGTCGCGTGGGAACAGTCCTCCGTGAACGCGCGTGGCACATGCTACTTCCGGTCCGATCCGCCGCTTTTCGCCAACTATAGAGGGCGGCTCTGTAGAGTGGATCTGGCGGTGGAGCTGCTTCTGTTCTGCCGATGAAACATGCGAGGAGCGCTGTATATGTGCCAGTGGTGCTTCGAGTGGAGCAGGAAAACTGCTACAGGAACTGCCCCGAATAAGCCTTTGGAATGAAAACTCGGGATATTCCACGTACCTTTGGAATCATTGTTACGCAAAGCATGGGGAGGGAAAGTTACTGTCTTTTATTTTTTTATTGAGTTACATGTTATGAAGTGGTGCTAAATATATGTACAAATGCATGCACACACATACTCACACACACGCACACACACACCTGCCGCGTATATGCTATATAATAGCAGTTGTTTACAGTTCTGTAACGGTGTCAACAGCAAAATTGATATCAGCAACACCAGAAGCGGTGAGCTGATACAAAGCGCTGGCATATGCTCTTGTGCGATCGAGGATGGCAGCCCTCAATGCTGCTACAGGAATCAACTTCAGGGGATGGCACCTAACTACAATTTACGTTAACCCGACAGGACGGCTTATCATAGGAGTACATATGTAATGTTTATCAAATTGGATAACCAGAACGGGAACCAAAATTGATGTTACACGAACATAAAGGTCTATTTGAAAATTATATCCAAAGCCTGCGGTGGCTATGTATAGAATACTTCACTGTCATGCAGAATGCTAGGGAATCGATTCGTACTGGGACGCTGATATTTATTGTTTGCATTCATCCGGTCAACGCAGCCTATGACAGCTTTTGCTTTACGCTCAAGTGTTAAAGTTTACCATTGTGTGTTCTCACCTTTCCTGAATAAGTATAAATGTCTATCACATGTAACACATGCCCGCATAAAACTGGCAAGTACCCGACCCCGGGTATGTGCCACTGTTCTTTTTTTTTTGGGGGGGGGGAGGTTTTTACGGCGCACGCGACGAGATGGTGACATTATTCATGTCATGTACAGCGAGTCGTATTTGACAAATCATCTTACCCTCCCGTACTAATTTTCGTGTACCCCAAATTTAGGGGGCGATCATAACAGAACCCAGGCGTATAGGTGAATAGATAGATAGATAGATAGATAGATAGATAGATAGATAGATGATAGATAGATAGATAGATAGATAGATAGATAGATGCCATAAGTGCTTGCAGTACGCAAAAAAAATGCTTAGCATTTAATAAGTTTCAGAGGAGGACAGCCCTCACTGGCAAAAACTGTTAAGCTTCACAACCTGTGCAATAAATGCAAGAGTTGAACTAAGGATTTTAAACGCATGTTTGCACAGATGCATTTCAATACATTACAGTATGAAAGTGTGGTAGTTATAGTATAGAGGCCGGATGTACCTCTGTACACACAAGCTGAAGTTATCCAGACACTATCGGCTTATCATGTAGTAAGATGCATTTGAAGCATGTGGAATACATGGTCATCGCTTTAGCCTATTGCTTTTATCCGTTTGTTTTTCGCTTTCCATTTGCTTTTGCCTTTACATACATATAATCTGTATGCCTGGGGTAGGTGAAATAGTAACCCTAATAATATATGTATATAGAATTCGTGCAATGAGGATGAGTTGTGAATGCTTAGGTGGATCAGAATTTGGCAGAAATACTTTAATGTTCTTAAGGGTGCCAGCGCCAACGTTTATCTTCATTAGTCATGATAGATGCTGGGAGGAGCATAAAGCTAAGCAGTCTTTTGATTGTTTTGCCGCATATGCACGGTGGCCCTTTCCGTCCTGGAGTGCCTTTCATGCACAGGTACGTTTCCAAACCTTTTGAATATCCTGTTGTAATAAGCTTGCACACTTACTGGAAAGTGGTGCCACATCATAGGACCTACAAAAAGAGGTGGAATTGACCATGCTATACTGCCAAGATAAATCAAACTGATTTCTGGCATCAGTGCATAGCGCAGCCGGCGGCGACACCGATGAACAATGCCACCGATGAACAACGCCATTTCTCGCTTTCGGTTTCGCCATGTTATAGCAACTAAGGTGCGTGAAAGATTATTTTCATGTTTATAGGCACTTCATTAGAGAGATAGTTGAAGTTCATTTCTATCTTTATTTGCTCCGCCCTTGTTTCTCAACTACACTCACGATATATTTTCGTTCTCTTTGTTTACCGCGTTTACAGCCGTCCACGCAGAGCAGATGCCGAGTGCGTATGCCAACACAACTGATCGATTGAAGAGAACACGCATACGTTTCTCGTGTGCACACTGCGATAAGGCGCCGCGCGAAGACCCGTATTTCAAAGAATGCCACGCTCTTAAATACTATTTAACATACACATGCAGTTGATTAGTGCTAACAACAATATATTATTCATGTATTTTGTTTTATAATTTTGTCTTTACTTCACGCATTTCGTACATTCAGAAACCGAAATAAAGCAATCAGATCAACTGCGAAAGTACTTTTCAGAAAAATCCGACAATAAACAAAGAGAAAGGAGCACACATACACCGTATACTGAAATTTCTACGTACGGCATGTGTGAAATAATATATAGGGCTCATTTCTTCTTTGTTAGACACAGTAATAATCAAAACTAACAGAAGATAACGCCTTGAGAAGCATGCGGCAAGTTATCAGATATCGCAAATGTGAAGAAATAAAAGTGCACGTGTTACCGGAAGCATCCCAACTTGCCATCTTCGAATAACGCGCCTGGTGTTCTATACCACTGAGCGTAGGTGGCGGTCACGCCTCCATTCACAATAAAAGGCATATATGTGAATTTCAACGCGGGAGTGTGAGCAAGCGCCGCCTGTTGCCTTTTCGGCAAGTATGGAGCACTATTTTTGCTTGTTGGAGTCTCCTAGAAAGTAATCCTATTACTAGTTGGCAGCTGATCAACAATACCTCGCATACCATCTGAAGGCATCAAGTCTGTCATAACGAGACTCCTATTATGAAGGAAGGAAATATGCATAAATTAGAAGCAATATTTATAAAAAAATTGTTATTATTACTCAAAACGTTCAAAAGAGTGTTCCATACTCACTGCAATGGCAACAGGTGGCGCTGAGTGACGCTCCCACGCCTAAATGCACATATGTACCCTATAAAGTGGACGGAGGGACGACCGTAGCTCAGTCGTAGAGAATCGGACGCGTCGTTCGAAGGTCACCGTTTCAGAGTCGGCTGGAGGCAGGATCTCCTCATCCACCTTTCGGACCGTCTCGTTCACTTTTCTTTTAAATTTACATAGAAAACTACGAAAACCGTCCCAGTACTTCTCATGGCGTCATTGCCTCTTAGTTGTCATTAATACGTACTGTACTGAAAGATATGACAAGGAAAAATAGGTCTACTATACTGAATGTTGGCCTAGTTGGTACTTGCTTAATGACATGCTTTGGCCGCAAATAACACACACACACACACACAAAGTGCTTGTCATTGAGTGTTTATTTACTTTGTATATGTGTTACTTGTGGCCAAGGCATGTCAATAAAAACAGATCTCAATTTTTTTAGTCAATATGCACTTGTGCCCACACGCCCTCGCATTTTCCCTATAGCATTGAAACACATGTTAAAAGATAGGTGAACGCATGTTTGAATGGACGCTCAAAAATTGTAGCACTTATCGTAGACCTAGGATCTTTACTTCTTCACCTAAAAAAAGGTGTTCCTACAAACGAAGAAGCTGAAAAACATTCGCAACACTCTTATGCTATAAATAAAAAAAAATAAAATCTGACAGGCAACCTCGAAGAATTAAATATGTGCGAATAGGATACAAAACACTTTTATGCAGCGTCATTAATGACTATGCAGCATTAGATCAGTCTGCGATATCGTGGTGTCTATGCAAACAGAAATAAGAGATGTTTTTGTTTACATTGAAACTAGAAGCGTTGATAGGGATACTGTCATAAAAATTTAGGCGTGGAGTTTTTTCTCTGGCTTACCCTAGTCATTCCACGTAATATTGCTTACCGCAGCGTTGAACAGAAAGCTACTCACAGTACGCTTATTACTCAACATTTTCGGTTTCGGTTTACGAGAGTGAGAGGCCGCGGGGTACCCCTCAATCTAGCGTGTCAAACGGCACACGACTGTGACACACTTCCGCACTGCCTACATTGACTGCTGTTGTTATTTCGCCTGACGCAAGTGTTCGTCCACCTGGTGAGGACATAGAGGACGGAAAGATGGGTGGGAAGAACATTCGAGAGACTGCCACTCTCTTCGGCCGTTCACGCAGGTACGCACTCGCGAGCGGCCGTCGACTTGCTAGCAACCTGCGCACGCAAGCGTGGCGAAAGCGCAGCGGTGACTACGACGTCATCGCACAAGGTGTGAAGCTTAGAGCTATAGGCCGCAGTGGAGACATCCCAGAAATTAGGCCTGACCTAAATGTCACCTTAGGTAATGTTGATATCACGAGGTGTGGCGTACATATATCTTGACAATGTCAATTATTCCTCAAAGGATATACGCTGATTCTGTTTGGCGGATAAGCGCGCATCTCTGGGGACATCGATTCCACAGTCTACCATAGCCACAAAATTTTGGGTGAGTGCACTACTAACATCGCGAGGCATGTTTAAAAGACTGGTGTCATCACTACCTTCGCCACAACTTCACTGAGAAGTCGTAGCAAACTAAGTCATTGCAACAAGAATAATTATTTTGCTTCCTGCTAAATACATCGTTGCATGTGTTGTCAAGCTCTCACCGTGGAACCGGTCGGGGAGTGACTGCAGAGCAGTGTGCTCAGGGCCTTGAGGGTCTCCCGCGTGAACGAGCTGGGAGATGACGCCTTGGGAGTTAAAGTTTTACCGTATAGGGGTCCGTTTGGATGCACGCTCTGTCGCTCAGGGTAATCCATCGCCATTGATTGCGAATTCGTTGCCTCGTCTCCGTGCCACTCGACTTCTTCAGTGACACTTGCCGCCTGCGTATGATACAGATATCAACCACAAAACTGCCACGATGCACGCCTTAAAGCAAAAAAAAGATTATTTGAGCGCTACGTATATTTACAAAGCACAATTTTCACAGCTTTCCCGTGCATTTTAAAGCGGTGCAGCTGTGACATTGCATGTTCACGCAGTTTCTTGAATCTGAATTTCGTTGTATTCGACCGGGGCTAATACGTATACATGCAACTAACGAGTAATGTTAGTTACAAAAGTGGAGAGTTGGTAATATACGAAAATTTCCCGGTACCTGTGATGTAGTAGAGATGAACGAATCCCTTGCTTTCTGTGAACCTCGGCGCTGAGAGTGGCTTTTCGCAAGGGGTCCAGTGAAGCCGCTTTGCGTAGCCAGCAATAGAAGCTCCGTATTTCCGGTCTCCGCCACAGCGCCAGCACTTTGCGACGCCACTGGCTGAAATGTTGGGCCAGTTGGAACCACCACGCCAGCCTGCTTCATAAAGACGGCATGCCCAGTCTGAGCAGGCTCTTCCGTGATGCCGTCGTGCCCAGCTTCACCACGACGCCCCATCGCGCCAGCATGCGGAGTCTTCATGGATTCCTTTGACGATCCGGGCTGCTCCATTGCGAAGTCACGCTCAGTCATGCTGGTACGCTTTCTCAGCCCTGTCTGTGCACCAGAGACGATCAGCTCCTTCGCGCTACGCTGTGATGCCCCAGCGAGCCCGTCATCGGAGGCTGCGCCACTGTCTGAAACCACCGACTGTGCAGTGCTGTTTCTCAAACTTCGTCGTCGACCTTGATTCTTTCCCTTCCTCTGGGTTCCAGGCAACTGTGCTGCTGCCTGCTTGGCTATCGCCGAGGGCAGATCCCCCTTTTTGCCAGTGCGGCCTATGCTGGAATTGGCGGCTAGAGCACGTTCTTTATCTCGAACATCGCCGGCCAAGCTGGCTCTTCTTCGCCCTGAGTCCTTGGACTTCTTGCGGGTCGACATAAGGCAATATTCCGTTCAAAATTGATTGAAGGAACAGAGCGACGACCCAACGTAGAATGTCGTCTTCTTCTCTGCACGTGCCTGCAGCGCGTTCTATGACGTCCGTCTCTAATGCTGACGCAAGGTTACCAACAGATGCAACTATGGCACAAAAATTAAAGACAAATTTTTTCATTCTATTTGAGAAAGTTTCCGGGCTACAATAATAACGGAAGCCTGCAGTATAATCAGCGCTAAGGCAGTAACGAAAGGAATGATGAGCTCGAAAATTTTAATTAGGAAAAACAATCTTGTGTCAACAAGAAGTTCTCTAATGCGTAAGCAGACGTTCATGCTGCTGAATCTCAGAGAAGAGAACGGAGGGAGTATTGTGAAAATTCAGAGTATTTTTTAAGTTTCTGAATAACTTGTTGAAAATTTTTTTTCTATGGCAAGTGAAACGATGGCACGTAAAAAATCATGAATATTTATCGGCTACTGGCAGCAACAGCAAATAAGAAATGGGAACAGGCCAGGCCTGTATACATAGAAATTTAGAGGAGGCATACAGCATCGAATATTTGTAATAGCCATTTCCAGTTTTCAACTGGCCCAGCCTTTGGAACTCTAGGCAAAGGAACACGGCTGTATTCTAGGACAGATGAGTTCATATTCCTGATATCTCGAAGTAAACAGAACTTTCAGAATCTGCCAGACACAATGGACATTTCTTGACCAGCTAGGTGCCACCACGCTGGAATATCAGTCATCTTGTTACGCTATTTGTTCACATATACACTAGGGAAAAAGTCTACGGAATATGACCATCGTGACAACGACGAGATGAGAGTGAAAGCAACGCATGAAAATCTACATTTAGGTTAGCACCAATTTTTACTTAAATTTGTAAAGTTCTAGAACCTCCATTACTCAAAATTTTATTAAATTTTGTGAGGCAACTCGGATCTTCACTAATTCCCGATAGTGGGTATGTGCCTGCTGGGGTTGTGGCTTGGGCAGGTTGGTTCAGGATTATAAAAGGGGAAAACAGCATAAAATTCAGAGAGACCGAAGACGAAGAAGGCACGGCCACGCGGGTTGCATTCTCTAGACTGCGCTGTCAAATTCCACAGCTGAATTTATATTTACGCAGAGCTGGTCTGGAAGCCTCCCCTCATTGTCCTGTTTGTGGAGTAAATGAGTCAACTGAAAATTGTCTCATTTATTGTAATAGATTCTCTGCCATACGTAAAAACACTTTAGGTACCGTTGGCCACCTTCACGGAATACATTCAAATGCTGAAAATGTGCTTTCTTTCGGAACTTTGTGTCTAGGCCACAGCGACGGGAAGATGGTTGACGCATTGCAGGAGTTCGTGAAAAGTTCAACGAGGTTCAAGTGTTGAAATCATTGTTCGGTAGATTTTGAAATTTCCAAATTCATATTAAATCCAATACAACGCTTTGTTGCATTACACTACAGATTATTTACAATTCAATCATCAAATTTATCTTGTTGCATCTTTCTTTTATTTCTCGTAAATGGATTAATTTTAATCTGTTAATAAAGAAGAAATTCATGAAAACTATCCGGTTCTTGGCCAATCCCAGAGCGGGGGTATGCGCCACATTGTCAAGGATCTTGTCTTGTCTTGTCTTGTCTTGTCTTGTCTTGTAAGTCAGCGCTGTTGTCATGCCTTCTTCATGTTGTCTCTGTCAGAATTTTGCGCTGTTTTTTACAAGAGAAGACGAACACGAATATCGAAAGATGCTTAATAGCCGATATAGAGCTGCCTACAATTACACTAGGGGGTGCTCTGGCGAGTAGTCAAGCTTCAAACCACTTAACCACCACAGCAGATTTCAGCAATGCATTACCATCACTTCACTATACAGTAGCCCGGCTACAGTACCACAAATTGTGAGTGCTACAAGGCACAAGCTGCATCGTGGCAGCCATCTAATTTTCCGTACTATTGAATAAAGCTACGGAGACAGGAGTGGCTCAAACTTTACTGCTTGCCCAAGATGGCATAACAATTATTAAAGAATAGCAGTGGCTTAGCTCAGCTATGCCAGGATATACGTAGCGTTAGCAAAGGTTCAGCTGATTATTCTTAGCTTTCCAGATATCATGCTTACAACTGTTCCAATGACACACACACGGTATATGTATTATGTGGCACATGTATATTTATTTTGCCGGGCAACTACTTCGGTATCCGACGAGTTAAGCTTCTCCGCTCTACTGCAGAATTGAGCAGCGTTTGCACTCTCCTTCTCCATGGCTATACCACAGTGGCAAACGCCAGTCAGAGGCGCTATCAAGCGGCTCCAGCGCAGTGTCAGATGGCAACTGCACAGGGAAGGCGCGCGCGTCGGCGTCCATACGTCTACCAAGGCTATGACGGCACTCCTCTGGAGTGTACACACCGGCGGCGGTGAGTCGCGCGCGGCCGCGGCCGAGTGCGAGGGAGGTGCAGGCTCCGGTGCGTGACACCACTTATCGTCTGCGCAGCGCATCAAATTGCGCGCACACCGGCGGCGGCAGAGTATCATTGCGCATGCGTAGACCAGTGCCATGCGAAATTGGCTCAGCGAGGCCAGTGTAGCTAACGCTACGAAAAGTTCCCTGCCCATGTGGAGCGCTCAGCACAGTCAAAGCGCAAGCTTCAAAAGCGGCCTAACTCCACAGATAGATAGATAAACTTTATTGAGTCCTTCACAACGTGCTTTAGCATCTTTTGGGATGCTCACACGCTATAGAGCAGAGAGACCAAGTATCTTTGCTCCGTCGCAGGCCCGTTGAACAGCCCGTAACTGTCGTTCGAAAAGGAAGCACGTAATAGCAACCTTTCTGTTGCCTTTTTCAAAACACAGTTCAGGCAACCACTACAAGAACAGTTACACAGTAGCCACATCGCTATAAATCATAAATTTTCTGTTGTATAGGGAAGCGTTCACTATGCAATTATTTGTCATTCTTCGGAGAAGCGTGGTAACCACTACACACTTGCAAGAGATTACGTGTGCTTCGTGGATGCTGTGGCTCCCGATAATGAAGAATGGTGCGATAATGAAGTGGTGGTGGAGTATTCAACAACCCACTCGTTACTGAATTCGCATTGTGTGACGCCTGGCGGTTACTTTAGTCTTCGAAAACGCTATATAACACTTATTAGCGTGATTCCTTACCAAACAGCGGCAGGTAAAATGTCTGTTTCAACGAATGTTTAGGCCCCGGTCTGTCTGTGTGGTTGATGACTGGGCCACTGGGCTGCCACACAAAAGACACGCGTGCAGATCCCATTGTATCCTAGGCATCTTCTGTTTATCTCGTTTTTTTTCTTAATTCGCGATATAGCTGTTACTTAGGTCGTGGCGAACCGCGGCGTCTAATAGACCCTTGCTGTCATCTCATTGCAAACTTTCGGCATAAAAAATAATAAGAAGCAAGTGCCCAAGTTGTCTTTAGTACCGAGTATACAAAAGCAAGAAACTTTTTATCCAACAAGTGATTTTACTTGGTGTTCACATAAATAAACAGAAATATAATCCAAAGCAGTCACAAGATGATTTTCTAACGGTGACAGGAAAAGTTACGTTGGCACAATACCCTACCAGTGTACCTATGTGACTTTGGCTACCCCTCAGTAAATTGTCTAGGGACCAGTGCCGAAATTCGGGCTCTCGTAAATGTTAGCCAAACGCCACTTACAACAATCGGCCACGTTGGCTGATATGTTGAGGTATCGGGACTCTGTCTTTCCAAGTTAGTGCAAAAGGTCATTGCTAGGGTATACTTCACTTTTGCGAGTCAGTGCCATGCGTGATCTTGTGCGTTGTGAACACCACTGCGGAAGCAAGGATATTCACCATGGAGTTCCGCGTAAGTGTGCTCACGTGCTTTCGACATCGCTGACCGCTGGCGTAACGCACGCGGGCTTCGATGCCATCGTGGCTCCTGATAAGAGCCACTTACGCTAAAGCAAATACGTGTACGTGAATCAATTGAGGCGCAGTCACACCATGGTCACACATTCATCCTCCGACGCCATCAGCCGGTGTTTTTCCGTGACAGAAAATGTCAGATGTTGGTGCAGCAACAATGCTTGCAAGAAAAGTAATGCAAGAACAAATTTGAAAAGAGCTGTTTTAGCAGCTTGCCATGTTTGTTCAATATACATCTGCCGACCAATAACAGTAAAGGAGTGATATCATCTTGCCTAATTCATTAATTTCGTCGCGGTGGTCTACTGGCTAAGGTACTCGGCTGCTGACCCGCAGGTCGCGGGATTGGATCCTGGCTGTGGCGGCTGCATTTTTGATGGAAACAAAAATGCTGTATAGGCCCGTGTGCTCAGATTTCGGTGCACGTTAAGGAACCCCAGGTAGTCGAAATTTCTGGAGCCCTACACTACGGTGTTGGTACGTTAAATCCCACATATCAATAATAATCAATTCATTGACAATTTCGACGGTCTATTCGAATGAAATCGCGATAACTAGTCATCGAAGCGTACGCCTGCACTTCACTTGAAGCGTTTTTATCGTCTGTAATCTTACGTACTCATCATGATGTGTACTGGGTGCCTTACGGACGTCCATAAAAAAACTGCAGCACAGTATTTAGTTTTCATTAATCTGCGATCGGTGAGATCCGATTTCTCGTCATTATCTGCACTTTTGTTTAACACTCTGAGGCTCTGTAATGAAGCTGGTTTGCGATCAGATAAAAAGATGAGTTTTTAAATTTACTCCCAATATTGTTTTCTCTGACATCTTGCGGGAGCTAAGCGTGTCACACTGGTACGCTCCAACACGTGGGTTCAATGCTCGACCACAGCAGAGTAAAATTTAAGAATACCCTTGCTTTGCTAGGAAATTTACGCACCTCCATTGGCATAATTTTAAGTGCCCCATTTGCTCCCATTGGCTCAAATATTACGAGAAGTATGCCCGAAGGCAGTTCCTTAAGAGAATATCATGCTTCAGGCAAATATTGAATAATTTAATATAATCCTAAATTTAAGTACTTCGTTAGAGATAAGGTTACTTAAAGGACGGACACACAATGTATTGGATTTCTCTTCTTTAGTGATTGTAACCGCGAATATAACCAGCGAATACGAATGCTTTATGAGTATGCATGACTTTTTTCTTCTTTTATAGTGCTTGGCAACACGTTTTGGTCCGACAAAATGCCGCTGATCGGTTATCCAGGCTGCTGTCCTCGTTAGCCACACACTACGTCGCGTGAAACCTATTATAATATTTTGATGTTACTCAGAGGCTCCTTGCTCTTCTCTCAACGAATGATACTGTAAGCCAAAATGACCACGCCATAAGCGCAAGCATCACGGCGATTGCCTTATTTTGCATCATCAGCTACATAGCACCGCAACTTCCACGGCATGCCACGATGTAAACGCGATGTACTGTTTTCGCACCTAAAACAAAATCCAGGGGACACTACGACGGTGGGCAACAGAAGCAAAGATGGCGGTTGTAAGAAGGTGCCTGTACGTATTGCTGCTGTGAGAAGTACAGCGTTCTTTGTGTTATCAAAACGGGGTGTTTTGTCGAAGATGAAAGGGTTCTTGATGGCGAGTATTTCATTTTGGTTGTCGCGAAGAACAGGGTCGACCGTAAGTAAATGTTGTTGCATTCTTCGTGTAAACTTTTAGCAAGGATTCGGATCCACAAGAAATCCCGCTGTGGCTTGGAAGCGTTTGAATTGAGCTTGTGATCTCAATACATGCAGGTTCCTGCTCTATTGGCTTTTAGCAAAGTACAAACAAGTGTCAGTTACTCACTAAAGAACTATGTGAATGAATAATAAATTAGGTATTAGTTACTCACAGAATAATGGCACTTCCACTGCCAGGCAGGTGACGCAACGCTGTCAAAGGCGAATAACTTGTTGACCAGTCTTTAGTAGGAAGAGTAGATAACGCATTGGCGGTTGCCCATAGACGTCGATTATCACATGCTGATTGGCGACAGATTCACGGCAACCTGTCAGTAGTTTGCAGCGAATTTGATGATTACGTAACTGATGCTTGTACTTCTACACATGCGAAATGCAGGATGAGGCGGTGACGATGTCGAGAGTTAAATAACAAGGTTTTCTGTAACATACTGAGTGCAGCATCTAAAAGAGTTCGGCAGAACAGTTCTTAGAAGAGCTGAAAAAACAAAGACAGATAACTTCATTAGTTTTGTAACGTGGACAGCCTTGCTAGTGTATTTGTGTGTGCAAGTCTCAGCTAATAGACATACGTGAGTGGAGTGGGAATGTCCAAAAATTTTCCGCCTTTCACTACAGCAGTGCATTGTTAGAGATGGTAGTATACTGGCCCTTTCATAGCTTCCAGAACCTTGCAATGAAACGTCGACCAGGTTACGCCATGCACGCCCGCCAACAAGTCGAGAAAACGGAGCAAATGGCACCTCATGCAACAACCATTGATGAAGATACTGCACTTCTTAATATGGCGAACATATTTATCCTTGACGCCATCGACAGTGGGCGTACGACACACTGACGCTACGCAGCAAGCACGCTGACATCAACACTGCGAAGATTCCGACTTGTCGACCACTGTGGCACAGTGTTCGTAGTGCTTACGTGGCGACTCAAAAGACGCGGGTTAAATACCGCTTCCGGACTGCATTTAGATGGAGCTGACATGGTAGATGCCTGCGCTCTGTGGGACGTCAGAACCACAACTGGTCCAGGATATCCGGTGACCTCCACCGCGGCGTCTCTTACAGCTTGAGTCGTTTCAGGAAGTCCACGCAAAACCGGTATTGATTCGTTCCAGCTTTGTTATCCATAAGATTTGTTGATGCCTTTTGATTAGTCCTACAAATTTTCAACCCGTGAACGTATTACTTACCGCTTAATCGCCGAGAACCAATAACCACAGTTCAGGCAGATTTGTCGGTGCGGAGCACAGGTATTCACACTACTATTCGCTGTTTTTACAAAAAATAGAAATTTGTGAAAAGATATCATCCCGTCTTTCCGCCTCGGCGCTTGCCAAAAGGGAGCGAAACATCTTCATGATGCATTTATCTTTTTTCTGGCGATGATTGCATGTGTCAGAACCACTACCACACGTAGGAAGTGAATATTGTTTGCTACATAAACTTTGATAACGTGTTTCCCGCTCTATCCCTGCATGGCGTTTTGGCTGAACTTATTCGAGAATAGTACTCGAACTATACACTCTATCAAATTTCACTTAAGGTCTGTGGGCTTCGTTGTGCAGTAGGAGGCACAGCTCGTACGAAGGCACCGTGAGATTCAGCTGGCCTTCCTGAAGACTAAGCCCTGCGAGCTGCAAGTGCAGGTGGGGGCCTGGGTTGCAGGCTGTCCTCAAAATTACCGCTATATTACATGCCCAATACATCTTTTCATACTCGTCTCTTTTAAGTGCTCTCATGATGTACTATAGTATATCTACTATACTATAGTATCTGTATAGTATAGTAGATGTACTATATGCGAGGAGGTTTATTAGCCGTTAAAGACAGCGACGAGACAGCGTGAAAAAGCGTCCAGCGATCGGCACAGCAACGGACCGAAGCACGAGCCGAGAGAGCCGGGCGTTGGCGATGCTGCTCGCTGCAAGCACATGTTCTTCTTCACAATCGCCCCCGCTGAAAAAGGAGCCACCCTGGCGACTTAAGAAGTTTCAGGCAAAGGCTCATGGTACGGTTTCAGTCGGGAAACATGGACGATGTCACGTGCACGCCGGCGTATGTCGTCCGATCGGGAAACTGGTTCAATTAGAAAATTAACCGGAGAGGTTTTCTCCAAAACGGTGTAAGGCCCCTCGTACCGGGGGACAAGTTTCGAGGAGAGTCGCGGTGTTTGGTATGGGATGGCAAGCCACACAAGAGACCCTGGGGCATAGCTGGGATCCGGAAGAGAGGTGCTACGGGTTTCTTCTGGCGTTGTTTGCTCTTCCGAGGTGAAGGCACGGGCGAGCTGGCGGCACTCTTCGGCTTGTCTAGCAGCATCGGAGATAGGTGGACACTCGGAAGAATCAGGACGGTAAGGAAGTAGGGTAATCAATTGTATGGGAAGGCTCACGTCCGTAAGAAGAAAGAAAGGTGAGAATCCCGTGGTGGTTTGTATTGCGGTGTTATATGCGAACGTGACGTATGGGAGAACACGGTCCCAGTTGCTATGATCAGATGCCCCGTACATTGAGAGCATATCACCTAGCGTGCGGTTGAAACCGTTCCGTTAGTCTGTTAGTCTGTGGGTGGTATGCTGTCGTTTTCCGATGAATGACGTGGCATTCCGAAAGCAGAGTTTCGACGACCTCGAAAAGGAAAGCGCGGCCTCTGTCACTAAGGAGCTCTCGAGGTGCTCCATGTCGAAGAATAAAGCGTTGCAAAATGAAAGAGGCGACATCCTGAGCTGTAGCGATCGGCAAAGCGGCTGTTTCGGCGTAGCGTGTCAGGTGGTCAACCGCCACTATAATCCACCGATTACCATCTGGTGTCAATGGAAGGGGACCGTAGAGGTCAACGCCGACGCGATCAAATGGCTTGGCAGGGCATGGAAGTGGCTGCAATGCGCCAGTCGCACGTGGCAGTGTTGATTTACGTCGCTGGCAGTCAGGACAGCACTGCACAAATTTACGTACAAAATTGTACATGCCGCGCCAGTAATAGCGATGGCAAAGGCGTTCATAAGTTTTGAACACTCCGGCATGGCCACATTGCGGATCGTCGTGAAGGGAGGCGCATACTTGCGATCGTAAAGTGCGTGGAATGACCAGCAACTACCGGCGGCCATCGGGAGCGTAGTTGCGTCGATGAAGAAGTTGATCACGGATGGCGAAATGGAAAGCTTGACGTCGGAGGGATCGAGATACTGGAAGGTGGGGCGTGCCAGATAAATATTCGATAAGAGAGGCGATCCCCGGGTCACGATGTTGTTCGGTGGCGATCGAGTCGAGATTTAGCGATGACAAGGTCTGGAGGCAAGCGTTTCCGCACGTCTGATCTGGTGGTAAAGGTGAGCGGGACAGGGCATCAGCGTCAGAGTGTTTGCGTCCGCAGCGGTATACGACGCGAATGTCGTACTACTGGATGCGAAGTGCCCATCGCGCAAGGCGGCCAGAAGGGTCTTTCAACGTGGAGAGCCCGCAAAGCGCGTGGTGATCAGTTACTAGATCGAACGGGTGGCCGTATAAGTACGGCCGGAACTATCCAAGCGCCCACACCAGAGCCAAACACTCTTTTTCTGTCACGCTGTAATTAGTTTCGGCTTTCGTCAGAGTGCGGCTAGCGTAGGCTACAACGTATTCTGAATAGCCGGGCTTTCGTGAGCGAGGACCGCGCCTAGCCCGACGCCGCTGGCGTCGGTGTGCACTTCGGTAGGAGCCGTCGGGTCGAAGTGGCGAAGAATAGGTGGGGAAGTGAGCAGACGGCGCAGAGTAGTGAAGGTAACGTCACACGCAGGGGACCAGGAGGTGAGGTTCACGTCACCGCGAAGAAGCTGGGTTAACGGTGACATGATAGATGCAAAATTGCGAACAAAGCGCCGGAAATAGGAGCATAGGCCTACAAAACTGCGAAGTTCTTTCATGGTCGTCGGCTTGGGAAATTCTGCGACTGCTCGAAGTTTTGCTGGGTCAGGTAATACGCCGTGCTTGGACACGACTGTGGCCTAAAATGACGAGCTCGCGTGCAGCGAAGCGGCATTTTTTCAGGTTAAGCTGCAGACCAGCGTTGGTCAGACAACTCAAAACGTACCTGAGGCGAAGGAGGTGCGTAGGAAAGTCATGGGAGAAAACCACGACATCGTCGAGGTAACAGAGGCACATATTTCGTTTGAGGCCACGTAGCGTATTATCCATAAGACGTTCAAACGTGGCAGGCGCGTTACAAAACCCAAAGGGCATGACGTTAATTCATATAGTCGTCTGGTGTAATAAATGCCGTTTTTTGGCGATCGGCTTCTGCCATTGGGACCTGCCAGTAGGCAGACCGCAAATCTAAGCGACGAGAAAAATTCCGCTCCGTGAAGGGTATCAATGGCGTCATCAATGCGCGGCAAAGGATAGACGTCCTTGCGGGTTATCTTATTCAAACGACGATAGTCCACGCAAAATCGGATAGATCCGTCTTTCTTACGCACCAGGACGACGGGAGACGCCCAGGGATTGTGAGATGGTCGAATGACGTCTCTACGAAGCATATCTTCGACTTGATCGTTGATGACGCGGCGCTCTTCAGCGGAGACACGGTATGGTCTTTGACGCAGTGGCTGGTGTAGTCCGGTGTCAAACATGATGTTTGACTTGTGATGTGCGGCCCAGTTGAGGCTGCGACACATCGAACGAACTCCTGAACTCATGCAGAAGATCCAGCAGGTCGGCATGTTCGGTGGGAGTGAGAGTGTTGGCGATGGCGCTGGAAAACTTATCATGGACGACTCCCCGAGTGCCGACAGTGCTTTTGGGTGGTCGCAGTAGTCGTCCGGGACATCAAACAAAAACGAAGGGTCGAGATCCTGCACGTGGCCGAGACATTCCCCCGCAAGCAATGTGACAGGTGTGGAAAGCGGATTGCTTACGAACATGTTGCTTCTTCCGGCGGCAAGGTCAATTGTTGCGAAAGGCAGCGGCAAAGCTCGACGACATTTGAAGATATCGGAAGGCATAAAAAGAACTGTAGCGTCAGTGTAGGCGTTGCATGAAACGGGAACAAGGGCGCAATTTCCAGGCGGAATATCGGTATCTTCATGAACGAGCAACTTCGGCGGCTGATGAGGAGCGTCCAGTAATGGGACATCACACAAGGGTGAAAACTCAACTTCGGCGCGTGCGCAGTCTATGACGGCATTATGGCGGGATAGGAAGTCCCACCCGAGGATTACGTCATGCGAACAGACAGGAAGAACAATAAACTCACGA